>CM046441.1:36920931-37469221 GCA_025506515.1 Flaveria trinervia
TTGGCATTTAAGCTTATAAATCTCATCATCTTTATCTTTAAGAGCAGACTCATGCTCAGCTTTTCTTTTGGAAAGGGTTTGCTCAAGCTCAAGATTTTGATTTATTAAAGCTATATTTGCCTCTCTAATAGAGATAAATGCAGCTATGCAAGATTCAGAACATAGCTTGGCCTTAGTCTCAGAGGATACCTGGGTTACCTGTGATGAAGATGCATTGGAGCATGAACCCTCAGTAGACTCCAGGGCCATGAGAGCAAGATTCCCAAAGCGATGTTCACCACCATGTTGACCATCACTAGCAAATAATTGTTCATTACCAGAAAGATCATCTTGTAAACTGCTCCAGTCAATAGCAGCAGGGGTGAAGAAGCTGTTATGAGGTTGTGATTGAGATGGTTGAGATGGTTGAGGCTCAGGTAAAGCTTGAGGTTTTTGTGCAATAGGAACTTGAATTTGATTTGGTTGTGGCATGTAATAGCAGGGATATGGATATGGCATTGGACCTTGAGGGCCAAAATATGCAGGAGATAGAGGTTGTGAATGATGACCAGAACTAGCAGGATGTTGCCCTCTGTTTGGTGAACTATTTCTTGGAAAAGTCACAAAAGGTGCAGAGGAGTTAGATCCAGTTGATCTACACTCTTTTGCAAAGTGTCCAAGCCTATGGCATTTGTGACACCTCAACTTACTCTTGTCAAAACCAACTTTGGTTTTGCGAGAGAGTCCTGGAAATTTCCTACCAGTTCTCTTGTAGAACTTTTGAGATCTGATATTAATCAAGGCCATTTGGCTCAGAATATCCATCTCTTCTAAGTCATCATGAGCAATACCTTTCAAATCATCCATCATGAAGCACAAATTGTCACTATTACAGCTTGACTGACTATCAACACTAACAAATGCATGATCTAAACTGTTTGAAGAGAAATCTATATGCTCATCATAATGGCTCTCTAATGCAGCATATTCTGACTCATATCCAACCAAGGCAGTGTTCCCTGGTACAAAGTCATCAGTGAGCTTTCCTGATGATGCCAGTTTCCTTTTCTGCTCTATCTCTCTTTCAAAGGTAAGCAGTTTCCCATGGAGTTGGGTGAGAGATAGGCTATCCAGATTTGCACTGCAGCGTAGGAAAATGGTATATGTGTCCCATCTCTTAGGCAGTGATCTGAGGAATCTGTTGTTCATTTGGCTATTAGTGTATTCATGTTTGACCATTTTCAGCTCAAAGATCAAACAGAAAAACGCTCAAACTGTGAGTCAGTGTCTCACCCTTCCTATGAGAGAATGTCTCATATTGTTGGGCAAGGATTTCTTTGTTATTTGCTAAGACCTCGTCTGTTCCACCAAATTGTTCTTTCAATGCATTCCAGAGGTCATGAGCAGTTTCATAATGCATAAGCCCAGAATAGATTTCACTTGGCAGTACCATGGCCAGAATTCCATAAGCTTTAGCATCAATCTGAAACAGTTTTCGATCCTGATCTGAGTATTGTTCCTTCTTCTTCGGAACCATTTGGTTGGTTTCCGGATTGTTCACCATAGGCTTGTGTGGACCATGTACCATAGATGTCCAACAACCTGAACTGTTAACAGACAGGTGATGGAGCATTCTTCGTTGCCATATGTTATACTCAGTCCTAACCAGCATTGGAGGCTTGGTTGAGGAGCCAGTATTGTGAGGGTCATTAGAAGGAGTAGTCATTCTCAGATTCTATCAAATTCAATTAAGTTTTAACTGATTTAGCGTAAACACAACAACTCAATATGAACCAAGAGAAATCTCAAAGCATATAACCAAAAGTAACAGAAATTCAATCTCTATAACCAGTTCTTGCAAATATGCTAATTCGATCAAACTTAGATATCAAAATAGCAGTTTCAATGATCAGTTGTTAGATCGATCAATGATTAACCTGCTCTCATACCATTTGTTAGGATCAGCGATCTAAGTTTGATTGATTAGAGTAGATTGCAGCGGAATTCGATCAATGAATTAAACAATTTTGCAAGAACACAATTGATATTCAATGGAATAGTGCACGGTTATAGAAAGAGAGAGAATTCTGCAAAAGGAATATTTCATTCAAATGCTTCGTGGTGGCTCAAAGTCATAGTTACAATTAGGTCAACAATCCTTATATAAGGAATGTGACGTCTACTGATGTCACTTGTTAGTGACATTTAATAGATTTATACAAACAACTGAAACTATGCAAACTACTGAGAATGTTCTCAACAACTTATCACATCTCATAGAATGCTAAGTACAAAAAGATAAAACTACTAAACTAAAACTACTGAAACTATAAACTACTGAAAAGTAAATTACAAGTACCGAAAGGAAAACCATCACAACTACTGAAGTTAATAACTTCAGCTGTTGTGACAACTACTGATCATTCTGGTCTTAAGTCTTTGTCTTGAGTACTTTACTTTCAGACATTGTCTTCAGTACTTTACTTTCAGACTTTGTCTTCAGTACTTTACTTTCAGACTTTGTCTTGAGTAGAAGTCTTCAGATTTTGTAATTAGCTGATGTCTTCAGCTGTTATAATCTTCTTTAGCAGTTGTAATGTCTGTGGGACTTAGAGGTTTTTCTAATCAGGTTCATTGGTTCTTTTAGTCCAACAAAAACAAGTGTGGTCAATATAGTGGTTGTGGTTATACAGTTATGTTTGTATGATTATGCTTGTTTGAATGGTTGTTGTATGATTGTTGCTTGATATTTGGATATGCATAACAAACTCATTAACAAACTCATTAACAAACTTAACAAGCTGAAAATTGATGGTTCTTTATCATTATGTGGTTAATAAAAGGTTATGAAAAGGATTAACAGTTTCAATAAAAGAGGTTTTATTAAAACTGAACCATAGGGTATCTTGTATTTGAAAGCATGCAAATATAAGGTACGTAGAGTTTTGTAAACTAAGATTAAGAAAACTTAAAATTTCTTTTATAAAGAAGTTAACACCTTCCTTTTTCACAACACTTGAGTCATTTGGAAACTCTTAATGGGATAAAGGTCACCTAACCATTTGGAGGGAACTTGTGATTTGAGGTGGGGATACCATATTTGTGGGATAAAGTTCACCTAACCACTTATGTTGGAAAACTCACATGTGTGTGCAAGTAGGGTAACTTGATTTGCAAACCATGTTAAATGGATGACCTACAATATGGTTTACAAAGGTGTTGATAGGATAAACATGCCGACTATGCATATGATGTTTTAAAGTCAATCACATACCCTAGAAGTTGCAAAGGGCTGCAATTGTAAAAACGTTGACTACCTAGTTAATTTAAATAATGGGATGTATTTCAACTAACCACTATTTAAATGTAACGTTGGATTCTAGAATTTTAAAATTGTGTAAGACACTTAAAAGGAGTTGTAATTATTAAAATATAAACAATATCGAAAATACAAAAAATGAACTTTGTTATATTTTGTAGATGGCCACCAACAATAATGAAAATAATGAAATCCCGTTCGCTCAATCATTATCACTAAGGACCGTTCTCCAAAAGGAACGTCTAAAATATAACAACATTATTGGTTGATTTCGAAACTTGAGAATTGTTCTCAAGCAAGAGAAAAGATCATATATTTTAGACGATCCGATTCTGGATCAACCTAAAGAGGAGGATGAGGATGCCTACAATAATTGGGTAAAATACACTAAGGACTCGGTCCAAGTGTCTTTCCTCATGTTGGCAAGTATGACTTCAGATCTCCAAAAGGAGTATGAACATCATGGGGCATAGGACATGATAACCTAGTTGAAGGAAACGTTCCAACTACAAGCAAGGGTAGAGCGCTTCGAAACGGTACGAGCACTCCATGCGTGTCGTATGGATGACACGCAATCTGTTTCATCTTATGTACTTAAGATGAAAAGCCACATCCACCGCCTCAAAAGGCTGAATGGTCCCATCTCGAAAGAGTTGGCTACGGATTTGATCCTCAACTCTTTGTCAAAAAGGTTTGACAACTTTGTCATGAATTATAACATGAACGGGTAGGACAAGAACATAAGTGAGCTTCACTCTATGCTCAAAAGTGCCAAGGCGGCCATGGGTAAAAGGGTTTTACGCTTTCTTACCATCAATGAAGGTGGGAACAAGAAGAGGCCTCACCCCGCACCTAAGGCAAATGTTGCCAAGGGTAAGGGGTACGTTAGGGGAAAAGGAAAGGGAGTGGTAAGAGCGCCACCCCCAAAACCAGCGGAGAAGAAGCAAAAGGTTGCTTTGAATGCCCCATGCTTTAAGTGTGGGGAGATTGGACATTGGGCAAGAAATTGTCCGGTCCATCTCAAAGAGTTGCAGGCTAAGAGGGATGTCAGGAAAACCCCAGGTACAATTTTCATGATTCATATTCATCTAAATTTAATATCCTCTAACACATGGGTATTGGATACCGGATGTGGAACTCATATTTGCAACTTATTGCAGGGGTTCAAAACAAGTAAGGACTTCAAGAAAGGGGATGTTAGCCTCTACATAGGGAATGAGGCAAAAGTTCAAGTTGAAGGCCGAGAGGACTACATCTTCAAGCTTCCAAATGGTTTGAAAGAAATTTTGAAAAATGTTTTGTATGCTCTTAGTTTGACTAGAAACAGTATTTCTGTTGCCCAATTAAGACAATAAGGTTATGTTTTAACATTTATTGAAACTGAAATTCATGTTTCTTTAAATGAATCAAAACATCAAATAATACACTAAACATAGGCTAAGATCATTATTTAGAAGGTAAATCATATTATAAACATTTTCAGTCATGCATTTCAGTAAAACTGTTCATATTCTTATGTCGATTCAAACTTGATCTTCTTCATTCTTTTATACAGATGGCTAATTGCAAGAGAGCACAATGTATGTGCATTCTTAAATCCTGACCATCCTGTATCGGAAGGGTGTTGAGAAATCAATCACTATTTAAGAAGATCCAGGCTGTTTTATGCCCTGTCATCAAAGCCTGTAATTTACCAACAACATATCATCAATTTCTTGAACTCTATTGAGATCCAAGAAGAAGGAGAAATTTAAGTAGTCTTTGCTCAGATAAAGAATGAGAGGCTAAGAACTGATAACAAGATTATAAGGAGAGTGTTGGAGTTGGGAGAACAAGAGATAGGTCACCCTGATTTATTTGAGAATGTGTACATAGAAGAGATCATCTATCTGATGGGGTATCATGGTGATTTTGACAAGGGTGCGATCAAGAAAGGAAGATTACGCAAGTCATATCAATTTTTATGTAACACCTATTTAAAATGCATCTCTAACAGGAAGTCTACGTTAGACAAATTCTCATGCACATTTCACCAGGCATTATTAGAATCTTTGAGGGAAGGACATACAACTACACGAAATACATTTTTGGTTGTCTATGTGACCATATAAGAGTGCAAAAATATGATAAGATGTACATGTTTCCACGGTTTCTACAACTGATCATCAATTTTGAGCTGCCTGAAAAAGACAGAGATGGTGATGTGTTTCATGAAGCTCATTTGGGAAGCTCTATCCTTAACAAGATAAGTGGAAAATATCAAGGTGAAGACATGCCCATGTTTGCACGTGTGGCTAATGCTAATGCCAATATAGCACATGAGTTCGTTTGGGAAGACCAACAAGAGAGTTCTCCTGCTGATACGGAGCAAGCCTCACATTCTCATCCTCAATGACCCATACATGAGCAATGTCCACAAATTCAATCACCAGCCAGTCAAAACACCCATCCAATCTCTCCAATTCACCCTCAATCACCAATTTATCAACAACCTCCAACTCCTCAAAACAAATCAATTGAGAGTATCTATACCGGTGAAACTGAGTTACCTTCTCAAGCTAGCACTGTTCCAGTCTTAATAACCAACTCTCAAACCATTGTTCTCTCCAATCAAACTGAACTAGTGTTACCAATTACTGAACATCAACATCAACATCAACATAAATCTGATCAAGAGTTAGCTAATCAAGCAGTGGAGTCTAGTGCAAGTATAGCTCCTGCTAAAGTTAATATTGATTAAATTCTTATCAACATCAAGAAGGTGAAGAAGAAGAAAACTATGTGGATGGTCATTGCATATCAAGAAGATGGTCTTTGTGATGAAGACATCCCTATGAGCAAAAGTTACTTGATGGTTGAATACAACATGTTGATCATCAAATCGAACAAGAGGTTGGAAACAATAAAGTAATTGATCAGTTGATGAAATAAGAAGCCTCTATGAAAAGATCATGAGAAAATGTCCAAGAAAACAATGAAGTGATTGATACTCTACATGAATTAGTAAACGAACTTAAATAGTCAATTGAATTTGAAAAAGGTGAAAGAGAGAAGCTTGTGTTAGAGAATAATAAAGCAAAGAAGACTCTGAATGTACAATCTATTCTACTGAAAAGAAAAGATGAACAGATTGATAAGCTAAAAATGAAGATACGTGGCACTGAATCAAGTACTCCATCAAGAAAACAAACAAAAGAGTCTGCTGAAGTTTCAAAGTCAATCATTAAACATTCAAGGAAAAGGAAGTACTTGGGTGTTTTAAAGAAGGAAGTGATTGAAGTTTAAGACTCACCAAAAAGGTCAAAACCTACATCTCTAGAGCACACTCCATCGATGGATGTTTCCACCTTAAAGCCTATATCTTATCCTGAAATTGAGAGTGATGCTGAGTGGAATGAGATTATAAAGAATGAGACTCCCAAAGAACACAAAAAATTAAAAGCTGAAGATCTACTAACCACGAAACACATATTGGATGAATGGTGTTGCACCCTCAAAGGATCATACATGCCAATTCAATGGGTGAGTTGATGGTTGCTTTGCTGGAATCCCACAAGTCCAAGAAAAAGTGCGGATGAAGATCTTGCACAAGAAAAACCAAGTATGGTCTTCCGCATTTGTCAATGAGGAAGACATAAAACAAATACGGACAAGTATTTGTTCTTCCGCATTAACAAATGCACAAGACCAACCTGTAATGCAGACAAGACTTTGTTCTTCAACATTTGCCAATGCGGATGACCAGACAAATGCGCACAAGTATTTCTTCATCCGCATTAACCAATGCGGATGACCAACATACAAATGCGATGATCAAGTGAAGAAATGCTAATCAAGTCATCTCATCTGCATTTGCCAATGCGGATGAACAAGCGGAGATGCAGATCAAGATTTAGACTAGTTCTGATCTAATAGGTCAGGGGTAGTTTAGTCATTTTGTATAAGGTATCTTGTCTGCCTATAATAGAATAGAAAACCTCATACATGAGGTGACAGAATTTAGACAATTAGAATATTTGTATTCTGTAGGTGCATTATTACTTTTCTTGCTAAACACTAGCGGTCTTTGTAATCAATCACCTTTATTAATATATACAAAAGCGTTTATGATTATTTCTTCTACATTGAATGTTGCTTGATTGTTTGATTCCGCCATTCAATCATTAACTCAGTCATTATATTCGATCCTTAGTGAAAATCTCAATCTCTCTAACCCAGTCAATTGGTATCAGAGCTTTGGCTCTCGGTTCTTTTTCAGATCTACCCAACACCTGAATAGAACTCAATTGATCTGGTGATTGAGTTGCTAATAGAGTATTCCATCATCTCTAATTAGTAAACAACAGAAAATACTCCTGTCAACAAGTTCTTACTGAAACATTCACATGAACCAGTTACTGGTCAAGCGATTTCTGTCAAGAACTTAGCTGAAAACAATAACAAGAAACTCACTAAACTAGCAAATCTGTTTCTGAAATCTGTTTGACTATTTGGACAAGTTGGACTAATCAATCTTAAAATTCATCTAATCGGTAATTAAAACAAGTCAAAAACTCCCTGTTAAAATGGATTCTAATAGTTTCTCAAAACCTGGGCATACAACTAAAGCTCTTATGCTTAAACACAAATCTGAGTTTATGCCGTGAAAATCAAGTTTAGGAATTACATTACATGTGTAGATCTAGATTTTTGGATCTCAATATGCAAGGGGCAACACATCCTTGTCACTCTGTCTGCAGATCAAGCTGCATTTACAAAATTGCAAGGATACCCATTGAAGATCTAACTCTTGATGATGAAGGTTATAAGAAAATCAAGATTGATCTAAAAGCTTACTTTATCCTAACTCAAGCACTCAAGATGGATGTGCTCAAAAGATTGGAGAACTATGGTACTACAAAAGTTGTGTGGGATGCACTGAAAATTATGTGTGAAGGAAGTAGTGAAGTAGCAAAAATTAACAAGGATAAGCGTCTTAATCAGTATGAAATATTTCATCACACCAAGGGGGAGTCCATATCCAAACAACTGCACAGATTTGTACAGTTGGAAAATGACTTGGAAATCATGGGAGTCACTTACAAGATCAAGTAATTAAACAAGAAAATGCTACACAGCCTCCCTGAAAGCTTGAAACAAAATGTAACAATGCTTAAAAATACTCTTGATCTTGAGAGTACTACTTTGGATATCATGGTAGCCAAAATAGAAGCATTGGAACTTGATGAAAGAAGAAGAATTCTTGGGGGACCAAGAGTGATTGAGGCTTACAAATTTCCATCAGAATCTCATTGTGTGGAAAATGCCTTTATCATTGAGGAGGATGATTTCATCTCATAAAGAGATCAACTGAACAACATAGGGTTTATTGCAACTCCACCAACCAATCATCCATCAACATCAACCCAAACATCCAGAGTCACTACTGCTCCCAGAACCACTCGTGAAGACACAAGATGAGAAGAACAAAGGGCGACTTACAATGCCATTGTTGCAAGCTTTAAAGCCTACTTAGGAGGAAGACTCACTTCTCCTCATCTAACGCAAGAAGATCTAGAGGAAATGGATCCAGATGATGTGGAAGAAATGGATTTGCAACGGCAAATGGCCATGATTGCTATGAGAGCAAAGAAATTCTTTAGAAAAGGCAGAAAGCTCAGCCTTAATCAGAATACAAAACTTGGATATGATAAATCCAAAGTGAAATGCTTCAACTGTGGCATGGCTAGCCACTTCTCCCGAGAATGCAATGCCCAGAAGAGAAACAACTTTCAAAGGAATTCTCAAGGCTAGTCATCCACACAGTCTAACTCAAGCTTTCACTCCGATAATCAACAACAACAGTATCATTATCCACAACACCAATCATATCAAAATCCACCTCAACTAACAAACCAAGCTCATGGAAGCAGTCAGTCATCTGCCAATGCTATGGTGATAAAGAAGATGGGGTATGTGACTAGAGCATCTATGCAGAAAAAGTGAAGCCTCAATTTCAATATCATGCACTTATGGCTCACATCAACGATGGTCCATCTCCAATGCCTACTGAGGTAAAATCTAACCTTTGTAGTGTAAATGTATTACTGAATTGCAAGGTTATAGAGAGCATAACCATAAACTAGCTGATAAAATTAAAGAAGAAAAGGTGAAGTCAGAGATGATGAAAAGAGAGATAAATGGATTTGAAATCGAAATTAAATCTCTAATCTTTAACATTGAGAAACTGCATGGTGAAAAGTACACTCTTGCAGCTGAGAATGAGCTACGTACTTAGAAGTTAGCTTAATCTAAGGCCGAACATACACTTACTGATGTGAAACATGAAAAGTTTCAAAATGTCTTCAGTCAAGCTGCAATAGATGCTTGATTCACAAACGGATCCAAACGACATGCCGGGGATTGGGCATAATTCATGTCCTCCACCATACAAGGAAAACTACACTGTCATAACTGAATCTGTCTCACTCGGTGAGGAAATTGAAGCTAAAACTATGGAACCATCATCTATAGTAAAACATGTGACCAATCCTCAAAACAAACCTGATGTTATATTGAAAAAAATGAGGATGAAATCAAGTTAGGTCACCCAATCAAAATCATAGAGTGCTCAAACAAGGCAGTGAGTGTCATGAAACCCTCAAGCCCCATAAAATCAATTGTTCCTTTTATAAAAGTCATACCTTCTGTTTTAAAAGGTAAAAAGAAGTATGTGAAGTCAGTGAAACCCACTGCTGAGACCAATTATGATAATGACATTATATTTCCAAAAATTTCAATCAAATCAGAAAAGGTTTCACTGCAAAAGAAACAAAAATGATCACTGAGTTCAACACATAAAACTCTATCAGACCCTTAGTCTTAAAATTAAGTTAGGGAGTTGGGTTTGATATTTGCAACAAGGAACACATTGACTTGTTTGAGAAAGAGGTGAGAAATGGGTTGAAGAAACAAAAACAGCCCAGAAAATCAAACAAATGTAGTGTTGTGAAGCAAACTACAAAAAAGGCTGATTTTGATTCATCCCCTAAGCAACAGAAAGTTGCTCAGCAACAAATGAAAAAAATTATGAAAAAATTAGCTAAGGCACCCAAATCAAAATCTGATTCAAGCAACAAACAAATGTATTGTGACATTTGTGATATGTTCAATCAGAAGACAGAAAAGTGCGTTTATAATCAATACTGCTCTATCTTTGACATGAACAACCACTCAACTAAAAATTGTTATTTTAACAAATATTGTTCAGACTGGGATATGAACAATCACAATACATCTAATTGTTAATTCAATCAGAAGGGATTGAGAATTCCCTAAAACATACCCATCACAACAACATCATCTGGCAAAACTCAAGTTAGGAGTCATTTGCATAACAATCAATCTAGAACATCTAGATCACTAAATGACATGTGTAAAAAAAAGAAACATGGAAAAGTTAAAGAAACAACCACTTCATCAATCAAAAGCCTGACTTTTCAAAACCCAAAATGATCTTTGAAAATCAAAAACGATTTAAATTTCTTCAAAAGAACAGAGATCAAAGGTTTCACTACTTATCTGACTCTTCTGTTGATGTTGATAATAAGACTCTAGCTAGATATCATAAGCAATCTCCTTGGTTACCTCTGAATAGATCACAATTTAGGAGAGTATCAAGATGACACCATAATAGATAGGAACGGGAAACCCAAGACCATCATGGCTTGGGTTCCACATTCTAATTAGTTCTTTTATGCTTGCTGGGTCATCCATATCGGTCCAACAGTTTATGGTACGTGGACAATGGATGCTCCCGACACATGACTGGAGATCGTTCCCTTCTTCACGACGTCAAGCACATACAAGGAACTATGATGGCATTTGGTGGAGATTCACAAGGTGGTAGAATTACAGGTGAAGGATCTGGGACAAATGGGATGCTGAGCTTTGACAGAGTGAACTACTATGAACAACTGAACTTCAATCTGCTAAGCGTGTCTCAAATCTGTGACAAGAAATATTCAACTCACTTTACACACACTCATTGCTACATTCGACATCACCTAAAGAAGAAACATCTCTTTTGTCAAAAGCATCATTTGATGAGTCACAGCTTTGGCACAGATGTTTGGGGCACACCAACTTTAAAAACATGAACAGATTGGTCAAAGGAAACCATGTCATTGGTCTTCCACAAAAAGAATTTCACTTTGTTGATCACTGTTCAGCGTGCCTTAAACGAAAAAACATAGATCTTCTCATAAATCCAAGCTGGTGAACACAAACAATACACCATTGAAGCTACTTCATATGGATCTGTTTGGACCAACTCATGTCATGAGTATTGGAGAGAAACAATATTGTTTGGTGATCATTGATGACTTTTCACGGTTCATATGGGTGTTCTTCTTACATCATAAAAATGAGGCATCCCAAGTAGTTCAAAACTTTATCACACAAATTGAAAATCAACTTGATCTTAAGGTCAAAACAATAAGAAGTGATAATGGAACTGAATTCAAAAGTGAAGACATGAGTTCGTTTTGTACAACCAAAGGAATTGCTCATCAATTTAGTGTAGCTAGAACTCCTTAACAAAATTAGGTAGTTGAAAGGAGAAATAGAACACTGATTAAAGCAGCAAGAACGATGCTTGCCGATGCTAAGCTACGAATCACCTTTAGGGCAGAGGCAGTTAACACATCATGCTTTGTACAAAACCAAACTCTAATTTTGAAAGAAAGCAACATGACTCCCTATGAACTGCTTTGTCATAGAAAACCATTCATTGGATTTCTTATATCATTTGGTAGTCCTGTCTTAATATTAAACGCTCGAGACTATGTGGGAAAGTTTTCATCTAAGTCTGATGAAGGATTCTTTGTAGGTTATTCTTCTGTTTCAAAGGCTTACATAGTGTTTAATCCTAGATTAAACAATATTCATGAATGAACAAATGTTCAATTCAAGGAACATTCGTTTCCCAAATCTACAGATGGTCACAACTAGTTGTTTGAGATTGACTCTTTTACAAAATCATTTGATCAATTTCACTAGTCTGATGCAGGTTATCGCCATTCAGGTGACACTTCTTCAGCTGTAGAAAGAATAAATGACTTTCCATTGATTCCGCCTACATCTGCTGAATACATGAATGAAGATGTTCCTCTCCAAGTTGATCCCATCAGACAACCATCACAAAATCAGAGTGTTTCAACTGATGGAGGTCCAACCTTGTTACCATCACACTCACATGATCTTTTAACGGAAATCAAAAATAAAAAAACAAGCTACTCTTCCATCTGAAACATAAAGAACATCAAATGATGAAAGAAATCACAGTGTTGCTCATGTAGAAGCAAGAACTGAAATGGAGTCTGACAACCTTCATAATTCAACAATAGTACAAGATCAAGATGCCTCTAACCATAATGAACTAAATGTGTCCAATCTTGATGTAACTATTGCTGGTGACTCCATTCCAACCACCACAATACACAAGAATCATCCAGTTGAAAGCAGTATTGGTGATCTTAATAAGAGGGTGACAAGAAGCAAGTCTGGTATTGCAAACATCTGATTGTTCTCATGCTTTCTCTGTCAAACAGTAACCAAAAATATCAAAGAGGCTCTTCAAGACAATAGCTGGATTGAAGCAATGACGGAAGAATTACTCCAATTCAAGAAGCAAGAAGTATGGCAACTTGTAGATCTTCCCGAAGGGCAATATCCTATCGGTACCAAATGGCTATATAGAAACAAGATTGATGATAGATGTATCATCATCAGAAACAAAGCAAGATTAGTAGTGCAGGGATACAATCAAGAAGAAGGAATCAACTATGATAAAGTCTTTGCACTTGTTGCCAGATTAGAAGCAATTAGAATCTTTCTAGCATATTCTGCATCCACGAAATTTATTTTTATCAAATGGATGTAAAGTGTGCCTTCTTGTATGAAAAGATTGCTCAAGGGGTCTATGTGAGTCAACCACCGGGATTTGAAGATACAGATTTCCCTCATAGAGTCTATAAGCTTGACAAAGCTCAATATGGTCTTCACCAAGCTCCAAGAAAGTGGTATGAGACTCTGTGATCTTTTCTTCTTGAACATTGATACGAAAGAGGAAACATTGATCAGATTCTCTTCAGAAGAAGAAGAGGAAAAGACATGTTGTTAGTCTAGATTTATATGGATGACATCATTTTTGGCTTAACAAACAAACAACTCTACAAAGAATTTGAAGACCTTATGCATTCAAAATTCCAAATGAGTGCTATGGGGGAACTCACTTTCTTTCTAGGGGTGCAAGTCCAACATACTGCAGATGGAATCTTCATCAATCAATCAAAATACGTGGAAACTATGCTGAAGAAATTCCACTTTGCTGACTGTCAATCTATCAGAATTCCTGTGTATACTAAATTGAAGATGGGACCTGACCCTGAAGGCAAATCAGTGGATCAGACTCACTATCGATCTATGATCAGTTCACTTTTGTATCTAATAGCCAGTAGGCCTGACATTATGTTTGGTGTTTATGCGTGTGCCAGATATCAAGCTGATCCAAAAGAATCACATGAGAATGCAGTCAAGAGGATATTCAAATATCTGAAGGGCAAACCAGCTCTTGGATTATGTTATCCAAAGAAATGAGACTTCAATCTCTATGCCTTCACAGACGATTATTATGGAGGATGCAACCTCAAAAGAAAATCCACCTTTGGCGATTGTCAATTTCTTGGTCCCGGACTGGTCTCTTGGCAATGGAAGAAGCAGTCAAACATGTCTGTGTCAATAGCAGAAGCTGAGTATATTACAGCATCAGCCTATTGCTCTCAAGTACTCTGGATTCAAAATGAGATGTTTGATTATAGTTATAACTTCTTGCACACACCAATTGAGATCGACAACACTACAGCTATTTTCATAACTAATAATCCAGTTTAGCACTCAAAATCAAAACCTGATTGAAATTAGATATCACTTTTTGAGAGAATGTGATGAAAAAGGGTTAATCAAATGATTCAAGTACCCACTGAAAATCAATTACCTCATTTGTTTACTTAGGCTTTTGAACCTGGTAGGTTTGAATTTCTGGTTCTGTCATTTGGCATGACTAACCTTGAGTAAAAATAATTCAAAACATCAAAAAGAAGTCAAAAATACTAGAAAAACACAAAAAGGAGTCAATTTTATTTAGAATAGAATATCATAGGGGAAATGATATGATTACAGTTGTTATATCGTTCACTGTGCTTAATTTCAAAATTGCAAGACTGTCATGGCATACAAGATATGTTGGTAGGCTCAACTTGGAAGAGAAGATACATGCAGTGATGAATTCAAAATCTTATTCAATAGTGAAACTCTCATCACAAAATACAGGTATGTGTTGGCTTATCTGAGTGCATGTGTGTGTAGTAACCTAAACATATGAAGTAATGATGCTTTATCAATCTCTTTCACCCACATCAAGTTTCATCTTTGTTTTGATGAGCAAAGAGCTGATGAAACAAGCACATAGTGCAGATGTAATGATCCAAAAGATTCCCAATAAGGAACACAATCAAATTGGATGATCTACAAAGCAATACATTCCAAATGAATGAACAAAAGAATCCTATCATGGATTACCTTCCAAAGTGAAGTGAATAGAATCCCAATATGGATCATCATGAAAAGGATCAAAGTAAAAGAATCCCAATGAGGATCAGTGAAAATGAGTTTTCATAACTTAAGTAACCTGGTAAGGATAGTTGTGAAAAAGTTCTACGATTCATTGTATAAAGATGGTTGATCATTCCATGCTTGTGTGTGTGAGGTACATATTGAATAATTAGATCAACCAAAAACATGATAAATATCATTTGCATCAAAATATCAACCGGGTATGAGTTTAAGAGGACAAACATACCTTCAATCATCAAGTTCAAAAACATGTCCATTTTATTATAAACAATGCACATGTGCAATGTAAGATTGATATGATCCAACAAAAGATATACTTTTCTTCATTATCTATAATCAATGTATATATTTGTCAAAATGTTTATAAATCTTTAAGTTTCTATCTAGATGTGGATATAAACTTTAGGGGGAGTAATTTAAAATTTTGATTAAATCTCTATAGATTATTACTATCTTAAATTACTTTCTTAAAAGCATTAAAAACAAAAGAAAAAGAAAATGCATGTGTTGATGCAGAAGTCATACCATAGTATCTCAGCCAATGCAAATTCTTGGAACCATGAAAAGTCCAAGATCAGTCAAACAATGGGAAACTTGTATCACTTCTAATATATAAGTCAATCCAAGCAAGAATTGATAACCTCAGCAGCCAACTACTCATAAGAAAAACCAATAAATGACAACTCTTCATAACATGAAAAATCAAAACAGTCACATTAACTTATGATTAAGTTCAAAAGTTGCAAGAACGATGTTTGTAACTTAACACTTTGTTTTCTCTCAAACTCACCTAGAACAACACTCGGGTTAAGATAGAATGAGTAATAGTTGATCACAATATAGAATGTAGTAAAGAACACAGGAAGTAATTTTCATGGTACTTTTATATATTTTGCGTGTCAATTCTATAATACAAGACACTTACAAGCAGTATGTAATGAGTTACAAAGAGAACCTATATATAATACTACCTACCGCCGGATATACTTTGATACCGGCTGGGATCCTATAACTAAAGCCTATACTACAAGACTATAGTTTAAGGTATCTTGAATAAAGTCTTATCGGAGATTTGGTAGTCAGGACATGTCCCTGACTTACTTTTTGTTACTAACTAAAGTTGGTAACATGTACTATCATAATAAGGTGAACAGTGGAATAATGTATGGTCAACTGCATGGCTATTTGAGAAAATGACATACTGCATCAGAAGTCTGCAGCGGAGTGTCAGAGACCATACTTGTGTCCACTGGTTCATAGCAGTGTCTTCCGAAGGTTAAATGGCTTCGGAATAGTAAGTACTTCCGAAGCCACTTATACTTCGTAAGAGGCTACTTCTTCCAAGGCTTGGAGACTTCTTCTGTTCATCATACTTCGGAAGTGGTCTTCAGCTTATTCTTCTAAGACTTGAACAGCGATGTATACACTTGACTTCGGAAGTAGAGTTCTGTCTTTGGAAGTTGATCTTTCACTTTTTCTTGAGAAGAACTCTACAACCTTCGGAAGGTCCATGCTAAGCTTCGGAAGCCTTTGCATGCAGCACCAAAATTATCTAAGTGACTTATTTTTGGTTGCCTTATCCTTCTTCTTGATCCAAAAAACTCCCCCTAGGCTCATGCTACCAAAACTTCACTTGTTTCTGCTTCTCAAAACTTTCAGCACCAAGAAGAGTAGGAATTTGTCTGTCTCCTTGTTCTTCCCTAATGTGGTGCTGAGAAGTTTGTACATATCCTTGGTAGACAGGAAGTCCAGTCTGTCACCTTGGATAACATTTACCCTCTGTTGTTGCCCTATGAAAAGAGTTGGTTGATAGGAACTATAATCGTATTCCCATCTAACTATAGGTTCAAATTCTGGACCATCCACCATTTGTAAAAAGGCAGTGCCTTTGGTAGGTGGTCTTTCCTTGTCTTCCTGTCTTCTCAATCTTAACTCTTCTTTAATCTTGCCTTTGCAGTTAGCTCAGCTCGATGAAGGCTGTTGAGATGATTTCTGATGAGTGCAGCAGCTTTAGAGTTGGAGGGGTTGGAGAATGTCTTTTTGCTAACTCAGCAATATCAAACCTGCTGAAGTGTAGCAGAGAGGTTGCATTAAGTTTATTGACTTCGCCATTCTCCTTTCCACAACAAAGTTGTAAGAAGTTTCATCGAATCTCCATTGGACTATTTTCTTTCTACGTGCAAGAGACTGACTGGAAATCTTGTCCTCTTTCTTGGTGTCCAGCAGAGTCACCAGTTTCCTTCTAAGTTTCTTCTCTTCATCATTTAATGAATCTGAGTTGAGGCCTAGAAGTCTAGTTGCCTGGTCTAGTGTTCGTCTAGGTAAATCAAGAAATTGATCTCTTTTGAGGGAACAAGAGGATCCATCAACATAGGAAATGTTGACGGAATCTTCATCACATGATATTTCACTCAGAGTTGTGCAGTTGATGAGCTTGGTCTTCATTACCTTAAAATCCTCAAGAGAGAGATGTTGAGAAGGCTAAGGGGATGATTTGGATGGTTGTTGGGTAGGTTGAGGTGCAGAGGTTCTAGGGAGAGTTTTTGGTTGGAGGATGGGAAGTTTAGGTGGTTGGGGTGATGAAGTGGATGTGGGCAAGGATTTGGGTTCAGGGGTGAAGGGATCGATTTTAATGGAGAAGGGTAGGGGTGAGGGTTCAGGTTGTGGTTGAGTGGTTGCAGTGAAGGTCATCCTCTTTACCCTTCTGTACATCTCTTTCTTCTTTCCCTGCCGAATGTCAGCCTTAATTTCATTGAAAATCTGTTGGAATGTCTTCTCAGACATGGGACCCACCTGCCTTCCAGAGAAGCCATGGGCCCGAATATAGTCTTCATCCAGGCCTTTTCACTAAGCTTCCTGGTTGCACTGTTCCTAGCTTTTTCCTCCTTCTTCTCCCTTGTCTTTTCTCTTGCAACCTTCTTTCTTTTTCTCTATTTGATCATGCTCTTTGTTGTAGAGCCAGAGGAACGTCTCATCATTGTGTGGAGAAAGTTCTTGAAGATTAAAGCCTCTCGAGAGTAGAAAATTTATCCTGTCTCTCCTCAGCTAAAGTTCAGCTTCTTCTGTTTTTCTTCTTCTTTCTCCAAGGCCAACCTGGCTTCCTCTTCAAGTTTCAGCGGGTTGCCTTCTCCAGATTCACCAACTCCTCTAATGGTAGCAGGAGTTTCTCTTTATTGGTAGCTCCTATTTGGATAAGCGGTCAATGATCTCTTCCTTTTCTTATTGTTGACAGCCTCCTGATTGGTTGCAGCTGCTTTTGTTCTGCCAGCTAGCAACTTCTCAGTTGGAAGCCTTCCTTTCTTCTTAAGTTTCTCAATCTTTTCCGCTTCCTGAAGCTCTTCCGTAGTCATCTTTCTTTTCCCTTTATCCTTTGAAGAGCCTGACTGTGGTGGTTCTTGGAGAGTGGATTCTGATTGTGAGAGAGGAAGAGATGGTGTCTGGGATGGAGGTAGATTCAGAAAGTCTTCACTGTTCACCTCAGATGCCATTTCAAGGATTGCATCTGTGATGATCAGTTCCTCGGACATTTTAAACAGTCCTTCCACAACTTCCATTTCAGCTTCAAAAGATTCAGCTTGTTCTTCCGAGGCTTTAACTTCAGCTTCGGAAGTTGGAGGAGATCCAGATTTTTGTCCCAACTATTTCAGTTGCTAGGCCGTCAGTCCCCATTTCCCCCATTTCCCCTTTGAAATGAATCTTAGGTTCCATGTGGACCTTAGGTTGACCAACTTCTTCCATAGTGGTAGAAGGTCCATTTCCCTCTGAAGCTCTACAGCTCCGAAATAAAGCATTGCAGCATACGGGCTTGACTGATCGATGGAGAATCTCAACAGAAACTTGGTGAAGAGTATGTTGACATCGCTAAGCATCTTTGAGTCAATCTGAAGAATGACTTGAGATGGCTCAGACATATTAATGATAGGATTAGATGAAGTTGCAGTTAAAGTGTGGCTCTGTTATGGGTCCTCAAGTGTTTGTCTGTGAACATTCTCCCGTTTTTGGTAGCATCATCTTGAGAGCTAGATGAGCTAGATGATAGACAATGAGACCTAAATAGGTACATGCCCAACAGACCTCCCTGTTTGTTTCTCAGCTAGTTTGGCCTTGAGATTGTGAATCTCAAGTTGTTGAGTGGTGGACCTTGCTTCTAAATTCCTAACAAAAGATTCAAGGTTTGAGACTTTAGATAAAAGGTCGTGAATGAGGAGTTGCATGCTTCCCTCATCTTCTTTTGAAGGAACATGAGGAGATAAGGTAACATACCTGGTATATTCAGCCTCACCACCAAATGTGGTTTCTTGGCACCCTGGTTTCTGGTGCTCAATGATGTCTCTTTTAGAGTCATCAAAGGGATCGGTTTCCATAGATTCAGTCTGAGATATTACCACTTTCCACAATGTCCATTGAGGCACCTTCTGTAGTCGCAGCTGAATCTCCATGAGCCTCCTCCACATTAGTGGGACTCATCTCAGTTTTGGGTTGTTGATGGGGGCTAGGGATAAGGGATTTCTTCGAGCTCTATTGATCTTGAAGAGGGTCTTGTAGATCAACTTTATTGCCATGGAGGGATATTATCTCTTCATAAGTTTTGAAGAGAAGGTCAGTAAAAGATAGGGAGGTTAAGCCTACTGACCTGGGACCTTAGTCAATGTCTACAGGCATGAGCCTTTGGTGGGGCTGTCCTTAGTTAGCTGCTCAGAAGAATGTAGGTACTCATCCTGAGGGCTGCTGGTTTGGGTGTCGGGCTCTTGGGTTTGAGACTAAGGAGACCTAAAACCCATATTGAGGTCAAAAAAGAAGGAAGGAGAAACCTTAGACTGAGTGGGAGCCAATGTTTCGACTCTAGTCTTTCTGGATTGAATAAGAGGGGCTTGTTCAATCAGAGTAGATTGAACAAGGGTTCATTTTGGGTGTCTTTGATATGTGATGGTGATGGGTGGAAAAGACAGTGTTGGCATTGTGGTGGTGGTTGCTGGTGTGGGTTCATCACCTGTGGGTGAACAGGGATGTCACTAGGAGCTATGCACTCAATCATACCTCGAAGCAGATTAGTGTAACTTCTAGTGAAGTTGGTGGACACCTTCTTCAAGGTCTTGAAGATGGTTGGCTGCATGTGGCAGACAGTCAAAGGAGCTGCACAGACAAGCATGCTCTGGTCCAACTCATAGTTGATGATGTGTTGAATGAATTAGGATACATAAAGAATGTCTCCCTTTTGTAGATTCCCAATCAGATTAGTGAACACAAATCGTGAATAATTAAAGCGCAGGCCTCTCACCAGTCCATGAACTAAGCATCCTAGTTCATATGGGATTTGATCCCATCCACCGGACTTGTTGGACAAGCAGTGAAGGACAACATGCAGGAGGAACTTCCAGTTGTAAGAAGTTGAACCTATAGACCATCAACCTCCATGTCTCCACCATATCCGATTAGGATGTAGGTGCTGTCCAAATCCGCCTTAGGGAATTCAGTAGGAGCTCTATCATCATGAAGCTCGAGATGCTCCCTGATGAGTTGTTCAGTACTGATCAACTCCTATCCGCATATGCTGGACCTCGGTATACAAATCCCATTTAAGGTTTCGGCTTAACCATTTCCCCAAAATTAGGCCACGTGGTTGGAGTAAACAGTGGGGTTAATAAGGAAGAGCAGTGTAGTAAGGTGATTGGGTGAGAAAGGAGATGATTTCAGAGAAGTCAACATCTCTTGAAGAATCAAGAAGTGCGACTTGGTTGTGCTGAGGGTTAAGTGCCATTGGAGAAAGGTGAATGTGGATGATTTTGAGCTTGGGTAAAGTTGGAGAGGAGAGAAATTTCTACGGCAGTAAAAATTGCAAGTAAGAAGATGAAATCGAATAGTCGAGATTATTTAAAAGAGGGTGGGAAGGAAGTAATGGGGGTTAGGATAAGGTGATGTGATGGTTTAGTGGATGAATTGACATTGGCGGTAAGGTGAAAATCAGTTAAATAATCTGACATCATTAACAAAATCTTTTCTTTTTAGAGTGTGGGGCCCAAGAGATTTACGTTACACAGTAGAATCTTTCTTCCGAATGTAAAACATTCCCGAAGGTAATTTGTCTTCCGAAGGCAATTCTTACTTTCGAAGCAAAAACTTTGCTTCCGAAGGTTAGTATTGCTTACCAAATGGGAGTTGTAAACCTCGGAAGTAGATCTGATATGTAATCAAGCGCTTCTTCGAGACAAAAGCTCTTCCGAGAAGTAAATTATCCTTTAAGAAATTATGCTTTAGAAGGTATAAGAGTAACTACAAGGGTTAATTTCTCTTCGGAAGAAATTTACACTTAGAAAATTCATAAGATCTTTTGTAACATGGCTTAAATTGTATTGACAGAAGACATTATATATTAAAAGGTTTCAAAAGAGGTGATCTAATCAATGTTTATCATCGCAATAGCTATTATGAGATACTTAAATCTTTGCTCATCAAAAGCTTTGGTGAACAAATCAACATATTGTTCAACTGAGTCAACTTTGATTTGTTTAATCAGATTTTTTTCATGAATATCTCTAATGAAATGATACCTGATGTCAATATGATTTGTCTTGGAGTGCTTCACCGGATTTTCAGTAATGGAGATACACTGTTGTCAATATGGATAGGAGTACTCATAAACTGAATTCATAGTCTATCATCTGATTCTTAATCCATAGCAGTTGAGCACAGCAGCTAGCAGCAACAATGTATTCAACTTCAACAGTTGATCTAGAGACACATGATTGTTTCTTGCATTGCCATGAGATGATCCTTCCACCAAGAAATTGACATCCTCCTGATGTTGATTTCTTGTCAATATTGCAGCCACCATAGTCACTGTCAGAGTATCCATAGAGATTAAAATCTTATTTCTCGGATACCAGAGACCTAGCTTAGGTGCTCCTCTAGGTATCTGAGGATTCTCTTAACAGCAGCTCAGTGAGACACCTTTGGAGCAGCCTGATATCTTGCACAAATGCAAGTAGCAAACATGATATCAGGTCTACTGGGAGTAAGATACATCAAAGAACCAATGATTGCCCTATACTGATGTTGATCAGTATCCTCCCCCTGAAGGTCAAGACAGAGATTATGGTTTCTGGTTATGGGTGTCTTGGCAGGCTTGCAATACTTCATTTCAAATCTTTCTAAGATGTCAGAGACATACTTAGATTGATTAATGAAGAACCCTTCCTTCATTTGCTTCACCTGAATTCCAAGGAAAAAGTCCATTCTTCCCATGGAACTCATCTCAAACTTTTTTTCATAATGCACTCAAAGTCCTTACACATTTGGTCATTTGAAGAACCAAATATGATGTCATCAACATAGACTTGAATGAGGAAGATGTCCTTTCCAGACTTTCTGATGAAGAGAGACTTGTCAATGGTACCTCTAGTGTAGCTATTCTTTAGAAGAAATTAAGACACAGTCTTATACCACAGCCTAGGTGCTTGGCACAACCCATATAGGGCTTTATCCAATTTGCACACATAGTTAGGGTCCTGTGGGTCTTCAAATCCTGGAGGTTGGCATACATAGACTTCCCTATCTATATCCCCGTATAGAAATGCACACTTGACATAAAGTTGATACATAGTGAAGTCCTGGATGCATAAGCAAGGAAGATCCTAACTGCCTCAAGTCTTGCAACTGGTGCAAAGACATCAATATAAACAATTCCTTCCTCTTGTGTGTATCCTTGAACTACAAGTCTTGCTATGTTATTGATGATCAAGCCTCTATCATCTCTCTGTTTCTGAAAACCCATTTAGTGCCTATTGGTACTTGACCAAATGGTAGCGGACATAGGTTCCATACCTTCTGTCTCTTGAATTGAAGCAGCTCATCTTGCATCGATTCAAGCCAGCTACTATCTTTTAAGGCATCTTCTACCTTCTTGGGTTCCATCTGGGATAGAAAGCATGAGTACAAGCAGACATTCCCATGATGAGTTTGTCCTCTTGTTCTCACACCCTCAATGACATCCCCTATGATGTTCTCAGTAGGATGAGTGTTATGAATCCTAAGGCAACGAATCACTTCTAGTTGCAGAGATAGATCCAGGTTGGGCATATTCTGCTCAGGAACTGGAACACTCTGTCCAACTGTTGTTTCAAACTCATTTAGTGAAAACTGATTGAATGACTGAGAAACATCATCAGTGGTTGGCTGTGAAGTACTATTAACAGTTTCGTGTTCCTTCAAAACACTACTTCCTTCTGCCTGGTGTTGTGGTGGATCACCTGATGAGTTTTGAGGCTCAGTAAGTGATTCACTTGTAGAAGCTTCACTATTCCTTAATATGGTCAAGCTATCAGATCTGTGAATGGTAGAAACTTCATTTATTGCAGCTCTTGGAGAATTTGGATTAGGTCTAGGTAGCTCAAACAGTTGATTATCAGGACTAGCGTGAACATCATTTTGAGCTCCTGCTCCAACTGAAACATTCTCACAAGAAGGTGTAGAATAGTTTCGAAACAATTCTAAATCAAAGATATGATCAGGGCCATTCCCCTTAACACAAGGAGTGTGCTCATTAACAACTATGTTGGATGACTCCTCAAATTGTTGATTCTTAATGATGTATACTTTGTAAGCTTTGGAGCTAGAAGAGTACCCAACAAACATAGCATCATCCGACTTTTAAGCAAACTTTGCTAAATTGTCTTTTGTGTTAAGTATGGTACACCTGCTGCCAAAGGACCTTAGAAAGCCAATGAACAGTGGCCTTTTGTTCCATAGCTCATAAAGGGTTTTTCATGGGGCTTAACTACAAGAACTCTATTCTACACATAACATGCATGCTGACTGCCTCTGCCTAGAATGTTAGAGGTAGTTTTGAATCAGCTAACATAGTTCGAGCATCGTTAATAAGTGTCCTGTTCAACCTCTCAGCAACACCGTTTTGTTGAGGAGTTCTAAGAGCACTATATTGTCTGGCAATCCTTTTTGAGTTACAGAATGTGTCAAGAACAAAGTTCTTAAACTTAGTCCCTTGATCACTTCTAATGATTTTAACCTTGTGATCAATTTGATTCTCTGTTTTAAGAATAAAAGATTTTAATGTTTTAGCAGTTTCATCTTTAGTTCTTAAAAAGAATACCCATGTTAATCTTGTAAAATCATCAACTATCACAAGGAAATATGATTTCCTTCCAATGCTCATTATACTTGTGGACCAAAAAGATCCATGTGCAATAAGTGTAATGGAGTAGTGATAGAGTTAACACATTTGGATTTGTGAGATATCTTATCTTGTTTCCCTTTCAAGCATGCAACACAGTTATCTTTGTAGAAAAACTCCTTTTTAGGCAAACCGTATACCCAGTTATTTGTGAGAATCACTTAACAGATTGTGTTCAAGATGTTTGACAAGTGAACATTGTCAACCTTTAATTTACCATTGGATATACTCCCTCTGCCAGTATATATCCTCCGGCCTCACCTTCAAAGTGGACATGACCTCCATAATAGTTCTGAAACTAGTGAAGGAGAGATCTATTCCCTGTCATGTGCCTGGAGCATCCGCTGTCTACAATCCAGACATTGTTGTTCTTTTCATATGGATGTCCCTGCACATAAGATGAGTTTGTTAGTTGTGTTTGGAAGCCCAGCCTTGCCGGTCTTGGGTTCTTCTAAAGATAATGACATAATTCAACCAAAATTTATGCATGGCGGTTCAATAGAGGTCTTTGAAGAAGAGGTTTGGGCTGCAGCATCTTTCTTGATCTTCCAGTCCATCCTTTGGTTGATCTTGGAGGATGAGCTTGTTGAAGCTTTTGCAGCATGGCCATCTTCCGAAGCTTCTTTCTTTTCGGAAGAAGCCTTCCCCACCTTTTCTTTCGAAGCAAGTCTTCTTCTTGGGAGGTTTCAAGGGATCTTTCTTGTTCTTCCAAACCTTAGTAGTTTTTGCTTCCGAAGACATTTTCCCTTCAGAAGAAAGAGTTTCCTTCGAAAGCAACCTGGCTTCCGAAAAGCTTTCCTTTTTCATCACTTGAACCGTTTGAAAAGGTCCAAATGTGAAACCTTCCTTGACTCCTTCTTTTCCAACATTATTTGCATATTGTGTGTTTGTAGGATTGTAGTAACAATCTTTTGACATGTGGTTTTGTAGACCACACATTATGCATGCAATGTTAGTTCTTTGGGAATGTGAGGGTTGCTACTTCTTGGGCTTGTTTTCTTCATCAGCAACTTTTCCATTCAAGTTCTGATCCTTTGGCAGGATAGGAGTGCTGGTATTACACTCCTTTCCTGAATTAGAAGTACCTAACACTTGAAATCCAGCTGAGATAAAGACACCCTTCTGCTTTGGGTCTATCTTCAGCTTGGACTCAACCACTTTCTTCGTAGTTCTTCTAGTAGCTTTAGCTATGCTTCTTCTGGCCTTAGTGGTTAGGATTAGTTCTTCATAGGAGGAGATGGGTACATCTACCTATTCCTTCCCTGTGGTGGCCACTATGTTGTTTCATCCTTCAACTCTCGTGAGGAAGGGTCGGCAGGTGGAACCTCTTGCTCCTCAGTACCACATCTAGGCTGTCTAATAGACTCATAGAAGTGTAGTGGAGCAATTTCATTGGTTCCCAATTGTTGGATCAAAAGAACCAATGAGCCTGATCAGAAAAACCTCTAAGTCCTACAGACATCACAACAACTGCTGAAGACTTGATCAACTGTTTTGACAAAGTCTAAAGACTTCAACAGCTGAAGACTAAAGTACTGAAGACTTCAACAGCTGAAGACCAAAGTCTGAAGATCAACAGCTGAAGACTAAAGTACTAAAGACTTCAACAGCTGAAGACTAAAGTACTGAAGACTTCAACAGCTGAAGCCCAAAGTCTGAAGATCAACAGCTGAAGAACAAAGTACTAAAGATCAACAGCTGAAGTACAAAGACTAAAGACATCAACTGATGACAACAACTGAAGTTAAAGTACAAGTACTGAAGCCTTCAGAGTTTGTTACAACAGCTGAAGAAGCATTCTTCAGTTGTTGTGATGGTTTCCTTTCAGTAGTTTTCTTTTTGTTTCAGTATTTGTAAAACGACTGAAGAGCATGTTCTTCAGTCGTTGTAGTTTCAGTAGTTTTTTTTCAGTTGTTGTAGTGACAGTTAACACTTAGTATTTTTGTAAGAAGATGTCAGCTATTTTGACATCTTCAGTAGTTGTGTTAACTTTCAGTAGTTGAATAATTCTGTTAGAGTCACTATCAAATGACATCAGCAGACGTCACATCTCTTATATAGGGAATGTTCCACCACGGCATTCTTATATAAGGGATGATTTACCTGATTGTAAGTGTGACATTTTGCCACCACGAAAGCGCGTATTGAATGAAATATTTGATTTGCAGAATTCTTTCTATAATCGTTTGTTCTTTCTTTGAATATCAACTGTATTCTTGTGAATTGTCTAATTCATTGTTTGATTTCCGTTGCATACTCTCTAATCAATCAAACGTAGATCACTGATCCTAACAATTGGTATCAGAGCGGTTAATCATTGATCGATCTAACAATTGATCATTGAAACTGCTAATCAATATATGCATTTGATTGAATTAGCATATTTGCAAGAATTGGTTATAGTTCAATTGAATTTCTGCTACTTTCGTTTTATTGCTTTTTGTTTTCTCTTGGTTCAATTTGGTCTGTTGTGTTCTGTTCTAAATTTGTTAAGACTTAATTGATTTTGTTTGAATATGAGAATGACTACTCCTTCTAATGACCCTCACAATACCAGTTCCTCTACCAAGCCTCCGATGCTGGTTAGGACTGAGTATAACATATGGCAACGAAGAATGCTTCATCACCTGTCTGTTAACAGTTCAGGTTGTTGGACATCAGTGGTACATGGTCCACATAAGCCTATGGTGAACAATCCGGAAACAATCAAATGGTTCCGAAGAAGAAGTAACAATACTCAGATGAAGATCGGAAACTGTTTGAGATTCATGCTAAAGCCCATGGAATTCTGGCCATGGCACTGCCGAATGAAATCTATTCAGGGCTTCTGCCTCATGAAACTGCTCATGACCTCTGGAATGCACTGAAGGAACAATTCAGTGGAACTGATGAGGTCTTAGCAAACAATAAAGAAATCCTTGCCCAACAATATGAAACATTCTCTCATAGGAAGGGTGAGACACTGACTCAACAGTTTCAGCATTTTTCCTGTTTGATCTCTGAGCTAAAAATGGTCAAACATGAATATACCAATAGCCAGATGAACAACAGATTCCAGAGATCACTGCCTGAGAGATGGGACACATACACTATTGTCCTACGCTCCAGTGCAAATCTGGATAAACTATCTCTCACCCAACTTCATGGGAAACTGTTTACATTTGAGAGAGAGATAGAGCAGAAAAGGAAACTGGCATCATCAGGAAAGCTCACTGATGACTTTGTACTAGGGAACACTGCCTTGGTTTGTCATGAGTCAAAATATGCTGCATCTGAAAGTAATTAGGATGAGGATATAGACTTCTCTTCAAACAGTTCAGATCATACATTTGTTGGTGTTGATAGTCACTCAGGCTGTAATAGTGACAATTTATGTTTTATCATGGATGATTTGAAAGGAATAGCTGATGATGATCTAGAAGAGATGGATATTCTGAGCCAAATGGCCTTGATTAATATCAGATCTCAGAAGTTCTACAAGAGGACTGGCAGGAAATTTCCAGGACTCTCTGGCAAAACCAAAGTTGGTTTTGACAAGAGTAAGTTGAGGTGTCACAAATGCCAAAGGCTTGGACACTTTGCAAGAGAGTGTAGATCATCAGGATCTAACTCCTCTGCACCCTTTGTGACTTTTCCAAGCACTAGTCCACAAAACAAGGGGCGAGAACCTGCTAGTTCTGGTCATCATTCACAACCTGTTTCACCTGCATATCTTGTCCCTCAGGGTCCAATGTCATATCCGTATCCCTGCTATTACATGCCTCAGCCAAATCCAGTTCAAGTTCCTACTGCACAACAACCACAAGCATTACCTGAGCGTCTACCATCTCATTCACAACCTCATCACAGCTTATTCACCCCTGGTAATGTTGACTGGAGCAGTTTACCAGATGATCTCTCTGGTACTGACCAATTATTTACTGGTGATGGTCAACATGGTGGTGAACATCCTTTTGGGAATCTAGCTCTCATGGCCCTGGAATCTACTGAGGGTTCTTGCTCCAATGCATCTTCTTCATAGGTAACCTAGGTATCTTCTGAGGCTAAGGCCAAGCTTTGTTCTGAATCTTGCATAGATGCATTTTTTTCTATTACAGAAGCAAATGTAGCTGTAATTAATCAAAATCTAGAGCTTGAGCAAACTATTTCCAAAAGAAAAGCCGAATACGAGTCTGTCCTTAAGGACAAAGATGATGAGATTTATAAGCTTAAATTCCAATTTAATGATGAAAAGGCTAAGCTAGAGGTCATTCTTGAGAACCATAAGGAACTAAAAGAAAAACTTGCAGTTACCCAAGTTGAGTGTGACCGCTGGGTGTCATCCTGCAAGGGATTTGAAATACTGCTCAGTAAGCAATCTGCTTCGAATGTGAAGTTTGGAATTTGTTATAACCATATTGCACCTCCAACAGATTTTACTCCAAAACCAATAGTAAAATTTGAAAGTGAAAGAAATCTCCATACCACATTATCATGTGCATCATTCACAAGTGATCTTCCAAAATCACAAGATGAAATAAGGGTTGATACCTCAGCAAGTCAATTGGGTGATGGTTTAACTACTGATAAGCACATGAGGCTGAGTATTTCAGATGTTGTCCCTCAAAGTAACTTAAGTACTGAAGGGCAAGTTACAACACAAAAAAAAAACACTCTCTAGGACCAAACACATAGAGATCAGACATCATTTTATTAGGGACTGTTTTGAAAAAGGTCTGATTGATCCAAAGTTTGTGCTAGTGCTGATGACCTTGCAGACATTTCTACTAAGCCTTTGGATAGTTCGACTTTCCAAAATGTAGTGTTAAGGCTTGGTATGCTGCAGCTAGAATAAGTGATAACTACTGATGATATCAGTAAATAAGTACTCATGATCATTTGTAACCATATCACAAATAAGTACTGATTCTGTTACAAGAACTCATACAGTCATAACTACTGTTATAAGTACAAGCAGATAAGTACTGACGTCCTATGAAACAACTGAAAAATAGCCCAAAAGACTGATGAGTAAGTGTTGAGGACAGTATGAAACAGCTGAAAAGAAATCAATTGACGAAAATACTGATGAGAATTTTCTCTCCAGTTGTTTCTAAAACTGCTGCTTCATCTTACAACTGATGACAAAACCACGTTCAGTAGTTTCACAACTACTGATGACTAATACCACGTCGTGAGCTGTTTAAAACAACTAATGACAAAACCACATCTTCAGAAGTTTCACAAGTACTGATGACTAATACCACGTCGTAAGTTGTTTACAACAACTGATGACAAAACCATGTCTTAATTAGTTTCACAACTACTGATGACTAACACCACGCCGTAAGCTGTTTCCATCATCTCAAGCTAAAACCATGGTCTTCAGTAGTTTTATAACCACGGATGCCTACAACCAAGACTTCAGTTGTTTCAACATCTGAAGGTTAATACCACGTCATCAGTCGCTCAAAACTACTGATGACTCATACCAAATCCTTCAGTTGCTTATAACCCATACCCTATAAATACCTTCTCTTACGGAGCTTCATCATCTCAAACCTAACGTTCAAAAACTCAGAACCTTCTCGCACATCAATGGCAACATGAAGCTTAAACCGCGACACAACTATGTTGCTTACCTTACTAAATCACCCTTCTGGACAAAATTTGATAATGCCATTGATTTAATGATCAACTCTCCATACAAAATGTCTTTCCTTCTAAATCCTACCATTCATGCCGAATCCCTCCAGTAGTTCTGGATGAACGTCACCATCGTCACTGGGGAGAATGACACCGACTCTCTCCAGTCGTTCGTCAACAATCGTCAGGTGGTCATCACTTCAGAAATCCTTCGACAAACCCTACAACTAGATGATGCCACTTTTTCCACTCGTATCCAAAGGCACCACTGATCTATCATTTGCCCAACATGGATACCAAGGTAACCTTAGTGCCTCTACCATCCTGAAGAAACATTTCCATGATGCAGAACGACTAATTTTTCATATGGTGAATGTATGCTTAGCTCCTAAGACTTCTTCTTGGGATCAAATGTCGACGAGGTGGCAGCAGGTATTATTCTCCATCCTTGACCAACAACACTTAAATTTTTCTAAAATATTATTTCTTGAACTCAAGGATATGGCCTCCAAGCCTATAGCTAACCGATGGATATTATATCCTCGGTTCCTAATGGCCATTATAGTAGAGCAGCTAAAAGCTGACGGACTTGTTGGCCTTGGAGTCCCTGCCACGGCTGTATTGCTTGAAGTATACTCCAGGCACAACTCAGACCACTCACTCAAACTGGCTGCCAAACTACGAAAACCCACGCAGCTGGAACCCACAGCCACCACATCCAAATCCTTTGTCCCCACCAAACCCAAACACAAGAAAGCCAAAAGGCTACTCAGGGAAATGAGTCCCCTGAGGATGCCCCTACACCACAAACGCAGGATATATCTACTGGTCATAACCCCCCAGTAGATAAACGGACTCACTCACCCTCAACCGCTCAGGTTTCCTCTCAAAAGGAGCCTGTAGCAACCATCTCTGGGGCACCTATAGATTTGGAACCTTCCTCACTTGAGGAGGTTTCCATTGAAACGCACCACTCTCCCCGGGTGCATATGCCTTCACCACACCACCCTCTCCCACTGCAACCGCCCCCAAAAGTCCTACGATCATGATTGCCAAAGTGCTGACTCAGTTGCACTCCTCACCCCTTCCCCAGATACCAATCACAACTGGGATAGCTCCAACCATTGAGGGGGAGGACCAAAGTGCTTCTGACACCCCACAGCACAGGGTTTACCAATTCAATCTCCGGTGTAGAAACAGAGATTCGAATATCTGGTGAGGCTGCCACTTCTCCTGCTTCAGCAAATGATCAGGATGAATTTGGTACTGTCCATAAGACCTCACCGAGGCAACTGCCGATGAAGGACATCGTCCTGAGGCAGGGAGTCCCCAGTACCATGACCAAGGGGCACATGCTACTACTGATCTACACTCAAAGCATGTTCATCCTGATTCTATCAGGAGGTCAGGTGATTCAGTAAACACTGATGATGATCTGGGCTTCTTGCTGTCAATGTCCATCTTCTTTCTGTCTTTATCAGAGTAATCCTCTACAGCCTTTTCTATCATGGCACCATTTCCACTAGGTGATGCCACCTTTGGCTTATATGGTCCATTGACAATGGAGTTTCACATCTTGTTGTCTTGATATCTGATGAAGCCTTTGTCATGGTTCCATCTCTACCTTGGACTTGTTAAGGGCCATTGAGTGATTGGGTTGTAGGGAGGAGTGAAAAACAGGTTGATTTGGATGGTCAGATCATGCAATCAAGAAACTAAGAAGCTCTGATACCAATTGCACGATCGATGTTTGTCACTTAACACTTTGTTTTCTCTCAAACACACCAACAACAACACTCGGGTTAAGATAGAATAAGTAAGAGTTGATCACAATATAGAATGTAGTAAAGAACAAAAGAAGTAATTTTCATGGTACTTTTATATATTGCTTCTCAACTCAATAATACAAGACTCTTACAAGCAGTGTGGAATGAGTTACAAAGAGAACCTATATATAATACCACCTATAGCTGGATATACTTTGATACCAGCTGGGATCCTATAACTAAAGCCTATACTACAAGACTATAGTTTAAAGTATCTCGGATAAAGTCTTATATGAGATTGGTAGTCAAGACATGTCCTTGACTTACCTTTTGTCAGCAACTAAAGTTCGTAACATGTACTATCATAAAAAGGTGAACAGTGGAATAAAGTAGGGTCAAGTGCATGGCTCTTTGAGAAAACACCATATAGTATCAGAGGTCTGCAGCGGAGTGTCAGAGACCATACTTGTGTCCACTGGTTCATAGCAGTGTCTTCTGAAGGTTAAATGGCTTCGGAAGAGTAAGAACTTCCGAAGCCACTTATACTTCGGAAGAGGCTGCTTCTTCCAAGGCTTGGAGACTTCTTCTTTTTATCATACTTCGGAAGTGGTCTTCAGCTTATTCTTCTAAGACTTGAACTTTGGATGTATACACTTGACTTCTCAAGTAGAGTTCTGCCTTCGGAAGTTGATCTTTCACTTTGTCCTTGGAAGAACTCTACAACCTTCGGAAGTTCCATGCTAAGCTTCAGAAGCCTTTGCATGCAGCACTAAAATTATCTAAGTGACTTAGTTTTGGTTGCATTAGCCTTCTTCTTGATCCAACAAAAGTTAATGCAGGTAAGTGCATTGGTTAATGCGGGTGAAGGTAATCCATGCTTATAACCAATGAAACTAATGCGTACAATGATTGTACTCTACTACATTAGTGTGTTATAAGTATACACGAAATTTTGAAGTGTTAAAACCTATGCGGAACAAAAATTGTTCTACCGCATTTGTCAATGCGGATAAAATAATTTTCAAAGTGTTTAACGACATTTCTTAATTCGGATAAACCTTTAAGTGTCGACTGCATTTGTTAATACGAATGAAATTTACACTTCTGCATTTGTTTACTTATCCGTATTTGTGGATATGTATCTTCAATGTACATGTATTTTCAAGCAGAAATAATTAAATGATTAATCTCGTGTCAATAAATGATGATAAAGTAAATGTGGATTTTATTCTATCGCATTTGCTATAGTGAGTAATGGTGACAAATTTTGTTCAATCGCATTTGCTTGCTAAACAAGTTCTGTCAACCGCATTTGGTACAGTGAACAAAAGAGGATGAACTTAACTCTTCCGCATTTGCAATAGTGCATAAATGCGGATAGAAGATAACAGAAGTAACAAAACTTCCGCATTTGCTACAGTATGTAAATGCGGATGCCCAAAATCACAAGTTAACTCTTCCGCATATGCATTAGCAAACAAATGCGGATTGCAAACTTATTGAATTTTTACTTCCGCATTTACAACAGAAAACAAATGCGGATGACCCAAATACTTAAACATTACCCTTCCGCATTTGCTACAATGAATTCAAAATGTGGCCGCATTTGCTCTGAAACTTGAAAAATTTTGTAAAAGCCATTATTTGACTATTTAAAGGAATTTCAATGGGTCATTTAATACTTTTCAAATGTGAGAGACTACATAGTGAGACGAGCGCAAAAACACAGTAAACCTTCCTTGACCATCATCATCATCAACAGCCAAAGAATTCAGTGTATTCAAATCAACTTGTTATTGTAATCGATTCCAAACAACAGTAGCATTGATAGAAAGGTGAAATTTCCATAAATTTTTCATGACCTAACTTTCAGACTGTTGAACCAAAATTGAACGAAGAACCAAATAATAATGAATAACACACAAAATCCAATTTATTCAAAGATATGTTATGCATTTTTGACATCAGTGAACATGAAAACTAAGAGGAATTTTAACAATCATGAAAACAGTTTATTTAAACAGATTCTCATGAAAAATAGATTAATGATGTACCATAGTTGTGTTCATCACAAAAACAGATTCTGATGAAAAACGAAAATGTGTAACAAATTAATGATGTACCATCTAATAAATAGTTTATTTAAACTTGAAAAACAGAGAAAATGTGATTGTTCTACAACAAATTCACCATTCGATGTGATAATAATGAAACAGTGACTTCAAATGTTCATATTTTACCACTAAAAGTCAAACTAATCAATTGTGCACATGCTTTCTCATCAAAACTAACACATAAGTCTCTATGCAGATTAAATGGCTAATCTTTCATAGAGCAAGCTCCATAATGTCAGCGGTTATTTAGACCCTGATGTTCCAGAAGCTGAGGGTCTTAGAGAAATTATCAGATTCATCTCTACAACAAGGGTAGCTTATGCTATCACTGTTAGACCCGCCATCTATGAGAACCTCATAAGGTCTTTCTGGAATTCAGCTGAAGTGATTGAAGCAGATGGTGTTAGAACTTTATCTGGAAAAATTGATAATGAGCATACTCTGAGCATAACTGAAGATTTTGTATGAAGATGTCTGCATTTTGGTGATGATGCTGATGCACCACTAGTGTTGGATGAGGATGACATCACTACCTTCTTTGCAAAAATTGGGTATGAAGGGGGATTTGAAGCTAAGCAAATTGTAAAGGGATTAGTTTATTTGCCTTGGATATTCTTATCCACCTCTTTCAGCATTGCTTATCCAAAAGAAAAACAAGGTGGAATGGTATTCTAATCACTACTTCATCAGCAATTTGTGCTCTCTACACAAACAGACCATTCAATATCTTTGCTTATGTATTTAATGGTCTGGTTTCAAACATACAAAAGGGAAGGAGATACAAGTTCATGATGTATCCAAGATTCATTAAGTGCCTGATAAATAAGAATTCCCAAATCTTGCTACAGAGGGAGTAGTGTTAGATATTCTTCATTATGATGCAAAATGATAGAACTACATTAAGAAGAGGGATCCCAGAAACTTTTACAGTGGAGCTCACTCACCTCTTCTTTCTTGGATGCTTCAACAGATCAATCCAAAAGAACGAGGAGAAGAACAAGATGATCATGATCAAACTAAAGAAAAAACTACTGATGAGCGAGCTGATTGTGTTGATTGGCAAAGGTCAGTATCACCCCAGGATAGTGCAGGGGGTGATTCTCATACTGATCCTGAAATTCATGACTATATATCTCCATTTGTGCCTCTACCACAACCATCTCCTTAATCATCATCATAACCATCTCCACAACCATCTCCACAACCATCTCCATAACCATCTCCACAACCATCTCCACAACCATCTCCACAACCATCTCCACAACCATCCCCACAACCATCTCCACAACCATCTCCACAACCATCTCCACAACCATCATCATAACCATCACCAATAGCCCAACCAATAACATCTCCACCTCATCACTCACCAATATCACCACCTCATCTCTCACTAAAATCAGCACTTCAACCATTGCCTATCCATGATATTCCATCTGAGTTTGGAGACTCAACCAGCATATCTAAAGCATCCAAATTATCTTTCGATAACGAGGATCAACATGCTCAAATGCCTATAAAGAGGGTCACTTCTGAGACCGCTCCCTCAAAGAGCTTTGCTGAATCTAATGTAAATAGACTAGATGAAAAGGATGAGTTAATCTCTGAGCTCTTGCAAAAGATTGAAAGGATGAAAAGAATACTTAATAGGAGAGCTAGAATCATTGATGATAGGATTCAAGATTTATGTATAGGAGCATGATTTAAAAGTGCTGAAAAATATGAAATTGAAAAGAAAGAGAAAAAGAAGGAGATTGAAAACATAAAAGCTACTCTTAACCATTCTAGAGAAGAAGTAAGTGGCCATGTTGATACTCTTGCCATTCAAACTATAGCTACGGAAGAGTAAGAAGATATGATTGAAGAACAAACAGAGATCATCTCCTATCTCCAAAGTCAAATTGAAACCCAAAATAATAGAATCTTTGAACTTGAGATGTTAATTGAAATTCAAAGATGTGCTGAGGCTCAAGAAAGTAAAAAGGATGAAGAAAAAGTAATAACCGATGAGAAACTATCCACTACTAAGAATGTTGAAAAAGAAGAAGATGCAAGAAAAACAATGAATGAAGAATCAAGTCTGGACATTATGAATTTGAAGAACTAATTAGTGCTCTAGATAGTTTTACTTCTGAAGAATTCATAATAGATGAGGAATTTTGGGATTTTGCTGTTGACCAGAGGACCAACACTGAACCCATTGTGGTCATTCCTTAATCTCCAGTTCCTTTGGAGAAAGAGTTGAGTATGCAAATGGTACGTGCTGTGTTATTATCAGAAGAACAAAAAATATGATCAGAAAGTTTTGTGAAAAAGAAAAACAAGGGAAGAAAAAGAGGCTGATGATCAAGAAAAACTACAACTAAGGCTGAAAAAATGCCTGAGGAGACAAAAAAGGATGAATCGTCTTTTGGTCCTCCACTTCAAACTTATTCCAGAAAGAGGAAATACAAGAAGGAGACCTATGAAAGAAGAAGAACCAGCAAAGAAAACCAAACAAGATGATCCCGGAAGACTTGTTACAATAGCAGGATTCTTGGAAGAGCGTGAACAAGTTGAGGCACAATGAAGAAAGTAGCTGTATTTATTGATCTTGAAGAAGGAGAGATTGAAGGAGGATATATTGCTGACGAGCCTGTAGATGTTGACAATCCTGTGCAAAAAGAAAGATGTGTGGTTGAAATGGTGTTAAAGGCTCGAACTGATCACCTAATGATAAAAGCAATGTTTTTGATCAATCACGGGTATGATGCACATGAAGTTTTTAGTATGACATATGAAGGCATGAAAGCAGAAGAAGAAAAAGTCAATAAATGGCTGGATCCAACCTTTGAAACTGAGCATAAATTTCCCAAACTGTGAACCGTGAAGAAATCAACCTCCACTCCTGATCCTTATAGCATGTCGGATAAGAAAATGAAGGATTATCTTTCAAGCCAAGGCTTCACAAGAAGGAAGCTTGGGAATATGAAAACAATCTCATTGAGGGCTGCAACTCTCTAGATGATTAATGAAAAGAAAGATAGTCTCAAGTAGATAGAAGAAGAAATCATAAACAAAAAGCCAAGATCTAGAGTTACAGCTCAGACATGCAACTCAACCAAAAAGATCAAGAATTATTGGCTCCTATGCTTCATAAATACCCTGAATGCTTTGATGAACCCTCCCAACTAAAACTTCAAGAAGAGTTAACCACTGCAGAGTTGATTAGAGGTGTATCTACTCCCAAAGGAAAAGTTGACCAGAAAATAATTGTATGGAAGTATGATAGCACTTGGAACATGTTTATGGTTAAAAGGATCTCTGAGCTCCTCTAATTCTTTACAGAGTACACTACTCTTGTAAATGCCCTAGAGATCCATGAATTAAAAGAACTAGCTCAACTGGAATTGATCAATCACTCAACTATGTTCACGGGATACGAATTTTTAAACATACTCAAAATGTTCAAAAGAACTGATAATTTCAAATCATTAAAGGCCATATGCATGAGGAAATATACATCATTTATCAATCCCCTTGTGAAGAAGAAGACAAAACAAGCTGAAGAAGTTGTGTTTCCAGAGTTAAAAGTGAAATCAACAGAGTCTTTAAAGGGAAAAATGGTGTCTGCCACTCATTCCTCTACACCCATCACAATTGTGTATTATGATGAGAAAACTTATGAGATGGTCAATGAAAGAAAGTGGGGAGGAAAGGAAGGCACCGAAATAAGACTATTCAATGGATATGAAGTAAGATTGCTTGATGAATCCTACATCCACTACATATATACTAGTTACTTCAGGGAACTCAACAACAAACTGGGAGAACAACATATGCACTTTTTCCTAAAGTGCATCAAGTTGTTCAAAATGGCATATGATCATATCATTGCCAAAAGAGACAAAAGAAAGAAGAAGAAGACTCCTTTGCAGCTTGGGAATATTGTTAAACCGGAGGTAGATGTGGATGGGAGCTTATTAATTCACAGAGATGGTCTTTCTACTGTATCTATTTGGTAACCTATTTCTCTAAAGAAGTTACCACTAGAAGCCATCTACAATCTGAGCAAAATGAAGATAAATGTGCTAAGCAGGGAAAGAATGGTAGAAGCAACAGATTTTGTCAACATGATCAAAGCCATTCTGGATCTAACTAAGGTAGTATTTTTAATGCCTCCACAAAACCCAACAGAATCCTCACAACATCAATCACCACCCAAACATTGAAGAACATAGGCTGTATAATCCTTAGGGGGAGTATTGTTGCACCTTGAAAGGATCATACATGCCAATTCGATGGGTGAGTTGATGGTTGCTTTGCTGGAATCCCACAAGTCCAAGAAGAAATGCGGATGAAGATCCTGCACAAGAAAAACCAAGTATGGTCTTCCACATTTGTCAATGAGGAAGACATAAAACAAATACGAACAAGTATGTGTTTTTCTGCATTAAAAAATGCGAAAGACCAACCAGTAATGCGGCATAGACTTTGTTCAACCGCATTTGCCAGTGCAGATGACCAGACAAACGCGCAGAAGTATTTGTTTTTCCGCGTTAACCAACACGGATGACCAACATACTAATGCGGATGATCAAGTGATGAATTTTGATCAAGTAATCTCATCCGCATTTGCCAATGCGGATGAACAAGCAGAGATACGGATCAAGACTTAGACTAGTTCTGATGTAATAGGTCAGCGGCAGTTTAGTCATATTGTATAAGGCATGTTATTTGCCTATAAATAGAATAGAAAACCTCATACATGAGGTGACAGAATTTAGACAATCAGAATATTTGTATTCTCTAGGTGTATTATTACTTTTCTTGCTAAACCCTAGCAGTCTTTGTAATCAATCACCTTTATTAATATATACAAAAGCATTTATGAGTATTTCTTCTGCATTGAATGTTTCTTCATTGTATGATTCTGCCATTCAATCATTAACTCAATCATTTTATTCGATCCTTAGTGAGAATCTCAATCTCACAAACCCAGTCAATTGGTATCAGAGCTTTGGCTTTTGGTTCTTTTTCAGATCTACCCAAGACCTGGATAGAACTCGATTGATCTGGTGATTGAGTGCAAATAGAGTATTCCATCATCTCTAATTAGTAAACAACAGAAAATACTCATGTCTACAAGTTCTTACCGAAACATTCACATAAACCTGTTACTATTCAAGCTATTCTTGTGAAGCACTTAGCTGAAACTAACAATAAGAAACTCACTAAAGTAACAAATCTGATTCTGAAATCTGTTCGACTATTTGGACAAATTGGACTAATCAATCTTAAAATTCATCTAATCGGTAATTATAACAAGTCAAAAACTACCTCTTAAAATGGATTCTAACAGTTTCTCAGAACATGGGCATATACTTCAACATAATTCTGAGTTTAAACAGTGGGAAATAAGGTTTAGGAATTACATTACATGTGTAGATCCTGATTTCTGGATCTCAATATGCAAGGGGCCACATATCCCTGTCACTCTGTCTGCGGATCAATCTCCAATTTACAAAACTACAAAGATACCCCTTGAAGATCTAACTCTTCATGATGAAGATTATAAGAAAATCAAGATTGATCTAAAAGCTTACTCTATCCTAACTCAAGCACTCAAGATGGATGTGCTGAAAACATTAGAGAAGTATGGTACTACAAAAGCTGTGTGGGATACACTGAAAATTTTGTGTCAAGGAAGTAGTGAAGTAGCATAAATTAACAAGGATAAGCTTGTTAATCAGTATGAAACATTTCATCACACCAAGGGGGAGTCCATATCCAAGCATCTTGTAACACCCTGAATTTCAATTTAAACGAAAGGAAAAGAAAAGTAAATAAAAAGAATAGATAATGAGCACAAGTGGAGGGGAAAAAGTGTACAAAGTACAAAACCTTTTTACCTTAAGGTTTAAAGGGGGCATGGTCGCCCATTTCCTCTCCATCTTCTTCATTTGGCTAAAAGGAAGAAGGAAGAGAGAGAAAGCCCCGGTTCTAGAGCGAGAAAGAGAAGAAGCAGCTGCAAAGTGTTTGTTTTCGGGATTCAAGAGCTTAATCGAAGGTGGGTCTCGAACTAGAAGAGTGTTGCTCAAAGGCTGCTCAAGGTGAGTTTCTAGAACCCATCTTTTACTGATTTTCAACTTGTTTGGGGCTATTATGCTTACTAACTAAACATTTTGAAGGTAACCGTTGGTCTACAGCCTTATGTTCGAATGATGTATGTATGTAAGTATGTTTTACAGTTGGCTAATGGGTTAGTGATGATGATTAGCATGCTTAGGTGCCCTTAGTATGTTAGATCTGTGTTTGGGTATGATTAGAGTGGTAATCGGGTGAATATGATAACATAGAAAATATTTTAGAGTGTTCTGATGAACATGAATAGTGGTCCATGCGCCCAGAGTGTTGTCCATGCACCTAAGTGTTGGCCATGCGCCCAGAGAGGCCATGCGCCTAAATAATGGCCCATGCGACTAGCATGTGGGCCATTTTTCAAAGGGTTGGTAATGCGCTCAAGTGCTGGCCATGCGCCTAAATAGTGCCATGTGCCTAAATAGCGCCATGCGCCCAAAGTGATTCAAATGGCTAAGTGTTGATGTGCGTGCATAGTGGGAAAAGCGCATGAACAGGGCAGAAGTGCCCAAATAGTGCCCATGCGCCCAGACTGTTTTACACTTAGAATTTGTATGCTCATGCACCTGGAAGTTCCCATGCGCCCAATTTGGACTTGAGGATTTCTAAGTGGTTTTTAAGGGGTAAGATGGGTAGTTAGGCCTGGTTATCATGTGATGACTTATATTTGACGTGTGTTATGTATTTATGATGTGCCTACATGGTGTTGGTGTATGTTTATGATTATGGATGCTCCTTATTATGTATGTATGTCTTCCCTTGCGTTGAACTTTAATGAATGTAATAAAAGTATTATGTAACGTAAAGTGGAAGATAAAGAGAAGAGGAATGTAATGAATGAATGAATACATGTATTGATGAATGAACGTGAATGTGAGAGGCTTGCAAGCAAAGTATAGTTAAGTGCATGGCTCTAAATGCCTTAAGCTTAACCGCATGAGGTTCAGCTAATCCTATAGTGTGCACGCAAGGGTTCCAGTCTTTGTGACTGACCTTCTGTGGTGTTACCCATTTCGATGGGGGTGGTGTTACCCTTTTTGGTGGGGGTGTTGTTACCCATTTGGTGGGGGTGTTGTTACCCATTTCGATGGGGATGTTGTTACCCATAATGTTGGGGGTGAAATATATGATGGTTACCCGAGTTAAGTATAACTTCAGGGGTGTGGCATAAAACCAAGCATAGGTATGAGGTGAGCGACTTTGTGTTGCAATAGACTCGGATAGAATTCAATCCATGTGATTGACTCATATGTGATCTTTGTCGCGTATCCGGTGCTATGTCAGTTTTCGGACCTGAGTCGGTGGTATGTGTACAGGCCCTGACCCTGCACCAGCTTTCGAGCATGAGTCGGGGATATTGCATGAGACAAGATTCGAGCAATAAAGAGTAATAAACAAAAGATAATGTATGAAAGAATGAAGTTTGAAATGAACGTTAATGAATTATCGTAATAACGCACTGAACAGGATCCTTGTCATTGGACCTCAGTAATTGTAGCTGAGTGCCACGAAGAGGGTAAAGTTTGACCGGATCTAGAAAGAGAAGTGAACGATAATGTAATACGTTAAATGAATGAAGTTAACGAACATAATGATGAAGATAATAATGATATTATTTGTATGTACATATGATGTATGATCACGAACGATTGTAAAGTATAGTATGATTTGAAATAAAGTAAGGACGGTTTTAACGAAAGTAAAGTATTTTATTATAACAACTAGAACTCACTCAGCATCGCTGACTTTTGTATGCATGATAGTTGGCATGTATACGTTGATGCTGAGGAGTTGCAGGCATGGATGCATAAGCTACCGGGAGCATTTTGAGGCTGGCATCCATATTTTGACATGTCTTTGTATTTTGATATGAAAACAAATGTTGTAACTGAATGAAATGACATCTTTTTAGTTGTTAATGAAAGTTTAAAATTCCGCTGCAAAATAAATGTACGTTTTATAATGTTTTATGTGCAATGAATGACCAACTGTGAGGTGCCCGGGAACGGGGCCTTACAAGTTAGTATCAGAGAAAAAGTGTAAGTGAATTGGGTAAATATTTGAAAAACCTAATCTTAAATTGAGAATGGGACTAAAAAGAAAATGGATGCTAGTCCTAGTAGCTACGTACCTGCACGTAAAGTTTTTATGTAAACATTAAAGTAAGTTAACATTAATCGGCTTATGTGCGCATGGTATGTGGCTTGTGTGATATTGTGTAGATTTAGATACTGATGTAGTGAGGATAGGATATGCTTGGGTATGAAGAGTAAAGTAAGTGGCTAATCACAACTGGCCACTGTAATTAGGGACTTACTATACTTGACATAAACTAAGTTATTACCTTGAATGACCGCATTAGTGTTTGAATCTTATAGCGTGATAGAAGATAGCTGGTGGTAGATCATCGAAAGCTTCACAAGGTGGAGGTGGCGATGGATGTGGTGCCGAACCACGGGTCACAAGAGGAAGGTCTATGGCTGAAAGAGTTATTCATGAAGAACCCGAGACCCCTCATCAGGAGGGTGGTCATAAGAATGCTAATCAAAGGGCCTTGATGAGAGAGGCAGTCGTGGAGAAAGTGCATTAGGTCATACAGATGATCCTACCGTCTGTGGTGACTGAACTTTTAAAAGTTGTTAGAGATGGGGAGAGACAGGAAAGGGGTAGACCTTCGGGCGAAAGGAGACAACCCGAGACTAAAACGGTTTTCTTCGATGACGAAGAGGAAGAAGAGGAAGAGCCTTCGTCTGGGGCGGCACAAGGCTATAACTATGGGACGTTTCAACGATGCAAGCCCCCAACTTTTGATGGAAAGGGCACTAGTGCTACTGCTCACCAATGGGTGAGAGAGATGGAAGTGGTATTGAATATCAGTGAGTGCCGGAAGGATCAGAAAGTAAAGTTTGCGGCCCACTCTTTTGTGGACTCACCCTTGTGTTCGTGGGATAATATTGTCCAGGTTGAGGGAAGCAGGGCTATCAAAAAGATGAGATGGCCGGAGTTGAAGAGGCTAGTGATTGAGGAGTTCTGTCCTCATCGTGAGATGGACAAGGTTGAAAGAGAGTTCTTGCAGCCGGAGGCGGGAACGATGATACATCAGCAATATACCGCTAACTTCAACGAGATGGCACGTCTAGTGCCGGATCAAGTGACACCTCTTTCATGAAAGATCAAAAGGTACATTTAGGGCTTGCCGGCGGACATCCGTAGGCACATGATCACTGTTCGACCGAGCACGTTTAGGTCGGCGGTTGATTTGGCGCGGAGATTATATGATGAAAGATTTGTGATAGTGATTGAATGTAGCAAGAAAGGAGTGGGTGGTGAAGAATGGGACGGGAAGCGATTGGGACGTGGCGGAGCCACTCTAGGTTGCAAAGGTGCACTAGTGGATGATGAGCGTGTGGTCATAACTGGTGCGGGGTCGAAAAGGTGTGACAAGTGTGGACACAGGCACCCCAAGGAATGTAGATTAGGGGGCAATGTCTGTTTCCGTTGTGGGAGGAGCGCACATGTCGTGAAGAACTACGGTATCGGGAGGTGTGATTCCTGTGGTGAGGAAGATCACATGAGCAGGGATTGTAAGAAGCCGAGGGCGGAAGGTTTGGTAGTGAAGAAGATCGGAGGACGCTTGGACGCACCCTGATGTTGTGTGAGGTACGTTTCTAGTAAACCAAACTTTATCCTCAGTGTTATTAGATTCTCGTTCTAGTAAAAAGTTTTATCTCTGCTACTTACTGTGCTAAGTTGTCTGATAGTGGTAAGAATATAGATACGCCCTTTGATGTAGAATCACCATTAGTACGTCTACCAGGTTACCTAATGCCCTAGAGGACTGCGCGATAGAATTGAGAGAGAGCGCTTGTGTTGGATTCTATGCCCAAGACGCATAGAACATTGATGTGGTTAGTACGTTATGATCCAAGTCGGGTCATACCCAATAACAAGCTTAGCAAACACCAATTTATATTTAATTGATGATATGATCATGCAATTAAATACTACAGCAATTTAGAAAATGGGTTTTCTAAGTAATTGTATGTGAGATAGAACAAATTATAAGGATATTTTATTCATGGACATTATTGGTAATGTTATTTAAGTTGCTTAAGTAACATTAAATAATGAAAGTATGTATAAGTTATATATTATAAAAGAGTTAATTATATAACTCATATTATAACTAGTGAATGTTAATTAAGGATCAAAATGGGAGGGAAACCCATTTTAAAAAGAAATTTTGGCCGCCCCAAGTGGGTTCCTTTGGCATTTTCTTACTTGGAAACATAAGTGTACATTCACTAGTTCCATACTCCATCTTTGACACTCTCTCTCATACACGGCTGAAAAAAGGGTTTCTGCAGCTTACTTCTTGCGATTTTGGTGTGAAAATCCTAGCAACAAAGTTGTTTTGCTTGAGGCTTGTGGGTATACAAGCTTGAGGACATCTTCTTTGGTGTTTTGGTCCTTCAAGACTTCATTTCCTTCTCCACATCAAACGATTTTGGCAGCCCTTTTGGAAAGTGTTTCATTCAACGTTTTTGGGCAGCTTTGAAAGGTAGTTCCATGCTTGTTTATGGTTGTTATTGTTTACTTGTTTGCTAGTTATTTCACATATATATGATCCTTATAATCTTGGGTTCTTGTTGACATAAAATGGCCTTAATATTTCAGTTTATAAATCATGAAATTAAGGTATGTTTCCGCTGCATTTTTCTTGTCTAAATGGTTAAAGTACTATGATTATGGTCCAACAAACCAACATTGGCATCTATAGCCGGATATGTGGATGACTAGCTTCATTATCCTTGTAAAATTGATTTTATGGGGTTTTAACAACCTAATAGGGGCTGTTTTGTTGTGATGTTATAAATCCCCAACCTTTCAAGGTTATATCTTATATGCTTATGATTAAACCTTGAAAGAATAGATATCAAAACGGTTGATTGTGTTTTGTTTCGTCAAAACATCCTAAATTCTTGGTTTATGTTGGCTGAAAATTTAGGGTCATATGAGGATTTATTTGGTTCTTGGATGTTGTTTCATATTGGTGCATAACTAGCCTTGACCTTGTGTTGATTTGGTTTTGGATGGATGTTTTGTTTTGGTTGTATTCATTCTTATAGGTTGTAATAATTATTCCTTTGTGATTGTATTTGGATGTATTTATTTATTCATTCATTTGTCATGTAATAGATAGATTAAGTGTGTTTTCTTTACTAGAAAAATTTGTACTAGGATATAAATTTTGTAAATGAAGATGCTCAAGATGGAAGCACAAAAGGAAGACACAAAGAGAAGGACTTGAAGCATTTGGATGCAACTTCAAGTGGGGGTCTTTGGAGATCTCATCTTTTGTGTTGTGTTCGACCCTTAGGAAAGACCAAATGACAACACTTGTGACGGCAAACAAGTGTTGTCAACATAGTGGCTATCGTTATGCACATGTGGTTGTTGCTTATATGCTTGTTTGATTATTCATTTTATGTTGATTGTTTGATATGTGCATATGCTTAACAATCTGAATAAATGGTATATAACAAGCTGAATTTTCATGGTTCTTAATCATTAATATGTTAATAAAATTTATTTAAAGGATTAATGATTTCAAATAAAGAGGTAAATTAAAAGAAGTTTAATTGGAAACCATGTGCATAGGGTCACCTAACCACTTTAGGAAACTTATGCGTTTGAGGTGGGCTTAACATATTTGTGGGATAAAGGTCACCTAACCACTTATATGTGTAAACTCACATGTGTGTGTAAGTAGGACGACTTGAATTGGAAACCACGTGCATAGGGTCACCGAAGCATGGCGTACAATGGTGTTGATGGGATTTTACGTGCCGACTAAACATAAGATGTTTAACCCATCACGTAAAACTAGAAGTTGCAATAGGTTGCAATTGTCAAATGTTGACTACCTTGTAAATTTAAATAATGAGATAAAGGTCACCTAACCATAACTTAAATGTAACGTTGGATTCTAGATTTTAATTATTAATTGTCTATGAGACATAAAAGGGTATTAATAACTAAAATGTATTTTTTCAGAAATACTAATATGAACTTTGTAATTATATAGAAATGGCCGCAAACAACAATCCTACCACCCTGAATGCCCCCACCCTATCACTGAGAACCATATTAGAAAGGGATCACCTTAACCATAATAACTTTATGGATTGGCTTCGAAACTTGAGAATTGTTCTCAAGCAAGAAAAAGCCTATGTCCTTGACGATCCGAGCCTGACCAACTGATCCCGAGGATGTAAGGCCTATAACGATTGGCTTAATACACAGACGATTCCATGCAGGTTTCTTGCCTCATGTTGGGAACCATGATTCCTGAACTCCAAAAGAACTTTGAGCATCATGGGGCATATGACATGATTACCCAGTTAAAGGAAATGTTCCTTCAACAAGCAGGCGTAGAGCGCTTCGAAACGGTTTGTGTGCTTCATGCATGTCGCATGGAAGAAAGCCAATCAGTATCATCTTATGTTCTTAAGATGAAAAGCCACGTTGATCGCCTCGAAAGGCTTAATTGTCCCGTCTCAAAGGAGTTGGCCATGGATTTGATCCTTAATGGCCTAACCAAAAGGTTTGAGGCATTCATAATGAATTACAATATAAACGGGTGGGACAAGAGCATTGGTGAGATTCACGTAATGCTCAAAACAGCCGAGGCAGGGATGGGTAGAAAGGTTCTACCTGTTCTCACGATCAATGAGGGTGGCACTAAGAAAAGGCCCTTCCCCGAACCCAAGGAAAATGTTGCCAAAGGAAAGGGGTACATCAATGGTAAAGGGAAAGGGAAGGCTAAAGCAGAACTTCCAAAGGCTAAGCTTAAGAAGCCTAAGGTAACGGAGAACGATCCATGCTTTGAGTGTGGTGAGATAGGTCATTGGAAAAGGAATTGTCCCACCTATCTCAAAGAGTTGAGAAACAAGAGGGATGCTGGGAAAACCTCAAGTACAACTTTCATGATTCATATTGGTTTAAATATTATTTCTTCTAACACATGGGTATTGGATACCGGACGTGGAACTCATATTTGCAATTTGTTGTAGTGGTTCAAAAGAAATAAACACTTCAGAAGAGAGACAGAAGTCTCTACATGGGCAGTCGAGCAAAAGTTGATGTCGAAGCCCAAGGAGGCTATATTTTGAAAGTTTCAAATGGTTTCGAAGTTGTTCTCAAGAACATTTTGTATGCTCCTAGTTTTACTAGGAACATAATTTATGTTTCCCTTTTAAAACAATGTGGTTATGAATTAAAGTTTGTAAACAATGGTATTTATGTTTGTATGGATGATGTGTCTTATTTTAAGGCAATGCCTTTAATGGTATCTATAAATTGGTTCATGATGATTCATCCTATAATAACTCATTATACCAATCAAGCACCAAGAAACATAAAATAGGTTTAAGTGATTCATATCTTTGGCATTGTCGTGTTGGTCACATAAACAAGAATCAAATTCAAACGCTTCAAAAGAATGGTCTTTGAAAACAAATGAAAATGTTTCATTTGAGCAGTGTGAATCTTGTTTACAAGGCAAGATGACCAAGTCGCCCTTTTGTGGTACTAACGAGAGGGAAAAAGACTTATTGGGAATCATACATTCGGATGTATGTGGACCTTTTAAGACAATAACAAGAAATGGTGAAAGATACTTCATTACCTTTACCAACGATTATAGTCACTTTGGTTATGTGTACTTGATGGAACATAAAAATGAAGCTTTTAAATGTTCAAAATCTTCAAGAATGAGGTAGAAAATCAACTCAATAAAACAATCAAAGTCTTCGTTCGGATAGAGGACGTGAATACCTCAGTGAGGCTTTTCAGGATCATTTAAGAAGTTATGGGATTATCTCACACCTTACTCCACCTGGAACACCACAACATAATGGTGTGTCTGAAAGGAGAAGTCGAACCCTATTGGATATGATTCGATCTATGATGGCCATAAGCTCACTACCTCTATCCTTTTGGGGTTTTGTATTACTCTCCGCGGCTCGTATTTTGAATATGGCCCCAACCAAGAAAGTGAATTCGACACCTTTGAAATATGGCATGGGAGAGTTCCATTTCTGTCATATTTAAAGTTATGGGGTTATGAAGCTTATGTTAACCTAAACACCCAAAACAAGTTGGAAAGTCGATCCACTAAGTGTATAATTGTTGGATTTCCCAAAGACTGTATAGGGTACTACTTGTTTGATCCAACAGAGCAAAAGGTATTTATTGCTCAAAAGGCAGAGTCCTTGGAAGCTAAGTTCCTTGTGGAAGGAATAACACATAGAACATTGGAATTTGATGAGGATCAAGATCCACAAACCGATACATTTTTGGTTGACACTAGGAATCAACAAGAGGTTGTTGATGATGACTAAGTGGTTGATCAATACACATAAAACGTTCGCAAAATCTGGTAGAGTTAGCATTCCACCTGAAAGATATGGATTTTTCATGAATGGATGCTATGAGGTTAACTCTGATGAGCCAAGTACATACCGTGATGAAATGTCGAATTCGGATTGTGACAAATGGCTGGAAGCCATGAACGTAGAGATGCAATCCATATATGACAACCAAGTTTGGGAATTGGTTGACCCTCCACTTAACTCCAAACCGGTTGGATGCAAGTGTGTTTTCAAGAAGAAAACCGATATGCATGGAAACTTGGATACTTACAAAGCAAGACTTGTAGCAAAAGGTTTCACTCAAACTCAAGGGGTTGATTATGATGAAACCTTCTGACCTGTGGCAATGCTAAAGTCAATTAGGATATTGTTTGCCATAGCCGCATATTATGACTATGAGATTTGGCAATGGATGTCAAAACTGCTTTTCTTAATGGATATCTCGAAGAGACTGTCCATATGGTTCAGCCTAATGGTTTTGTTGATCCACACATCCTAATAAAGTATGCAAGAGTTAAAGAGGTCAATCTAGGATTGAAACAAGCATCAATAAGTTGGAATCAATATTTTGATGACAAAATCAAGAAATTTGGTTTCATCAAGAACCCTGACGAGGCTTATGTATATAAGAAGGTTGGTGGGAGCATAATTACATTTCTAGTATTGTATGTTAATGACATACTACTTTTGGAAATGATATTCCAACCATGGAAGGTGTTAAAACCTGGCTTGGAAGTTGTTTTTCCATAAAAGATCTCGGTGAAGGCGCTATATTATGGGAATAAAGATTTATAGGGATAGATCGAGGTGGTTAATAGGTTTAAATCAAACTGCATACATTGACAAGTCTTGAAAAGTTCAAGATGGAAAAACTTAGAAGGTATGATACCTATTCAAAGAGGGACAATATTGAGTACATCTCAATGTCAAAGCTCAAAGGATGAGCAAGATCGAATGAAGGACATCCGATATGCGTCTGCTGTACCATCCATCATGTATGCGATGATATGCACTAGACCGGACGTGTCATGTGCGTTAAGCATGACAAGTAGAAATTAACAAAATCCAGGTAATAGCCATTGGATGCTGTTAAAAGTATATTGAAATAACTTAGGAGGACTAAGGATATGTTTCTAATATACGGGTCTGGTGAAGAGGAACTCGTTGTAAAGGGTTACACGGATGCGAGCTTCCAAACTGATCAAGACGATTCTCGATCACAATCAGGGTATGTCTTTATTATGAATGGAGGGGCAGTGTCATGGAAGAGTTCAAAACAAGACGTGGTAGCGTTGTCCACTACAGAATCTTACATAGCCGCCTAATTAGCAGCTCAAGGAAGCTGCATGGATAAAGAGATTTATCGCTGATCTAGGGGTCGTCCCTACCATTCAAGACCCCCTAGAAATCTTTTGTGATAACGAGGGTGCGATTGCACAAATCAAGGAACCCCGTCCACATCAAAAGACTGGACATATTGAGCGGAGATTCAACTACATAAGGGATGAAGTTAAAAAGGGAAAGATATGTATTCGTAAAGTTCACACGATCAAAACATTGCGAATCCACTCATGAAGCTCCTTGAAAGGGCAAAGCATGAAAGTCATGCTTGTGCCTTAGGACTTCGATTTTCTAGTGATTGGAATTGATCTGTTAGTATTTAAAAGTCTGGAACAATGTAACGTTTAACTCTTCATATTTGTGATATTCTGAGATTGTGTTCCTTTTAGCATGTATATACATGAATATGTTATTATTCTAAATGTCCGTAGTCGGTCATATTTGTGGAACAAATATGAACGTAAGACTATTATGAACATGATTGGTGGATATCATAAGGAATGAATACAGAGCAATTGGTGCTACAAAGTTCATAGATATTTGTGGGATACAAATATAAGACGACCTGCATCTCAATTTTACTACTTGGAATCTTCTAGATTGATCATAAGTAAATTTGAGTAAAGGCGAATATCATTTGGTATCCTCGACCTGATATACATATTGGGTTTTGATATTCAACATAGTGTTATACCTGAGCTAGTTCTTCACTGCTCTAAAATAATGGAAGGTACATAAGGCTATGTTTAGGTGTGACAGGAGGTGATTGTGAGAAACATATGTAGTAAAGATGGACTTTATTCTCTTATTCATTTAGAGCAAGATGTCTAAGGCCTGATTAAGTTAAATCAACAAGGAATGATCATTCTGTGTCCTTGGATTTAACATGACATCTGTAACAAAAGGATTAATGCTTGATTCACCTAAATCATATCAAGTTGGATACTTGAAGGGGATGATGTTATTGAATGGCTTCTAATCATGCGTATTAAGGGCTGTAAACCGTTGTTAGGCGGTATTTACTGCTTGCATCAATTTCTATGAATCTTGTGCAAGTGGGAGATTGTGGGGTTTTATGCCAAGACACATAGAACATTGATGTGGTTAGTACGTTATGATCCAAGTCGGGTCATACCCAATAACAGCTAGCAAACACCAATTTATATTAATTGATGATATGATCATGCAATTAAACACTTACACCAATTAAAAAATGTGTTTTCTAAATAAATTGTATGTGTGAGATAAAACAACTTATAAGGATATTTTGTTCATGGACATTATTTTTAATGTTATTTAAGTTGGTTAGTTAATATGAAAGTATGTATAAGTTATATATTATAAAAAGTAATTATTATAACTCATATTATAACTAGTCAATGTTAATTAAGGATCAAATGGGAGGGAAAACCATTTTAAATAGAAAATTTCGACCGCCCCAAGTGGGTTCCTTTGGCCTTTTCTTACTTGGAAACATAAGTGTACATTCACTAGTTCCATACTCCATCTTTGACACTCTCTCTCATACATGCAAGATTCATATTTTCTCTCATCCAAGAAGGAAATACAAGGCTGAAAAAAGGGTTTGAGCAGCTTACTTCTTGCGATTTTGGTGTGAAAATCCTAGCAACAAAGGTGTTTTGCTTAAGGCTTGTGGGTATACAAGCTTGAGGACATCTTCTTTGGTGTTTTGGTCCTTCAAGACTTCATCTCCTTCTCCCATCTTTTGGCAGCCCTTTTGGAAGGTGTTTCATTCAACGTTTTTGGGGGGCTTTGGAAGGTAGTTCCATGGTTGTTTATGGTTGTTATTGTTACTTGTTTGCTAGTTATTTCACATATATATGATCGTTATAATATTGGGTTTGTTGTTGACTAAAATGGCCTTAATTTTTCAGTTTTAAATCATTAAATTAAGGTATGTTTCCGCTGCATTTTTCTTATTTAAATGGTTCAACTACTATGATTATGGTCTAACAACACGATAGCTTGTTCCTGCTAGACTTGTTCAAGATAGGCGTAGTTGGATAGATGTACATCTCCGGGTGAGGTGATCAGTAATCTACGACTCGAACCCCAAGTGTTGGAAAGAGATGGATTGATCAACCGTGCACAACAGGAGTTCGGTGTCGACCTACGACAATGAATTACGAGGAAGGCTTCGACCAGAGAGAGGATTGCATGATTGGAATCGAGTAAAGCTAATATTAAAGTGTAGCAGGACATTCCTAGTTGTTGCTCAGGTAGGAAAAGTGACACATCGACTGGAGCTACCCGATGACTTAAGTGGAATTCATGTGATGTTCCATGCATATCATCTAAGAAAGAGCTCAACCGATGAGGATATGATCATGCTATTAGAGAACACTGAGATGCACAAAGCATTCAACGAGAAGCAACTGGTGGCCATTTCTAATAAGAAGAAGAGAATAGGCTAAGGAGGATGATGGTTTCACTTGTGCGGGTGCAATGAGCCTAAAGGGATCTAAGTTTAAGTGTAAGATCAAAGAAGAGGTGAGACAGTGTTACCCTAACTGTTCAAGAAGCGACAGGTTTCGGGGACGAAACATCTCTAAGGGGGGTAGACTTGTAACACCCCAAATTTCTATTTAAACGAAAGGAAAAGAAAAGTAAATAGAAAGAATAGATAATGAGCACAAGTGAACGAGGAAAAAGTCTACAAAGTACAAAACCTTTTTACCTTATGGTTTAAAGGGGGCATGGTCGCCCATTTCCTCTCCATCTTCTTCATTTGGCTAAAAGGAAGAAGGAAGAGAGAGAAAGCCCCGGTTCTAGAGAGAGAAAGAGGAAGAAGCAGCTGCAAAGTGTTTGTTTTCGAGATTCAAGAGCTGAATCGAAGGTGGGTCTCAAACTAGAAGAGTGTTGCTCAAAGGCTGCTCAAGGTGAGTTTCTAGAACCCCTCTTTTACTGATTTTCAACTTGCTTGGGGCTATTATGCATACTAAGTAAACATTTTGAAAGTAACCATGGGTCTACAGCCTTATGTTCGAATGATGTATGTATGTATGTTTTAGAGTTGGCTTATGGGTCAGTGATGATGATTAGCATGTTAGATCTTTGTTTGGTATGATTAGAGTGGTAATCGCGTGAATATGATAACATAGAAAATATTTTAGAGTGTTCTGATGAACATGAATAGTGGTCTATGTGCCAAGAGTGTTGGCCATTAACCTAAGTGTAGGCCATGCGCCCAACATGTTGGCCATGAGTCTAAGGGTTGGTCATGCGCCCAAGTGCTCGCCATGCGCCTAAATAGTGCCATGCGCCTAAATAGTGCCATACGCCTAAATAGTGCCATGCGCCCAAAGTGATTGAAACGGCTAAGTGTTGATGCGCCTGCATAGTGGCAAAAGCGCCTGAACAGGGCCGAAGCGCCCAAATAGTGCCCATGCGCCCAGACTATTTTACACTTAGAATTTTTATGCTCATGCACCTGGAAGGTCCTGTGTGCCTAATTTGGACTTGAGGTTTTCTAAGTGGTTTTTAAGGGGTAATATAGGGAGATAGGCCTACTTATGATGTGATGCCTTATGTTTGATGTGTGTTATGTATGTATGATGTGCCCGCATGGTGATGGTGTATGTTTATGATTATGTATGTTCATTATTATGTATGTATGTCTTCCCTTGGCTTTGCGTTGAACGTTAATGAATGTAATGAAAGTATTATGTAACGTAAAGTGGAAGATAACGAAAAGAGGAATGTAATGAATGAGTGAATGCATGTAATAATGAATGAACGTGAACGTGAGAGGCGTTCAAGCAAAGTATAGTAAAGTGCACGGATCTAAATGCCTTAAGCTCAACCGCGTGAGGTTCTGCTAATCCTAGAGTGTGCACGCAAGGGTTCTAGTGTTTGTGATAGACCTTGAGTGGTGTTACCCATTTCGATGGGGGTGGTGTTACCCATTTCGGTGGGGGTGTTGTTACCCATTTTGGTGGGGTTGTTGTTACCCATTTCGATGGGGGTGTTGTTACCCATAATGTTGGGGGTGAAATATATGACGGTTTGCCGAGTTATGTATAACTTCGGGGGTGTGGCATAAAGCCAAGCATAGGTATGAGGTGAGCGATTTTGTATTGCAACAGACTCGGATAGAGTTCAATCCCTATGATTGACTTATAATGGATCTTTGTCGCGTATCCTGGTGATGTGTCAGTCTTCGGACGTGAGTCGGGGGTATGTGTACAGGCGCTGACACCGCACCAGCTTTCGAGCATGAGTCGGGGATATTGCATGAGACAAGATTCGATTAATAAAGAGTAATGAATGAAAGATAATGTATGAAAGAACAAAGTAGGAAATAAATGTTAATGAATTATCGTAATAACGTATTGAACAGGATCCTTATCATTCGACCACAGTAATCGTGGCTAAGTGCCACGAAGACGGTAAATTTTGATCGGATCAGGAAAGAGAAGTGAATGATAATGTAATACGTTGAATGAATGAAGTTAACGAACGTAATGACGAAGATAATAATGATATTATCTGTATGTACGTATGATGTATGATCACGAACGATTGTAAAGTATAGTATGATTTGAAATAAAGTAAAGGATGGTTTTATTATAAAACTAGAACTCAATCAGCGTCGCTGACTTTTGTATGCATGATAGTTGGCAGGTATATGTTGATGCTGAGGAGTTGCAGGCATGGATGCATAAGCTACTGGGAGCATTTTGAGGCTGGCATTCGTATTTTGACATGTGTTTGTATTTTGAGATGAAAACAAATGTTGTAAATGAATGAAGTGACATGTTTTAGTTATTAATGAAAGTTTTAAATTCTGCTGCACAATAAATGTATGTTTTATAATGTTTTATGTGCAATTAATGACCAACTGTGAGATGCCCGGGAACGGGGCCTTAAACAACTAGAGTCACGGCTGCTCCTACAACCACTCCTGAAGACACAATATCAGAAGAACAAAAGTCTTAGGGACAGTGTACAGATGGAGTACTAACTGATTTACGTATATACCAACTCAAATAGTGCGGAATCCTATTTGATTGGCGATCCAATCAGTGAGAACCCATGTAGAATCAATCCAAGAATGTAACTAACTGTCAAGAACGATAGTAGGATGATTTACAGCGATCTATGAACTTGGAACAGGTGTTCTTGGGTCTCTCGATGGCTAGGGTACGAGTAGGAGTCGAAATATTGAAAGTGTTACGTTTTCCACGAATTAAGTGGTTATAGGTTAGGGTTAGTCAATCGTACGACTGGACCATTAGCATGGTTCCGTCGTGCAACTAAAGCATGCGAATGAGTCAATCACACGACTGAAGGTTCAGTCATGCGACTGAGTCATTCGTATGTCTCAGTCGTGCGGACTTATCTAGTCTCCGGGTTCAGTCATGCGGCTGGTCCATTAGCATGAAGTATTCATGCGTATGGTCCACTAGCATGGTCCATTCACATGAAAACTCAATATGACTAAGTTTGAATATGTTTTCACAATCATACTAACTAAGATCTATCAAACACCCACAACCTATAGTTGGTTCAATATCCGTTAATAAATAATAAATGTTGAAACATACACTAAAACATTCAACATTAAGATCGTTAATCACATATTCTATTTCATTCAACTCATACATTTCATTTACATTTAGGACTGACAGACATATTACATTAAGATCGTAAACTAGGTACATATGGATCAACAAACCCCCCTTTGGACCTAGTTTCCTTCATTGTTTGGCATCCTTCATTTGCTCGTCAAACTTCTTATGCCTCTCCTCGACTGTGACTCCAGAATGTATCTCGAATGCAAAACAGAGTCTTATCATGTTCTCAAACTGGAGGGCCTGTACAATATCCGCGGATCATAGAATATTGGCCAACTGTATAAAGTATAAACATCACTAGCTCACAGGTTGGTTAGCCACATTGGGTCAAATACCCGGATGGTCTCTATTTGGCGCTCTTTTGTAATACTATGACCGCTCCCCTGTTCTCCTGTCATAATACCACCACTTGAAGTGGGGAGTGAAGTCCTGTGGCATTTCCCTCATAGGGATCTTTGACATAGTTCACAAAGGACTCAACTCAACACAACTTCGGTTTCCTAGTCCTTGGGTCCACCTCCGACCTTCGAGTGTACCTCGTAGCTTGTTGAGGCTTTAGTTAAGCCATCGAGTGTGGATTCTCTCTTCAATGCAACCTCAAACGATCGTAACATCTTCTTGGGGTCAGCATACAACAGGTAAGGCTTGCCAACTAGTTGAGCTCAAAACCCAGGTGAGTCTTTAGATCATGTGGAAATCTAAAGTACTTGATTCCCTTCTCCCTCCTCATAGCATACACATTTAGATCCTCAAAGTAAGCCCACGCTATAATCTTGCGAGATACCTTAGATGCTTTACTTTGTAGAGCTTGGCATTGGCACTCGGCTTTGGCACTGTGCGTTGGGCACGGATCTCTGCAAAACAAGCCGCCCATTCAGCCGTTTTGATCTCAACATCGGTGTCCGAGGCTTGAGCTTGGCTTTCTAATTTGTTGGTCTCCCTCTCCACTGTATCCAATTTAGCATACATATCACTGTCGAGTGTATCTCCAAAATCAGGAACCACATTTCCCTCTCGATCAGTATATTCTGGATAGTGTGTGCTGTGATGTCTTCAATCTCTATCTCATCAACATCGGTGAGCTCGTCATCACTAGCAACATCGATGGTAGGGGCATCTTTAACCAGTTCATCTGGATTTAACCGGAACATCTCTGCCAGTTGCTCATCGGTGAGGTCATGATTGATTTCTCCTTTTTCGGGAGTATAGCTCACTGACCTCCTGACAATCCCTTGCAGATCAAGTATAATTGTGAGTTGAGACTTGATCTACTGAAGGGGAGCAGCATCTTATTCATCTTCCTAATATTGCAGATCTACTTGATTTAACACATGTACACATCATTCATTAGTAAATAAGCAAGACCGTTAAATAATCAAATATATACATAAACATTCATTTACATAAGTTTAATATATGACTCAATTACAAAATACAAAAACATCTAAGCATTAGTTTGATCTTGAATCATGTGTTCTTCAGATGATGGGGGCCAAGGACGAAGCACCTTGATCCTGTTCTTTCTTGATTGTCGCTCACTTGCTTTAGTAGCAGCACATGCATCAGCATCATCGCCCTCATCATATCTCTGCTCTCATCCTCTCCCACATCATCATCTCTCCATCAGCATCAGATCATCCTCACATCATTATTATCATCATCATCGTCATCCCCTTCTCTAATCTTTAGAGGCTCATCTTTGGTTCCCTTGAGCTTCATCATGAGCTTCTTGTTCTTGGCCACCAGATCATGTATCCTCTATACAGAGGATGTCGCATCTGTCGTAGCTCTGTGATTCATGACTCAAGCCTCAATCGTCTGTATAGATGAGGCATGCATCTCATGCAACACCTCTCTCTCTTGGCTCCGAGCCTCAATCCTCTGGCTTGGGAGACATTGAGCTCCATTAGCTGATTAAGCTGAGTGGCTCTGTGTTCATCCGTCCCCAACAACTTGAGTAATAATAGGTTTAGGTTGGCCACCTCCAACCCAACAGATGTGTAAGGATCCTAAAGCAGGTGCGACCTGTGATGAGGTCCCGACTCTATGAGTGGTGGTGGTGGTTTTTGATGTAAAGAAGTGGGTGGTGGGATATGTGTGGATGGTGAGGAGCGGCTGTAGTAGTGATAGGTGGAGGTGTGGTAGTCATGATGGGTGGGGTGGTGGTAATGGTGGTGGGTGGAATGGTGGTAGTGTGGCCATGGTGATGGTAGGATGAATGTCATCCTCCTCCACTTAGTCTTCATTCCATGGGGTTGAGCCATCCTTTTTCTCCTCATGCCCCTTGAAGAGGATGCTCCCCCAGGGATGCTACTAGGCTAATCAGGGTGTAACTGAGATGTACAAGCAGTCTTCCCAGACTCGCCAGGGCGTCGTCCAACCTCCGAATACCTCTATAGTGGCAACCACCCTACTACCCACCATCCTAGTCAATGGCTCCTCATCACTCACTCCACCTTATCAGGAGGACATAAATCATGATGGAAACTGGCTGTGGTGGCATCTCTATGAGTGGGTGGTGGAGGTGTCACATGTGCAGTGGGGCCTTAGATGAAGCAGGGCCAGAGTCTCCACCAGCGCCATTGTCATCATCATTTGAGTCATCAGATGCAAGAGCAATCTGCTCAACATCTGAGTCACTCCCTCGTGGTGCCACTTACTCCTTACCGGTGCCACGTAATCCTCACGGGCCAAGTGCCCAAATAGTCTCCTCACGGGGGGCATAACTTGCTTTCCCATGTACACTTTCATGCGACCCATGTGCTGTCTGTTGAACCAAACGAACCAATGAGCCTGATCAGAAAAACCTCTAAGTCCCACAGACATTACAACCGCTGAAGAAGATCACAACAGCTGAAGACATCAGCTGATTATAAGGTCTGAAGACAAAGTCTGAAGACAAGAACTGAAGACTACTACTGAAGACAAAGTCTGAAAGTAAAGAACTAAAGACAAAGTCTGAAAGTAAAGTACTGAAGACAATGTCTGAAGCTATCAGCTGAAGACAAAGTCTGAAAGTAAAAGTCGAAGAACAAAAATCTGAACAACAAAGACTGAAGACAAAGACTGAAGACCAAAATGATCAGTAGTTGTCATAACAGTTGAAGTTATCAACTTCAGTAGTTGTGATGGTTTTTTCAGTACTTGTAATTACTTTCAGTAGTTATAGTTTCAGTAGTTTAGTTTCAGTAGTTTTATGTTTTTGTACTTAAGCATTCTCTTAGATGTAATCAGTAGTTGAGAACATTCTCAGTAGTTTGCATAGTTTCAGTAGTTTGAATAATTCGGTTAGATGTCACTATCAAGTGACATTAGCAGGCGTCACATATCCTATATAAGGAATGTTGACCTCATTGTAAAGTGTGACATTGAGCCACCACGAAAGCATATGAATGAAATATCGATTTTGCAGAATACTCTTTTTCTATAACCATTTACTGTTACATTGAATATCAATTGTGTTCTTGTGAATTGTTTAATTCGTTGTTCGTACTCCACTGCAATACTCTCTAGTTAATCAAAATTAGATCACTGATCCTAACAAATGGTATGTGAGCAAGGTTAATCATTGATCGATCTAACAATTGATCATTGAAACTGCTATTCGATATCAAAGTTTGATTGAATTAGCATATTTGCAATTGGTTATAGATCATTGAATTTCTGCTGCTTTCGTTTATCTGCTTTGAGTTTTCTCTAGGTTCATATTGAGTTTGTTGTGTTTTGCACTAAATCAGTTAAAACTTAATTGAATTTGGTTGAATCTGAGAATGACTACTCCTTCTAATGACCCTCACAATACCGGTTCCTCAACCAAGCCTCCGATGCTGGTTAGGACTGAGTATAACTTATGGCAACGAAGAATGCTTCATCACCTGTCTGTAACAGTTCAGGTTGTTGGACATCTGTGGTACATGGTCCACACAAGCCTATGGTGAAAAATCGGAAACCAACCAAATGGTTCTGAAGAAGAAGGAACAATACTCAGATGAGGATCGAGAACTGTTGAGATTGATGCTAAGCGCATGGAATTCTGGCCATGGCACTACCGAATGAAATCTATTTGGGCTTAGCATCATGAAACTGCTCATGACCTCTGGAATGCATTGAAGGAACAATTTGGTGGAACAGATGAGGTCTTAGCAAACAAAGAGAAATACTTGCCCAACAATATGAGACATTCTCTCATAGGAAGGGTGAGTCACTGACTCAACAGTTTGAGCATTTTTCTTGTTTGATCTCTAAGCTGAAAATGGTCAAACATGAATACACTAATAGTCAGATGAACAACGATTCCTAGATCACTGCGAAGAGATGGGAACATATACAATTGTCCTACGCTCCAGTGCAAATCTGGATAGTCTATCTCTCACCCAACTCTATAGGAACTGCTTACATTTGAAAGAGAGATAGAGCAGAAAAGGAAACTGGCATCATCAGGAAAGCTCACTGATGACTTTGTACCAGGGAACACTGCTTTGGTTGGTCATGAGTCAGAATATGCTACATCAGAAAGCAAATATGATGAGCATATAGATTTCTTCTCAAACGGTTCAGATCATGCATTTGTTAGTGTTGACAGTCAGTCAGGCAGTAATAGTGACAATTTGTGTTCATTATGGATAACTTAAAGGGTATTGCTGATGATGACTTAGAAGAGACGGATATTTTGAGCCAAATGGCCTTGATTGATATCAGATCTCAAAAGTTCTACAAGAGAACTCGTAGGAAATTCCAGGACTCACTGGCAAAACCAAAGTGGTTTTGACAAAGTAAGTTGAGGTGTCACAAATGCCACAGGCTTGGACACTTTGCAAGAGAGTGTAGATCATCTGGATCTAACTCCTCTGCACCCTTTATGACTTTTCCAAGCAATAGTCCACAAAACAGAGGGCAACATCCTGCTAGTTCTGGTCATCATTCACAACCTAAATCTCCTGCTATTTGTCACTCAGGGTCCAATGTCATATCCATATCCCTGCTATTACATGCAACACCCAAATCAGTACAAGTTTCTAATGCACAACAACCTCAAGCCCTACCTAAGCCTCTACCATCTCAATCATCTCAATCACAACCTCTCACAGCTACTTCACCCCTGGTTATGTGACTGGAGCAGTTTACAGATGATCTCTCTCGTAATGAGCAATTATTGCTAGTGATGGTCAACATGGTGGTGAACATCCTTTTGGGAATCTAGCTCTCATGGCCCTGGAATCTACTGATAGTTCATGCTCCAATGCATCTTCATCACAGGTAAACACAGGTATCCTCTGAGGCTAAGGCCAAGCTATGTTCTGAATCTTGCATAGCGGCTTATCTCTATTAGAGAGGCAAATGTAGCTTTAATAATCAAAATCTAGAGCTTGAGTAAACCCTTTCCAAAAGAAAAGCTGAATATGAGTTGTCTTTAAGGATAAAGATGATGAGATTTATAAGCTTAAATGCTATTAAATGATGAAAAGGCTAAGCTAGAGGTCATTCTGAGAACCATAGAGATCTCAAAGAAAAACTTGCATTTTACCCAAGTTGAGTGTGACCGCTGGGTATCATCCTGCAAGGGATTTGAAATGCTGCTCAGCAAGCAATCTGCTTCGAATGTAAAGTTTGGAATAGGTTACAACCACATTGCACCACCTGCAGATTTTACTCCAAAACCTATAGTAAAATCTGAAGGAGAAAGTAATTTCCAAACCACATCATTATGTGCATCTTCCTTAAGTGATCACCAAAAATCACAAGATGAAGTCAGTGTTGATACCTCAGCAAATCAATTGGCTGATGGGTTAATTACTGATAAGCAAATGAAGCTGAGTACTTCAGCTGTTGTCCCTCAAAGTACCTCAAGTACTCAAGGGCAAGTCACAACATCTAAAAAGCATTTCAAATCAGCTGAAATAAAATTATTAACAACTGCTGATAGAGAACAGCTGAAGAACAAGTCTTTAGTTTTACAGATCCTTCAGTACTAAACAAAAGTACTGAAAGGAGGAAAGTACTGAAGAGCACACCTTTAGTAGTTTCCACATGAGCAGTTGATCACTCTAAGATGAAGAATAAGCCATGTGAAATATGTGATAAATTCAATAATCTTTTTGATGAATATTGGTACAGAAAGAGTTCCAAACTCAACTGAGATAAGCTCATTAAATTCCAGATGGATGAAATGAAAAATGAGTTTGAGACTAAGTTTGTATCACAGTCATCCCTTTGTGAAAAACTAAGCCTTCAACCAAATCAAAACAAGGATAGGGTTTATCATAAAACAGCTAATAGTGCCTCATGATAAACATCAGACTAAGTCTGTGAATTTTAAAGAGGAAATGGTGGGTCAAGGAACTCATCAAACACAAGTACTGATATGTCACAAGAGCTGAAAGCTTTAGCTACAAATCAGACATAACTTGTTATCATGGTTCAGCATTTCTTGGGGAGAGTTAACCAACTAGATGCACCTGTGATCAAACCACTGAAAAGGCATTCCAAGCCCAAATCCAAGGAATCCATTTCAGCACCATCTCCTTCTTCATCAGCTGTTAATCATAAGAACAAGTTATGGTTAAATCTGTTGATGAAAACAGACCCAAAACCAAAAAGGTTTGGGTCTCAAAACCTAACTAGTTCTTATGATGAATGCAGGGTTCTTCAGCATGCCAAAGGAGCATCTGGTATGTAGACAGTGGAGGATCTATGCATAACTGGGAGCATTTCTCTTCTTAATGACTACTCTAAAGGAAAGAAGGGATTTGTTTCATTTGGTAATGATGCCAAGGGTTACATCATCGGGAAGGATATGTGTCTAATGGACAAATCAGATTTGATGATGTTAATCATGTGGAGAATCTCAAGTATAATCTGCTGAGTGTCAGTCAGATGTGTGATAAAGGCACGTTGCACTTTTCACAAGCCAGAACTGCAGGATTCTGTATTCCCAAGTTCTGAGGCTGATTGACAAGGTATTGGATGAACATACTCTCCTGAAGGCCAACAGGATTGGAAGAGTGTATGCATTGGATTTGTCAAAGAATATTGATTTGAAGGGTCATCCTTGCCTGTTCTCCAAAGCCTCTTCTTAGGAATCTAACCTGTGGCATAGAAGGCTGGGTCATGTTAATCTTAAAAACATGAATGAGCTGATCCACAATAGTTTAGTGAGAGGTCTACCAATAAAGGAGTTCTACTGTGATGAAACCTGCACTGCTTGTTTGAAAGGAAAACAACACAAAGTCTCATTCCCTTCTATTGAAGAACCTACGTCCACTGTTGCAGATCCTGTGGATAAATCATCTTCTGCAGCATGTCTTCCACCTGGTGGTATTGATGATGATGATGATAATATCAATACTCACCTCTTCAAGTTTAGTGACCAACTGCTGTGTCTGCTATTTTGATGTTCCTGTAGCTTCAGCAGTTCCATCCACAACAAATGCTGATGAGATCTCTGTTTCCTCTACATCTTTGAGTTACCATGTAATTCTTGGTTTCAAGAGTCTGCATCAACATCTGCTACTGCTGAAGGTCCTACAAACACTTGCACAAATCTTATTGTTTATCAAGAACTAAAGAATCACCCAATGTCTCAGATTATTGGTGATATCAATGCTGGTGTTTCAAAAAGAAGTCAATTGTCTAACTTCTGCTTCTATGCTCTCTTCATCAGTCAGCAAGAGCCAAAGAACTACCATGTTGCTTTGAGAGACAATGGATGGGTTGAAGCTATGCAGCCTGAGCTACTTCAGTTCAAGAAACAGCAAGTGTGGGAACTGGTTCCTCTTCCCCCAGGTAAGTGTGCAATAGGCACTAAATGGGTGTTTAGGAATAAAACTGATGAAAATGGGCTTATTGTCAAGAACAAGGCTAGACTGGTTGTACAGGGGTTTTCACAAGAAGAAGGTATTGGCTATGATGAAACCTTTGCCCTTGTAGCCAGACTAGAGGCAATCAGATTGTTTTTAGCCTATGCTGCATTCCACAATCTTAAAGTTTTTCAAATGGATGTCAAAAGTGCCTTTTATATGGTAAAATAGGAAGAAGTTTATGTGTGTCAACCACCAGGTTTGAGGATAATAAACATCCTGAATGGGTGTATAAACTTGATAAGGCTCTTTATGGGTTGAAACAAGCTCCTAGAGCCTGGTATGAGACACTTTCTACTTTTCTTCTTAAGAATAATTTCACTAGAGGCTCCATTGAAAAACTTTGTTTATTAAGAAGGTGGATCAGCATAAGCTACTTGTTCAGATTTTTGTTGATGATATCATTTTTTGCATCCTCTGATCCAGTTGTGTGATGATTTTACAACATTAATGAAAAAGAGGTTTGAAATGAGTGCAATGGGAGAATTACAGTTCTTTCTAGGCTTGCAAATTAAACAAAAGGCTGATGGAACCTTTATTCATCAGTCAAAATATACAAAAGCTCTTTTGAATAAGTTTGATTTACAAAACTGTAAGCCCTGTTCTACTCCCATGTGCAACACCACACAACTGGATGCTGATCAGAAAGGTAAAGCTGTTGATGAAACACTTTATAGATGTATGATTGGGTCCTTGATGTATTTAACAGCTTCTAGACCAGATATTTTGTTTTGCTACATGTGTTTGTGCTAGATTTCAGGCTGCTCCTAAAGAGTCTCATTTGATTGCAGTCAAGAGAATCTTTAGATATTTGCAAGGTACACAATCTCTGGGTTTATGGTATTCCACTGGACACTCTTGCAAATTAGTTGCTTTTTCAGATAGTGACTATGCAGGGTGCAAGTTAACTAGAAAGTCAACTTCTGGTGGTTGTCAATTCCTAGGCAACTATTTGATTTCTTGGCAGAGTAAGAAACAAACATCTGTTGCTACATCAACTGCTGAGGCCGAGTACATTGCTGCTGCAAGTTGTACTTCTCAGGTACTCTGGCTTCAGAACGAACTTCTGGATTATGGCATTACAGAGACTAAGACTCCATTATTAATGGATAGTGCTTCAGCTATGTGTATTGTCAAAAATCCAGTCCAGCACTCTAGGACCAAACATATAGAGATCAGACATCACTTTATTCGGGATTGTTTTGAAAAAGGTCTGATTGATCCTAAGTTTGTGCCTAGTGCTGATGAGCTTGCAGATATTTTTACTAAGCCTTTGGATAGTTCTACTTTCCAAAACCTTGTGTTAAGGCTCGGTATGCTGCAGCTAGAATAAGTGACAACTACTGATGATTTCAGTAAATTACTGGTGATCATTGGTAACCATGTTACATATAAGTATTGATGAGTCCTTTCACCTTCAGTAGTTTTTATAAATACTGACGGCTAAATGCCTCACAAGTACTGAAGTACTTTGTCTGTTCCAAACTACTGATGTAGTTACAACTATTGATGTAGTTACAACTACTGATGTAGTACCTACTGATGTAGTTACAATTACTGAAATCAGTACAAACAGATAAGTACTAACGTCCTATGAAACACCTGAAAAGCAGATGCAAAGTCTGATGAGTACGTGTTGAGGACAGTATGAAACAACTGAAAGGCTATGAATTGACGAAAACTACTGAAGAGAACTTTCTCTTCAGTTGTTTCTACAACTGCTGTTTCATTCTAAACAACTGAAGCAAAACCATGTCTTCAGTAGTTTTAAAACTACTGATGACTAATACCAAGTCTTCAGCTGTTTACAACAACTGATGACAAAACCACTGTCTTTAGTAGTTTTCAAAACTACTGATGACTAACACCAAGTCATCAGTTGTTTCATCATCTGAAGTCAAAACCATGGTCTTCAGTAGTTTTCTAACTGCTGATGCCTAAAACCACGACTTCAGCTGTTTTAACGTCTGAAAGGGTAATACCATGTCAACAGTCGGTTTAAAACTACTGATGACTAACACCACACCCTTCAGTCATTTTCACCCCTACCCTATAAATACTTGTCCTCTTCTCTAATGTTTCATTAGCCGTTATTTTTTGAACTTCTCTCTCTCACACATGGCGACCATGAGTCTGAACCACGACACACTGCGTTGCTTACCTTACAAAGTCGGCTTTCTGAACAAATATGATAATGCCATTGACTTAATGGTGGATTCCCCATATCGCACAGCCTTTCTCTTGAATCCAACCATTTACCCTGACTCCCTTAGTCAGTTCTGGTCAAATGCTTTTGTTCATACTGATGAGTCTACCGGTCAGATCTCTGTTCGGTCCCTTTATCAACCAGAAACCAGTGGTCGTTACAAGCCGACATTATTCGTCGGGCATTACATCTACACGACCACCGCTGTGACTGCATACCCAAGGGCATTACAGATATGTCCTTTATCAATCATTGGTATGAAGGTGATCTTCGAGCTACAACCGTTCTAAGGAAACATTTCCATGACGCTGAGGAACTCATTTTTCACATGGTAAATGTCTGCTTAGCCTCCAAGACATCTTCTTGGGATCAAATGTCATCCCAATGGCAACAGGTATTGTATTCTATTCTAGAACACCACATTAAATTTTTTTAAATTGTGTTCCTAGAAATAAAGAACTTGGCTCAGAAACCTGTGGCAAACCGATGGCCATTATATCCCAGGTTTCTCATGGCCATTATTTTGGATGAACTAAAATCTGATGGCCTTGTTGGCCTTGGACTCCCTGCACCAGCTGTGTCTTGGCTGAGGTATACTCCAGGCATAACTCAGACCCTACACTCAAAGAAGCTGCCCGAATGCTAAAACCCAAGCACAGGGAACCCACAGCTTCCTCCATCAGAACCAAAGTCCCCACTAAACCAAAACAAAAACAACCCAAAATAGCTATTCAGGGAGATGAGTCCCCTGAAGATGCTCCTGCACCACCAACGCAGGCTATACTTGTTGGCTTAAACCCCCCAGCAGTATTAGAGACTCTACCTGCCATACCCGCTCAGGATTCCTCTCAAAAGGAGCCTGCAGCCACCACACAAGGGGTACCCACACATCTAGGATCTTCCTCACTTGAGAGATTGCCATTGAAGAGCACCTTCCTCCCCGGGTGCACACTGCTTCTACCCCTTCACCCCATGCAACCGCCCCCCCAAAGTCCAAAATATTATTGCAAATGTGCTGACTCAGTTGCATGCCTCTCCTCCTCCCAACAACCACCAACAAAGGGGAGAAGCACAGACATTGAGGAAGAGGATCACCATGTTTCTGACACCCACAGCACGGGGTTTACAACTTCTATCTCCTGGTGTAGATAGGGAGATTAGATATCTAGTGAGGCTGCCACCCTCTTTGCATCAGCACATGATCAGAATGAGGCTGGTAACATTGCTAAGACCTCACTAGAGGCAACAGCTGATGAAGGGCATAGTCCTGAGGCTGGAAGTCCCCAGTTCCAAGACAAAGGGGCACATGCTACAACTGGTCTACACCTAGTGCATGTAAATCCTGCTACCAGCAGGAGGTCAGGTGCTTCAGCTTCTGCTGATGATGACCTGGGCTTTTTCTATGACGTTCTAGCCCGCAACACCATCCTGGAGGCTGAGGTAAGCAGACTACAAGAACTGCTTGCCAAGAAGTCTCAGGATGAAAGTCCATCTGCCCCCACCAACCCACAGATGGCACCTTCAGTTGAAGGTTCCCCAAACACTTCACCCTCTCACTACACTGAGCCTCCAGCTTCTACTTTTGGCACTATCTCTCCGGGACAGAACCCCCCAGAGCAGATGGCTGCTGTATTCCACAATCCCTCCCTCTCATCACTCCCATCATTAAAGAACTTGTTTATAAAGCCATTGATGAGAGTTTCCTCAAGTCTACAACCACTTATTGATGATGTTGTGCACAAGAAACTTTCTGCGGTACAAACCCCTGTCTCCAATGCATCCAAAAAGGGGGAGAGTATTGCAATGAAAGAAAAGAAGAGAAAAAGAACTGAAGATGAGAAGGCACAAGAGAAAACCCAAGAGTTGGAAACAGAAAAGCAACAACAACTGATCACTTACAAAAGAAAGAAAAGTGCTGGTGATCAACCACTGCTGAGAAAAATCCTTGGAAGAGCTGGTAAAAGATGCAGATGACACACACAGCCGATCCATGGACAAATCATTGAGCAACTCTTCAAGCAAGGCTTTGACACAGCCACATTAGACAGTGAGATCAGGAGGTTGGAAGTGGAGGAGATTCAAACCAGATGGCTGTGTATGATGTACTGGAGAAAGAGAGATTGGAGATCATGATTCGTTTCATTGCCAAATACTTAGGAAGATCTTTGATGGAGATTTGTTCATGGACCAGAGACAGTATTCTGGCTATAGCCACCAGAATCTGTTTGTCTGAGCAATTTCATAAGGGGATTATCATTGAAGCACTTGATAAGGCTGGGGCTGGAAAAAGGTTTGAAACGGCAATACTTACAAAGCTAAACTCACAACCAAAATGCTTGAACAACCTTCCCTATCACCCACTCAAAAACACCTACCCCTCAAATCTCCAAACCAATCTCAAAGCCCAAATCCAAACATCCTCAATCTTCAAAACCATTCCTTTACCACCCAACCATCATCCAGTGATGCACCTAGAAGGAGATAAGGGTGCTAAGGATAGAAGAAGATGAAGAAGAAGAGGATGAAGATGATAGTCTGCCACTCTCTGCTGTTCTAAAGCTACCAGAACCCAGGAGTCAACCCATGATTACACCTGACTCTCAAAGGAAATGGTTAGAGTCAAGAAAGAAGATGAAGAACAGCAGAAGCAGCACGATGAGCACTACTGAAGATGGTTGACAAGGAATTTCCTCAGTCATCATCTATACAAGCCATGAAAGGGCATGCTAAGAGGCTGTACACTCTCAGACACACATTTCAGTATCATAAGGAGAGAGTGAGAGTATGGCCAGACCCCAAGGTGAGTTCTAGAATCCATAAAAGATCTATTCCACACAGATACAATGGCCAGGTTAGAAAAACAATAGATTCTACCATCATGTTGGCCATTGTAGTCTCACCATGGGAAATAATTGATGAATTCAAGAAGGCTCATCAATCAAAAATGACCCCTCAAGCTTTACTGGAAAACAAGATGATCAAAAGGGGTTATTATATAAAAAGCTTGAAGACATCAAGAAGATGAGCTCCAGTTACTCCTTGAAGGCACTCACCCTGATGAATTTGTCTATAGGGAGGTAACTACTATGGAGTTGAAGAATGGCAGGACTGTGAAGTACTTATCTGAGTACTATGGTCCAGAGTTCTTCTTTGAAGGAGGAGTAGAAGAACTCCCCAAGGAGGAACAAGTTGTTCTCCTTGAAGCCTATGTTCGAGAGTCATACAGACTCATTATGGGGAAGTAAATCTCATGAATGGGATAACAACTCTGTGTCCATTTCCCCAAAACATAGTTCCCATTCATACCTTGCCAAACAGATCTCTGAGATTCTTCCCAAGCTAGAACTTATATGGGTCATCTTCTCTACTGATCAAGAAGGAAGAGACCAACCTTTTGCCAACAATAAGTGGGAAAATAAATAAATTAGAGGTTTTGGCTGCATTGGTTCAGGGGGAGTTTGTTGGACCAAAAGAACCAATGAGCCAAGAACAGAAAACCTCTAAGTCCCACATGATATCACAACAACTGCTGAAGGCTTCATCAACAGTTTGACAAGTGCTAAAAACTCCAACAGCTGAAGATCAAGTGCTGAAGACTTCAACAGCTGAAGACTAAAGTGCTGAAGACTTCAACAGCTGAAGACTAAAGTGCTGAAGTTCAACAGCTGAAGAACACAAGTGCTGAAGCTGAACAGCTGAAGAACACAAGTGCTGAAGCTGAACAGCTGAAGAACACAAGTGCTGAAGTTGAAGACCAAAGTACTGAAGTACAACAGATGAAGAGTCTACAAGTGCTGAAGATCAACAACTGGTCTGAAGACAAAGACTGAAGACATCAGCTGATGATATCTACTGAAGTCATCAGCTGATGAAACATCTAAAGTTCAAGACTAAAGACCAAGTACTGAAGTTTCAGTAGTTTGTCCCAACAGCTGAAGAGTACTTCTTCAGTAGTTGTGATATCAGTAGTTTTATGTTTTTAGTTTCAGTAGTTTTGTAAAATGACTGAAGAGCTTGTTCTTCAGTCGTTGTAGTTTCAGTACTTTTATGTTTTTCAGTAGTTGTAGTAACTGATAACACTTAGTATTTTTGTAAGAAGATGTCAGCCGTTTTGACATCTTCAGTAGTTGTGTTTCAGTTGGAATAATTCTGTTAGATGACACTATCAAGTGACATCAGCAGACGTCACATCTCTTATATAAGAGGTGTCGACCTAATTGTAAGTGTGACATTCCGTTACCACAAAGCAAATACTGAATGAAATATATTTGCAGAATTCTCTCTATCTATAACTGTTTTTGTTCTTCTTTGAATATCGTTTCGTTCTTGTGAATTGGCTAATTCATTGTTATAATTCCACTGCTATACTCTCTAAATCAATCAAACGTAGATCACTGATCCTAACAAGTGGTATCAAAGCTGGTTAATCATTGATCGATCTAACAATTGATCATTTAAACTACTAATTGATATCTATGTTTGATTGAATTAGCATATTCGCAAGAACTGGTTATAGATTATTGAATTTATGTCGCTTTCGTTCATTTATTTTGAGATCTCTCCTGGTTCAATTGGTTGTTGTGTTTTGTTCTAAATCTGTTTTAGCTTAATTGAATTTGATTGAATCTGAGATGACTACTCCTTCTAATGATCCTCACAATACCGGTTCCTCAACCAAGCCTCCGATGCTGGTTAGGAACGAGTATAACATATGGCAACGAAGAATGCTTCATCACCTGTCTGTTAACAGTTCAGGTTGTTGGACATCTGTGGTACATGGACCACATAAGCCTATGGTGAACAATCCGGAAACCAATCAAATGGTTCTGAAGAAGAAGGAACAATACTCTGATGAGGATCGGAAACTGTTTGAGATTGATGCTAAAGCCCATGGAATTCTGGCCATGGCACTGCCTAATGAAATTTATTCAGGGCTTATGCATCATGAAACTGCTCATGATCTCTGGAATGCCCTGAAGGAACAATTCGGTGGCACAGATGAGGTCTTAGCAAACAATAGAGAAAGCCTTGCCTAACAATATGAGACATTCTCTCATAGAAAGGGTGAGACACTGACTCAACAGTTTGAGCGTTTTTCCTGCTTGATCTCTGAGCTGAAAATGGTGAAACAGGAATACAGCAATAGCCAGATGAATAACAGGTTCCTCATATCACTGCCTGAGAGATGGGACACATACACTATTTTCCTACGCTCCAGTGCAAATCTGGATAGCCTATCTCTCACCCAACTTCATGGGAAACTACTACATTCGAAAGAGAGATAGAGCAGAAGAGGAAACTGTCCTCATCAGGAAAGCTCACTGATGACTTTGTACCAGGGAATACTGCCTTGGTTGGTCATGAGTCAAAATATGCTGCATCTGAAAGCAATTATGATGAGCATATTGATTTCTCTTCAAATAGTTCTGATCATGCATTTGTGGTATTGAGAGTCATTCTGGAACTAATAGTGACAATCTACGCTTCATCATGGATGATTTGAAAGGAATTGTTGATGATGATCTAGAAGAGATGGATATTCTGAGCCAAGTACTTCTTCAGTAGTTGTGATATCAGTAGTTTTATGGTTTTAGTTTCAGTAGTTTTGTAAAATGACTGAAGAGCTTGTTCTTCAGTCGTTGTAGTTTCAGTAGTTTTATGTTTTCAGTAGTTGTAGTAACTGATAACACTTAGTATTTTTGTAAGAAGATGTCAGCTGTTTTGACATCTTCAGTAGTTGTGTTTCAGTTGGAATAATTCTGTTAGATGTCAATATCAAGTGACATCAACAGACGTCACATCTCTTATATAAGAGGTGTCGACCTAATTGTAAGTGTGACATTCCGTTACCACGAAAGCGAATACTGAATGAAATATATTGCAGAATTCTCTCTATCTATAACTGTTTTTGTTCTTCTTTGAATATCGTTTCGTTCTTGTGAATTGGCTAATTCATTGTTAGAATTCCGCTGCTATACTCTCTAAATCAATCAAACGTAGAACACCGATCCTAACACTCCAGAACAAAATAGAGCAGTGGAGAGAAAGAACAGGACCCTAATTGAAGCTGCAAGGTCTATGTTGGCTGACTCTGCTTTGCCATTGACCTTTTGGCTGAAACTATTAACATAGCTTGCTATGTGCAGAATAGAGTATTAGTAAATCAGAGGTTGATGAAGACTCCATATGAACTTCTACATTATTTGGCACCTCTAATTTCATTTTTCAAAGCCTTTGGGTGTCCTTGTTTCATTCTCAACACAAAGGATCAACTCCACAAATTTGATCCTAAGGTGGATGCAGGGTATTTTATAGGTTATTCATCCACATGCAAGGCTTACAGAGTCTTCAACTACAGAACAAAGTTAGTTGAAGAAACCTTGCATGTGAAATTCAATGAATCTCCTAAGGATAAAATTCCACAAAACCCTGTGGAGTTGTTTGATTTGGACATACTGCAATATGTTCCTTATCAACCTCCAGCTGTTGCAGATCCTGTGGATAAATCAACTTCTGCAGCATGTCTTCCACCTTGTGGTATTGATGATGATGATGATAATATCAATACTCACCTCTTCAAGTTAGTGACCAACTGCCTGTGTCTGCTAAATTTGATGTTCCTGTAGCTTCAGCAGTTCCATCCACAACAAATGCTGATGAGATCTCTGTTTCCTCTACATCTTTTGAGTTACCATGTAATTCTTGGTTTCAAGAGTCTGCATCAACATCTGCTACTGCTGAAGGTCCTACAAACATTTGCACAGATCTTATTGTTTAACAAGAACTAAAGAATCACCCAATGTCTCAGATTATTGGTGATATCAATGCTGGTGTTTCAAAAAGAAGTCAATTGTCTAACTTCTGCTTCTATGCTCTCTTCATCAGTCAGCAAGAGCCAAAGAACTACCATGTTGCTTTGATCGGCACATAATGTAATATGTTCTTTATCAACCTCCAGCTGTTGCAGATCTTGTGGATAAATCATCTTCTGCAGCAAGTCTTCCACCTGGTGGTACTGAAGATGATGATGATATCAGTACTCACCTTTTCAGGTTTAGTGACCAGCTGCCTGAGTCCACTAAACTTGATGTTCCTATAGCTTCTGTAGCTCCATCCACAACACATGCTCATGAGATTTCTGACTCCTCTACATCATTTGACTGGCCATCTAATACTTGGTTTCAAGAATCTGGATCAACATCTGCTGCTGCTGACCCTACTACAAACACTTGTACTGATCTTATAGTGTACCAAGGGCTGAAGAATCACCCCATGTCTCAAATCATTGGTGATATCAATGCTGGTGTCTCAACTAGAAGTCAATTGTCCAACTTCTGCTTCTATGCCCTCTTCATCAGTCAGCTAGAGCCAAAGAACTATCATGTTGCTTTAAGAGACAATGGATGGGTTGAAGCCATGCAGCTTGAGCTACTTCAGTTCAAAAAGCAGCAAGTGTGGAACTGGTTCCTATACCCCCAGGTAACTGTGTAATAGGAACTAAATGGGTGTTTAGGAATAAAAATGATGAAAATGGTCTTATTGTCAAGAATAAGGCTAGACTAGTTGTACAAGGGTTTTCACAAGAAGAAGGTATTGATTATGATGAAACCTTTGCCTCTGTAGCCAGACTAGAGGCAATTAGATTGTTCTTAGCCTATGCTGCATTCCACAATGTTAAAGTTTTTCAAATGGATGTCAAAAGTGCATTTTTATATGGTAAAATAAAAAAAGAGGTTTATGTGTGTCAACCACCAGGTTTTGAGGATAATAAACATCCTGATTGGGTGTATAAACTTGATAAGGCTCTTTATGGTTGAAGCAAGCTCTTAGAGCCTGGTATGAAACACTTTCAAATTTTCTTCTTAAAAATAATTTAACTAGAGGCTCTATAGATAAAACTTTGTTTATAAAGAAAGTGGATCAGCATAAGCTACTTGTTCAAATTTATGTTGATGATATTATTTTTGCATCCTCGGATCCCCAGTTGTGTGATGATTTTACAAGTTTACTGAAACAAAAGTTTGAAATGAGTGCAATGGGAGAATTACAGTTCTTTCTAGGCTTGCAAATCAAACAAAAGGCTGACGGAACCTTTATTCATCAGTCAAAATATACAAAAGATCTTTTGAATAAGTTTGATTTACAAAATTGTAAGCCCTGTTCTACTCCCATGTGCAACACCACACAACTGGATGCAGATCAGAAAGGTAAAGCTGTTGATGAAACACTTTACAGATGTATGATTGGTTCCTTGATGTACTTAATAGCTTCTAGACCAGATATTATGTTTGCAACGTGTGTTTGTGCTAGATTTCAGGCTGCTCCTAAAGAGTCTCATTTGATTGCAATCGAGAGGATCTTTAGATATCTGCAAGGTACACAATCTCTAGGTCTTTGGTATTCCATTGGACTCTCATGCAAATTAGTTGCTTTTTCTCATAGTGACTATGCAGGGTGTAAGTTAACCAGAAAGTCAACTTCTGGTGGATGTCAATTCCTAGGCAATTGTTTGATTTCTTCGCAGAGTAAGAAACAAAAATCTGTTGCTACGTCCACTGCTGTAGCAGAGTACATTGCTGCTGCAAGTTGTACATCTCAGGTACACTGGCTTCAAAACCAATTATTGGATTATGGCATTACAGAGACTAAGACTCCATTATTAATGGATATTGCTTCAGCTCTGTGTATTGTCAAGAATCCAGTCAAGCACTCTAGGACCAAACATATAGAGATCAGACACCATTTTATTAGGGATTGTTTTGAAAATGGTCTGATTGATCCAAAGTTTGTGCCTAGTGCTGATGAGCTTGCAGATATATTTACTAAGCCTTTGGATAGTTCAACTTTCCAAAACCTTTTTAAGGCTTGGTATGCTGCAGCTAGAATAAGTGATAACTACTGATGATCTCAGTAAACAAGTACTGATGATCATTAGTAAAATGTCACAAATATGTACTAATTCTGTTAAACGAAACTGATGCAGTTACAATACTGATGTAGTTATAACTCTCATGTCAGTAAAAACAGATAAGTACTGATGTCCTATGAAACAACTGAAATAGCTAAAAAGTTGATGAGTAAGTGTTGAGGACAGTATGAAACAGCTGAAAAGCTAAGAATTGAAGAAAACTACTATGAGAATTTTCACTTCAGTCGTTTCCACAAACTGCTATTTCACTCTAAATAGCTGATGACAAAACCATGTCTTCAGTAGTTTCACAACTACTGATGACTAATACCAAGTCCTCAGTTGTTTACAACAGCTGAAGACAAAACCAAGGTTTTCAGTAGTTTCACAATACTGATGACTGACTAAAACCAAGTCTTCAGTTGTTTTCAAACATCTGATAGTTAAAACCACGTCTTCAGTTGTTTTCATAACAACTGATGCCAACACCAACACTTTCAGTCGTTTTCTTTTCAGCCTTTTCTTAACCTATAAGTACCTGCACTTATAGACAAACGTTTCATTAGCCGTTTTCAAACCTCTCTCTCTCAACAATGGCGACCATGAAACTCAAACCCGACACAACTGTGTTGCCTACCTTTGAAATCGGTCTTCTGGAAGAAGTTTGACATGCCATCGATCTTATGGTGGATTCCCATACAGAACAGCCTTTCTTCTGAATCCTACCGTATATCCTGACTCCTTATCCCAGTTCTGGACCAACGTATTGTAATAACTAGTGAGAATGATAGACAAATCACTCTCCAGTCATGGGAACCAGAGAAACAGAAACAGGTGCTCATCACCCCCGACATCATTCGCCAAACCCTAAATTTGCATGATGGCACCTATCCTAAAGAATACCGAAAGGCATCACTGATATGTCTTTTATCCATAACAGGTATGAAGGCGACTTAAGTGCTACAACTATACTTAAAAAGCACTTCCATGATGCTGAACGACTTATCTTCATATGGTGAATGTCTGCCTTGCACCAAAGACATCTTCTTGAGATGAGATGTCTTCCCGATGGCAACATGTACTCTTCTCTATCCTTGAACGCCAAAATCTAAATTTCTCTGTGATAGTGTTCATGGAACTAAAGGATCTGGCTCAGAAACCTGTGGCAAACAGATGGATACTTTATCCCAGGTTTCTGATGGCCATAATTTTGAATCAATTACAATCTGATGGCCTTGTTGGTCTTGGAGTCCCTGCTCTAGCTGTTTTAGCTGAGGTATACTCCCGACATAACTCAGACGCTACTCTTAAAGGGGCTGCCCGGATGCTAAAACCCAAGCAAAGGAAACCCACAACCTCCACTTCCAGATCCAAAGTCCCCACCAAACCGAAATACAAAAAGCCCAAAAAGGCTACTCAGGGAGATGAGTCCCCTGAGGATGCCCCTATACCACAAACGCAGGAAATACATACTAGTTATAACCCCCTAGTTATGTCCAAGACTCAACCTGCTAAAGCCGCACAAGTATCCTCTCAACAGGATCCTGTTGCAACGACAATTGGGGATCCCACATTTCTGGAACCTCTCTCAATTGAGAGGGTTACCATTTAAGAGCACCTCTTTGCCCGGGTGCATTCTATTTCAGACCAATCTCCACATGCAACCGCCCCTCAAATCCCAACACTGATCGTTGCTAAAGTGCTGAGTCAGTTGCATTCCTCACCCCCTCCCCAGAAACCTCTTATCACTGGGAATATATCAACTATTGAGGGGGAGGACCAAAATGCTTCTGATAACCCACATCACAGGGGTTACAATGTTCACTCTCCAAGTGTAGAAACGGAGACTAGAACATCTGGTAAGGCTGCCACTTCTACTGATTCAGCAAATGATCAGGATGAAGTTGGTAACATCCACAAGACCTTACCAGAGGCAACTGCCTATGAAGGACACAGTCCTGAGGCAGGAAGGACTTCAGTTGTTTTCATAACAACTGATGCCAACACCAACACTTTCAGTCGTTTTCTTTTCAGCCTTTTCTTAACCTATAAGTACCTGCACTTATAGACAAACGTTTCATTAGCCGTTTTCAAACCTCTCTCTCTCAACAATGGCGACCATCAAACTCAAACCCCGACACAACTGTGTTTCCTACCTTTCGAAATCGGTCTTCTGGAACAAGTTTGACACTGCCATCGATCTTATGGTGGATTCCCCATACAGAACAGCCTTTCTTCTGAATCCTACCGTATATCCTGACTCCTTATCCCAGTTCTGGACCAACGTATCTGTAATAACTAGTGAGAATGATAGACAAATCACTCTCCAGTCATTGGTGAACCAGAAACAGGTGCTCATCACCCCCGACATCATTCACCAAACCCTAAATTTGCATGATGGCACCGATCCTAAAGAATACCTGAAAGGCATCACTGGTATGTCTTTTATCCATAACGGGTATGAAGGCGACTTAAGTGCTACAACTATACTTAAAAAGCACTTCCACGACGCTGAACGACTTATCTTTCATATGGTGAATGTCTGCCTTGCATCAAAGACATCTTCTTGAGATCAGATGTCTTCCCGATGGCAACATGTATTCTTCTCTATCCTTGAACACCAAAATCTAAGTTTCTCTGCGATAGTGTTCATGGAACTAAAGGATCTGGCTCAGAAACCTGTGGCAAATAGATGGATACTTTATCCCAGGTTTCTGATGGCCATAATAATGAATCAGTTACAATCTGATGGCCTTGTTGGTCTTAGAGTCCCTGCTCTAGCTGTTTTAGCTGAGGTGTACTCCCGACATAACTCATACCCTACTCTTAAAGGGGCTGCCCGGATGCTAAAACCCAAGCAGAGGAAACCCACAACCTCCACTTCCAGATCCAAAGTCCCTACCAAACCCAAATCCAAAAAGCCAAAAAAGGCTACTCAGGGAGATGAGTCCCCTGAGGATGCCCCTGTACCACAAACGCAGGAAATACATACTGGTTATAACCCCCCAGTTATGTCGAAGACTCAACATGCTAAAGCCGCATAAGTATCCTCTCAACAGCATCCTGTTGCAACGACAATTAGGGATCTCACATTTCTGGAACCTCTCTCAATTGAGAGGGTTACCATTGAAGAGCACCTCTCTGCCCGGGTGCATTCTACTTCACACCAATCTCCACATGCAACCGCCCCTCAAATCCCAACACTGATCCTTGCTAAAGTGCTGAGTGAGTTGCATTCCTCACCCCCTCCCCAGAAACCTCTTATCACTGGGAATATATCAACTATTGAGGGGGAGGACCAAAATGCTTCTGATAACCCACATCACAGGGGTTACAATGTTCACTCTCTAAGTGTAGAAACGGAGACTAGAACATCTGGTAAGGCTGCCACTTCTACTGATTCAGCAAATGATCAGGATGAAGTTGGTAACATCCACAAGGCCTTACAAGAGGCAACTGCCTATGAAGGACACAGTCCTGAGGCAGGAAGGACTTCAGTTGTTTTCATAACAATTGATGCCAACACCAACACTTTCAGTTGTTTTCTTTTCAGCCTTTCCTTAAACTATAAGTACCTGCACTTACAGACAAACGTTTCATTAGCCATTTTCAAACCTCTCTCTCTCAACAATGGCGACCATGAAACTCAAACCCCGACACAACTGTGTTTCCTACCTTTCGAAATCGGTCTTCTGGAACAAGTTTGACACTGCCATCGATCTTATGGTGGATTCCCCATACAGAACAGCCTTTCTTCTGAATCCTACCGTATATCATGACTCCTTATCTAGGTAGAACCTCTAAACTTATTGATGATCCCACTTATTCTAGGCAGAAACACCCTCTTGATCAGCTTCATAGGAAATCAGTTAAGCACAAGCCGGGAAAAGGTTTCTAATCATTTGATTGGCTAAGTATGGAAAGGAACTCTGTTTTGGGGAAACTGAACACAGAGTCTTATCCTAACCATGAATCCTAATTCCCATGAATGAGTCTATAAGACTCACTAGCATAGGCCTCAAAGAGAACAACTTGTTCCTCCTTGGTGAGTTCTTCTGCTTCTCTCCTTCGAAGAAGAACTCTGGGCCATAATACTCAGACAGGTATCTCACTGTCTTTCCATTTTTCAACTCCATAGTTGTTATCTCTCTATAAGCAATTCATCAGGGTGAGACCCTTCAAGCAACAACTGGAGTTCACTCTCTAAAGATCTTCAAGTCATTTGTATAACAACCCGTTTTTGATCAATTTGTTCTCAAGAATAGATTGAGGGGTTGTCTTCGATTTGTGAGCTCTCTTGAATTCTTCAATGATTTCCCAGGTGAGACTACCATGGCCAATGTAATTGCAGCATTCAAGGTCTTCTTCACCTGGCCATGATATCTACTTGGTATATTCTTTTTATGAAATCTAGAACTTACCCTGGGGTCTGGCCAGATCCGCACTCTTTCTTTTTGATGTTGAAAGGTATGTCTAAGAGTGTACAGCCTCAGAGTCCGTTTCTTCATTTCTTGAATGGATGAGGACTGAGGGAAATCCTTATCAACCATCTTGAGAAACTCCTTATCATGTTGTTTCTACTGTTCTGCTTCTTTAATCATTACCTTCACCATCTGCATTTGCAAGTCAGGAGTAATCACTTGTTGACTTATGTGCTCAGGTGATTTGAGTTTCAGAATAGTAGAGATTGGCAGACTATCATCATCATCATCCTTTTCTTCATCTTCTTCTACCCTCAACACCTTTCTCCTCCTTCTAGGTGCATCACTGGGTAAGGTTTGAGGTGGTTTTTGGGATAAAGGGATTGGATTTGTGGGTTAAGTTGTGGGTGGCTTTGGTTTAGTGATAGATTTGGAGATTTTAGAGATAAGGTTGTGTTTGAGTGGGAGTGTGAGAAGATTGACTTAGAATTTTGGTGGTGAGTTTGGCTTTGGAGAGCTTTACCATTTCAGTTCTTTTCCCTGCACCTGTTTCATCTAGTGTTTCAATTATCAACCCCTTATTATAGCCTCCAGCAGAGCAGATCTTCTTGGTTATCTCTAGGATATTGTCTCTGGACCAGGCCTTTATCTCTATCAATGATCTCCAAGGTATTTGGCAATGAATCTGATCATTATCTCCAATCTTTCCCTTTCCAACACACTATAACCGGCCCATCTAGTTTGAATCTCTTCTATTTCCAGCCTTCTGATCTCAGTGTCTAGTGTAGCTGTGTCATGACCTTGTCGAAAGAGGTGATCTATAATTTTATCCATGGATCTGCTGCGAGCTTCATCAGCATCATTGACAAGATCTTCTAATGATTTACCTTTATCAGCTTTTGACTCAGCACTTTTCTTTCATTTATATGTGATCAGCTGTTCTGAGATCAGTTCTTTCTTCACCTCCTTCTCTTTTGCAGGTTCTTTCTCATCATCAACTCTTTTTCTTTTCTTTTCTTTCACTGCCTTAGACTGGAAAGTCTCCCCTTTTTTGGTTGCATTGGGATCACGGGCTTGAAAGGCAGAAAGAGATTTTTGAACAGCATCATCAATGAGGAGTTGTATATTTGAGGATATCCTCTCATCAATGGCTTTATGCACTATGTCAGTGATGATGGGAGTGATGAGAGGTAAGGAGTTTTGAAAGATAGCAACCATCTGCTCAGAGGGGTTCTGTCCCTGAGAGGTGGTGCCAAAAGCAGTGGCTCAGTTATGTGTATTGGCTAAGTGTTTGGGGAACCTTCATTGAAGGTGCCATCTGTGGGGTTTGTGAGGTAGATGAACTTGGATCCTGAGACATTTTGGCTAACAACTCTTTGAGTCTACTCACCTTAGCCTCAAGGATGGTATTATGGGCTAATACATCATAGAAAAAGCCAAGGTCATCATCAGTTTGTCCTGAATCACCTGACCTCCTGATGGAATCAGGATGGACATGCTCTGAGTGTAGATCAGCAAAAGCATGTGCCCCTTGTTCTTGGTACTGGGTACTTCCTGCCTCAGGACTGTGTCCTTCATAGGCAGTTGCCTCTCGTAAGGTCTTGTGGATGTTACGAACTTCATCCTTATCATTTGCTGAATCAGTAGAAGTGGCAGCCTTACCAGATCTTCTAGTCTCCGTTTCTACAGTTGGAGAGTGAACATTGTAACCCCTGTGATGTGGGTTATCAGAAGCATTTTGGTCCTCCCCGTCAATAGCTGATATATTCCCAGTGATAAGAGGTTTCTGGGGAGGGGGTGAGGAATGCAACTGACTCAGCACTTTAGCAACGATCAATGTTGGGATTTGAGGGGCGGTTGCATGTGGAGATTGGTCTGAAGTAGAATGCACCCGGGCAGAGAGGTGCTCTTCAATGGTAACCCTCTCAATTAAGAGAGGTTCCAGAAATGTGGGATCCCCAATTGTCGTGCAACAGGATCCTGTTGAGAGGACACTTGTGCGGCTTTAGCAAGTTGAGTCTTGGACATAACTGGGGGTTATAACCAGTATGTATTTCTTGCGTTTGTGGTAAATCACTCTCCAGTCATTGGTGAACAAGAAACAGGTGCTCATCACCCCCGACATCATTCGCCAAACCCTAAATTTGCATGATGGCACCTATCCTAAAGAATACCTGAAAGGCATCAGTGATATGTCTTTTATCCATAACGGGTATGAAGGCGACTTAAGTGCCACAACTATACTTAAAAAGCACTTCCATGACGCTGAACGACTTATCTTTCATATGGTGAATGTCTGCCTTGCATCAAAGACATCTTCTTAAGATGAGATGTCTTCCCGATGGCAACATGTATTCTTCTCTATGGGGCATCCTCAGGGGACTCATCTCCCTGAGTAGCCTTTTTGGGCTTTTTGGATTTGGGTTTGGTGGGGGCTTTGGATCTGGAAGTGGAGGTTGTGGGTTCCTCTTCTTGGGTTTAGCATCCGGCAGCCCCTTTAAGAGTAGGGTTTGAGTTATGTCGAGAGTATACCTCTGCTAAAACAGCTGGAGCAGGGACTCCAAGACCAACAAGGCCATCAGATTGTAATTGATTCAAAATTATGGCCATCAGAATCCTCGGATAAAGTATCCATCTGTTTGCCACAGGTTTCTGAGCCAGATCCTTTAGTTCCATGAACACTATCGCAGAGAAATTTAGATTTTGGCGTTCAACCAAAAGAACCAATGAGCCTGAATAGAAAAACCTCTAAGTCCCACAAACATTACAACTGCTAAAGAAGAACACAATAGCTGAAGACATCAGCTCATTACAAGGTCTGAAGACAAAGTGTGAAGACAAGAACTGAAGACTACTACTGAAGACAAAGTCTGAAAGTAAAGAACTAAAGACAAACTCTGAAGCTATCAGCTGAAGACAAAGTCTCAAAGTAAAGTACTGAAGACAAAGTCTGAAGCTATCAGCTGAAGACAAAGTCTGAAAGTGAAAGTCTGAAGAACAAAGTCTGAAGAACAAAGACTGAAGACAAAGACTGAAGACCAAAGTGATCAGTAGTTGTCACAACAACTGAAGTTATCAACTTCAGTAGTTGTCACAACAACTGAAGTTATCAACTTCAGTAGTTGTCACAACAACTGAAGTTATCAACTTCAGTAGTTGTCACAACAACTGAAGTTATCAACTTCCGTAGTTGTGATGGTTTCCTTTCAGTACTTGTAATTTACTTTTCAGTAGTTATAGTTTCAGTAGTATAGTTTCAGTAGTTTTATGGTTTTGTACTTAATCATTCTCTAAGATGTAATCAGTAGTTGACAACATTCTCAGTAGTTTGCATAGTTTGAGTAGTTTGAATAATTCTGTTAGATGTCACTATCAAGTGACATGAGCAGACGTCACATATCCTATATAAGGAATGTTGACCTAATTGTAAAGTGTGACATGAGCTACCACGAAAGCATATGAATGAAATATCTCTTTTACATAATACTCTTTTTCTATAACAATTTACTATTACATTGAATATCAATTGTGTTCTTGTGAATTGTTTAATTCGTTGTTTGTACTCCACTGCAATACTCTCTAATTAATCAAACTTAGATCATTGATCCTAACACTATCATCCATCATGTCAAGTACCATTGCGTCCTCCTTCTCCTTAGGCAGCGATAGTAGCTTCTGATCAATGATCATCTGAATGAATCAGGGGTACATACAAAACCCCTCCTTCCCTTTCCCCTCAATGTTCTCCACCAAATAGGTGAAGATCATCCTAGAGAAGCAGAATGGGTGGTTTCGCACCAATGGTGCATAAGCATTCTGGATCTGATCGGAAAGCTCGTCGAACTCTCCATTCCGAGAAGTTATGCACTTGAGCAACACATGTGCGAGGTACTTGAACTGGGGGCACAGGTTTCTCTTGTTGAGCACACCTGCGTTGATGTCCCCAGAGTACTTAGCCCTGATGAAACATCCTCGAACGGTAAGTGGGTGTAATCGGTGGGACAGTCAGCGTCATCCCAAACTCTAGAACAGTTCGGAGATCATCCTCTGGGATATCAATAGCCACGCGGAATATCGAGCTCCCGATGCAATGGGGCTCAGAGGACCTGTCCACCATAACGCCTTCGCAGAAAGCCTGTTGGACTGAGCGGTAAGCAGTACATGGTGTCAAGATATCTCGGAATATCCTAGATCTCTGTAGAAAGGTAATAATGTTAGAGAAGTGTGCAGCATTCTTTGAGGTGAGATCTAGATGAGCACAATATTGTGCTTAGTGCTCATGGGCCAATGACTCATCATCTATCACACAATGTAGATAAAGTTTAGTGTGTATCAACGAATAGCCATTTGAATTTCTTGACTTGAATCTTTCTCGTCTGTCGTGTGAATGAACTATATGACTGAGGTTTAGTCGTGGGATTGAGCTCATACGTATGACGTAGCATGCGATTGGGCTTAGTCGTAAGCTATCCCAAGCAGTTGAACCTGTCGTGCGACTAACTCATTCGCATGGTGCAGTCGTGCGATTGGGCAATACGCTTAGCTCAGTCGTGCGAATGAAGTTCATCCGGTGCCCATTCGCATGACAGACTGTTGTTGCATGCAAATTCAAATTTTGAGCAAAGTTTAATGTTAGACATCGTGGTTTGGTTCATTAGACTCGCAAATATCCCATATAACACCTAACTACCTTTAATTTAACAATGTACTTAGTTTAATTAGTTTCTTAGACAAACTATAGTCTTTGTTCTTTTAAGGGTTCAACTTAGTCGATTTAGAACCTGAATCGATGGACATTTGAGTGGATTTCACCACACATTACCTGTAGAATAACTAGAATTCGTCAGTACGCAATAATGAGTGGTCTAGAGTGATCAATTGAAAATTTGGCAGAGTAGTGGTCGAGTCATGCGAGTTGGGGGCGATTTGGGAGTGATGAATGACTGCGACCGACTCCCCCTCTATTTATACTAGGGTTTCCTTCAATCGTGCGACTGAGCCCAGTCGCATAGTTTCTTTGTGCGACTGAAGATCAATCATGCGACCAGCACAGTTGGTCACCTTCAGTCGTGTGACTAGAAGTCAGTCGTGCGACTAGAAGTCAGTCATGCAACTGTGTCATTCGGTCACCTTCTTCCATGCGATTGGTTCAGTTTTGTGTTCCAATTGTGTGATTTTACTCATGCTTATGGTCCAATCGCACGTCTAGCCCATCCGTGTGTGTTAATCGTGGGATTTGGCTCATTCATACGAGCCAATCATACGATTGGTCAATACTCATGGTCTAGTCATGCGAATGGATCATACTCATGATTTTGACTTTATGACCATTTGACACTTAACCCCTTTTAACTTTTGACTAAACATTTTGAGCATTCGATAGCTCAGACATGATCATTTTAACCTAGAAACTCTTGATCACTTCAGTTGTGATCCTTTTAAATAGAAAACATTTTGTCACCATAGACGTGATCCATTTATCATTTGAAAACACATTTGGTCACCTCAGACGTGACCCTTTTAAGTGATTAAATCCAACATTGAATTCCACGACATAGTCCGACAAAGAAACCTAAATTGACAAACTTAAACAAATGAAACTACTAGAACTAAGGACAGAATTTAAAACATCTTTTTGTGATTTTGTGTGAGGTGGAAATCCTAAGATAGAAATCTAACAGATTTATTTCTTGAACAAGCAGCTTTAAGTTATTTTGACCATAAGTAGAATGATTCATTATGGAATCATACAGGTAGATCAAATCATTCAGAACGTGTTACCAAAGTCTTTTGATGCTAGATTCTTGTTTTCATGGAGAGTCATTAGCAAGCTTAGGAAATCATACTAGTACTACAAGATGCCACATTGATTTGGACTTTCAAGACTTGCAGCCACAATGATTGTTAGTATACTTGGCCACTTAAATCCATACATAGACTTTTAACACACATGGTGATACAAGATGCACATATTAATCAACGTTCCTCAGGAGTTTTTGAGCGGTCTGCGGGTATTTTGACAAGAAGAAACTATTCTTAGAGCTTTCAAAGAGAAGCCAAGCCTCTAGGTCAGTGCCACTGCACAGCAGAGTGGCGGCAAATAACAATGAATTATAGAATATCTAGGTTATGCTTATCCTCAGGTCAGTGCCACCGCACAGCAGAGAGGCACGCAACCTATCTTCTTGTTTGAGCAATTTTATTCTTTTTGCACAGATCGCACCACAACATAGGTTATTAGTCTGATTGCTTTTTGCATTTTTTATCATGTGCTTTTCTCATATTTTGGTCATCTGCACACATTTGTGGCGTTTATTTTGGTGTCACCCCTTATTGGAACTCTATTGATTGTGTTAACCAGGGATAAGATGATAACCCACAGCTTGTTCACGACTTAGTTTGATCTTGAGATCACCAACGAGGTCTACTTATCTATTGTGTTGAATCTATCGACACATCATCTAATAGTCTAGCAACCTCTAGGTCTACTTTCTCCGTGTTACCTTAGTAGTAGCTAGTTTTACTATCATTTTCCCTTTATTTTTGCTTATACATCTCAGACATATACTTTGAATTTCGCATCTAATTCAATTTAAATTTTTTAAAGTCCCAAATTTTTTGTTCCTATGTACTATCATTTTCCATAGTCGTTGAATCGATATCTCAGATACGATCTCTTTCCTTTTAGCTTGCCTGTTCCCTCTCTCCTTTTTTGAATACTAACTTAACCTATTCTCCCCCTAAAATTCTAAAACCGTAAACGATTTGCGTTTTTAGGATTTTAATAGGTGAAGAAATAAAAACACTAAAATAAATTTAATAAAATAAACAAAAAAAAGAAAATAAAAGAAAAATGGACTTGACGTATCGGACTAAACATGTTCATCTTCTGGAATAACATCACCTTTCTTTTTAATACCATTGACCTATAACAGACATAGAAAATGTGGTTTATCAAAGGCTTTTGTGTAGAGGTCAACACATTGAAAATGTGTATTTATTTTAGCCACATCGATTAAATGTTTCTCAAAGCAATCATGTACAAAATGATATTTAATTCCAATGTGTTTGGTTTTAGGATGTTGGACCGGATGTTTAGTTACGGCTATTGTAGCAGAATTATCAACAAATATAGGAGTATTAAAGAATTGCAAACTGTAGTCCCATATTTATTGTTGAATCCAGATGATTGTGAACAGCAACTTGCAGCAGCAACATATTCGGCCTCACAGGTTGACAGAGCAACCGAGGTCTGCTTGTTACACTAGTAGGTCATAGTCTCCTCCTAAAGAATTGACATCCTGCTGATGTGGATTTTTAGTTCATTTTGCAGCCACCATAATCCAAGTCACTGTACGAGGTAAGTCATAATCATGAGGATACCACAACCCTAGTGTTGGTGTACCCTTAAGATAACGAAATATCCTTTTAACCCCTATAAGATGGTTAACTTTTGGTTTTGCCTAATATCATGAACAAAGACATGTCGCATACATGATAGCAGGTCTTGAGGCAGTGAGGTACATGAGGGAACTGATCATTCCTTGGTACATGGTGGCATCAACCAGATCACCATTCTCGTCTGGTGCTACATCATGGGTTGTAGCAAGGGGAGTCACAACTACGGAAGCATTCTCCATGTCAAACCGACTGAGAAATCCCCGACATACTTGGTCTCATGTAGAAATATCCCCTTTGGTGTTTGATCCACGTGTAACCCGAGAAAGAACTTCATCTCTCCCATGGTCCAATCGCACAATGGGCCCATCGCATCTAAGATGGGCTAAGGCTATATACCAGTTTCAATGTGTAGAGTATGAGAGGATTCTCTAAAGGGTTTTTAGAGAGAGTGTGCCCGGGAGCCTAGGGCTGCCGGATAGAGGGGAGATCATGCTCGATCTTCCCTTTACCAAGAGTCTTGATTCTTATGTTGTAACGAGCTTGTAATCGTTAGGTTTTATCAAACAAACCATTCAATTATAGTTCGTATTACTGTTTGACTTTTGGTTTGTGTGTGTGTTTATTCCATCCGTCCAGAATACGCTCGATGTTTATCGATCCGAAAAACCGACTTCACAATTGGTATCAGAGCTGGTTCCTGCTCGAATGATCTAACAATCATTCTAGCAACCCGAGCTCTTGATTTCTAGATCAAAGTTTAGATCTTGACGTTAACCCACTTCGTGTTCTTCGTGTTTTGCTCAGATTTTTATGTGGTGTCGCTTCAATTTTAATTCTAATTCGAAACCACGTTCCTTTCACCCTTCGAATGTGATGATGTCTACTTTGTTTCAGTTCATCTTGATTCGTCAGATTAGGGGTTTGGGCAGCCCCAGCGGCTGCAGATCTAAAATCTGCGTGCAGACCCGTTCATCCGACCGGGCCGTGCGATTGGAGCATTCGTATGACTGGACCATGCGAATGGACCATTCGTGCGACTGGACCAATTGTATGTTCAGTCGTGCGACTGGACCAATCATGTGTTGAATTGCACGAATGAGCCATTCGGATTGACTCATCCGCATTTGTTCTAGACCAAAAACTAAATAAAATAAAAAAAGAGTCCGGAACAGCTTCTTGCAAAGATTTGAAGATGAGCAAAGCATATTCACCATGAGGTTCTTTTGTCAAAATTTGATGTGTTTCCCCATTATTCGTCGGACCTCCAGAATGGTGAATGTAATTAGAATACGAAAGAGAGAAGAAAAGATGTTAGCAGTTGGTGCTGATTTTGTGGGGTAGTCAGGAGCATCTGACTACTTATGGGCCAATCAAGTTATATTTGTCCGCACAGAAAGGATCTGCTTCTTAGGGGGAATCCTTGTATATAGAAAGTGAACATGCAATCAGAAAGTGATGATGTGAACCGGTTTCCGATGAAGAATCTTCGTGCATGCTGATTTGATTGACATTGTGAGCTATGGATTGGAACCTTCAACCTTTTGCCCAATACACCATGTGAAGACGCAAGGAGAGCACAATGTCTATATATTGGGATATGCTGAATGTGAGAGGAATTTCTGCAGGCGGTGATGTTAATCATGTTAGCCTGTGTGAAGATTAAAGCAATGGAAAACTGTTCGTATCATTATGTGGAAAAATCAGTCATATGGGGAATCCTGCTGCTATGATGGTGTTCTGCAAAGTAAACTAAAGCTATTGTGCCTAAATTTATTTTCAGGGATATGGTAGTAACGTGACGGACCGACAACGTTGGCTAATATGGTTTTTGTTTTATTCTATTAGCAACCAGAGCAAAAATTGACTGAAGATTGTAAGAGGTGTTATCTACTATTCGCAAGCAACGTCCAAGGGGGAATTTGTTGGAGCATATATAGTCATATATATTGTGTCTGTCGCTTGTCGAATAATCTAGGCTTAATGTTATAACCCTGATATGTTTTAAACACATGAAACTGGGTCATTCGCAGGAGAATATGCAAATGAGACTCAGTCGTACGACTGAGCCATACTAATGGAGCATTCGTGCGAGTGAGAAATGCGATTGGGACATTCGTAAGACTGAACCATAAGTATGGTCTAGTCGTATGATTGAACCATATGCATGGTCCAGTCGTATGATTGAACCATACGCATGGTCCAATCGCACCAATGGGCCCAGTCGCATCAAATATGGGCCGAGGCCTATATATACCAGTTTCAGTGTGTACAGTAGGAGAGGATTCTCTAAAGGGTTTTAGAGAGAGTGTGCCCGGGAGCCTAGGGCTGCAGGATGAGAGGGGAGATCATGCTCGATCTTCCCCTTGCCAAGAGTCTTGATTCTTATGTTGTAACGAGCTTATAATCGTTAGGTTTTATCAATGAAACCATTCAATTATAGTTCGTATTACTGTTTGACTTTTGGTTTGTGTTGTTGTTTATCCTTCCGTCAAGAATACACTCGGATGTTTATTGATCCGGAAAACCGACTTCACAATTGGTATCAGAGCCGGTTCCTGCTCGACTGATCTAACAATCATTCTAGCAACCCGAGCTCTTGATTTCTATCTCAAAGTTCAGATCTTGATGTTAATCCATTTCATGTTCTTCGTGTTTTGCTCAGATCTTGTTACGTGTGTTGCCTCTATGTTGAAATTGAATTCAAAGCCACGTTCCTATCACCCTTTCGAATCTGATGATGTCTACTTTCTTTTGTTTCATGTTGATTCGTCAGATTCGGGTTTTGGGCAGCCCTAGTGGCTGCAGATGTGAAAATCTGCATGCAGACCCGTTCATGCGACTGGGCCATGCGATTGGAGCATTTGTACGACTGGACCATGTGAATGGACCATTCGTGCAACTGGACCAGTCGTATGTTAAGTTGTGCGACTAGACCAATCGTGTGTTCAATCGCATGAATGAGCCATCCGCATTGACTCATCTGTATTTGTTCCAGACCAAAAAAAAAGAGTCTGGAATAGCTTCTTGCACAGATTTGAAGATGAGCAAAGCATATTCACCCTGAGGTTCTTTTGTCAAATAAGTTTGATGTGTACTCCATTATTCGTCGGACTTCCAGAATAGGTGAATGTTATTGGAACACGAAGGAGAGAAGAGAAGATGTCGGCAATTGGTGCTGATTTTGTGGGGTAGTCAGGAGCATCTGACTACTTATGGGCCAATCAAGTTATATTTATCCACGTAGAAAGGATTCTGCTTCTTAGGGGAATTCTTGTATACAGAAAGTGAAGACGCAATCAGAAAGTGATGATGTGAACCGATTTCCGATGATGAATCTTCGTGCATGCTGATTTGGTTGATATTGTCAGCTGTGGATTGGAACCTTCAACCTTTTGCCCAATACACCGTGTGAAGATGCAAGGAGACTACAATGTCTATGTATTGGATATGTTGAATGTGAGGGGGAATTTCTGCTGGCGGTGATGTTAATCAGGTTAGCCTGTGTGAAGATAGAAGCAATGGAAAACTGTTCGTATCATTATCTAGAAAAATCAGTCATATGGGGAATCTGCTGCTATGATGGTGTTCTGCCAAGTAAACTAATTCTATTGTGCCTAAATTCATTTTCAGGGATATGGTAGTAACGTGACGGATCGGCAACGTTGGCTAATATGGTTTTTGTTTTATTCAATTGGCAACCAGAGCAAAGATTGACTGAAGATTGTAGGAGGTGTTATCCACTATTCGCAAGCAACGTCCAAGGGGGAATTTTTTGGAGCATATATAGTGTGTCCGTCGCTTGTCGAATAGTCTAGGCTTAATGTTATACACCAGATATGTTTTAAACACATGAAACTGGGTCATTCGCAGGAGCATATGCAAATGAGACTCAGTCGTACGACCGAGCCATGCTAATGGACCAGCCGTGCGCCTGAGAGATGCGATTGGGACATTCGTAAGACTGAACCATAAGTGTGGTCTAGTCGTATGATTGAACCATACACATGGTCCAGTCGTACGATTGAACCATACGCATGGTCCAGTCGTACGATTGAACCATACGCATGGTCCAATCGCACAAATAGCCTAGTCACATCTAATATGGGGCGAGGCCTATATATACCAGTTTCAACGTGTAGAGTATGAGGGGATTCTCTAAAGGGTTTTAGAGAGAGTGTGCCCGGGAGCCTAGGGCCGCCGGATGAGAGGGGAGATCATGCTCGATCTTCCCTTTGCGAATAGTCTTGATTCTTATGCTGTAACGAGATTGTAATCGTTAGGTTTTATCAATGAAACCATTCAATTATAGTTTGTATTGTTGTTTGACTTTTGGTTTGTCTAGTTGTTTATCCTTCCGTCAAGAATACGCTCGGATGTTTATCGATCCGAAAAACCGACTTCACAATTGGTATCAGAGCCGGTTCCTGCTCGAATGATCTAACAATCATTCTAGCAACCCGAGCTCTTGATTTCTCGATCAAAGTTCAGATCTTGACGTTAACCCACTTCGTGTTTTTCGTGTTTTGCTCAGATTTTGTTATGTGTGTTGCTTCTATGTTGAAATCAAATTCGAAACCACGTTCCTATCACCCTTTCGAATCTGATGATGTCTACTTTGTTTCGGTTCATCTTGAATTTGTCAGATTAGGGGTTTGGGCAGCCCTTGCGGCTGTAGATCTGAAAATCTGTGTGCGACCCGTTCATGCGACTGGGCCATGCGATTGGAGCATTCGTATGACTGGACCATGCGAATGGACCATTCGTGCGACTAGACCATCGTAAGTTCAGTCGTGCGACTGGACCAATCGTGTGTTCAATCGCACGAATTAGCCATCCGCATTGACTCGTCTGCATTTATTCCAGACCAAAAATAAAATAAAATAAAAAAATAGTCTGGAACGCTTCTTGCAGAGATTTGAAGATGAGCAAAGCATATTCACCCTAAGGTTCTTTTGTCAAATAAGTTTGATGTGTACACCATTATTCGTCGGACTCCAGAATAGGTGAATGTAATTGGAACACGAAGAGAGAAGAAAAGATGTCAGCAGTTGGTGCTGATTTTGTGGGGTAACCAGGAGCATTTGACTACTTATGGGCCAATCAAGTTATATTTATCCGCACAGAAGGATTCTGCTTCTTAGGGGAAATCCTATATAGAGAAAGTGAAGACGCAATCAGAAAGTGAATATGTGAACCAGTTTCCGATGATGATCTTCGTGCATGCTGATTTGGTTGATATTGTCAGCTGTGGATTGGACCCTTCAACCTTTTGCCCAATCACTGTGTGAAGACGCAAGGAGAGCACAATGTCTATATATTGGGATATGCTGAATGTGAGGGGGAATTCTGTAGGCGGTGATGTTAATGAGGTTAGCCTGTGTCAAGATTGAAGCAATGGAAATTGTTCGTATCATTATCAGGAAAATCAATCATATGGGGAATCTTGCTGCTATGATGGTGTTCTGTAAAGTAAACGAAAGCTATTGTGCCTAAATTCATTTTCAAGGATATGGTAGTAACCTGACGGATCGGCAACGTTGGCAAATATGGTTTTTGTTTGATTCTATTGGTAACCAGAGCAAAGATTGAATGAAGATTGTAAGAGGTGTTATCTACTATTCGCAACCAACGTCGAAGGGGGAATTTGTGGAGCTTATATAGTGATGTATATTGTGTCTGTCGCTTGTTGAATAGTCTAGGCTTAATGTTATACACCTGATATATTTTAAACACATGAAACTGGGTCATTCGTAGGAGCATATGCGAATGAGACTCAGTCATACGACTGAGCCATGCTAATGGACCAGCCGTGCGACTGAGAGATGCGATTGGGACATTGGTAAGACTGAACCATAAGTATGGTCCAGTCATATGATTGAACCATACGCATGGTCCAGTTGTACGATTGAACCATACGCATGGTCCAATCACACAGATGGGCCCAGTCGCATCTAATATGGGCCGAGGCCTATATATCCCAGTTTCAATGTGTAGAGTAGGAGAGGATTCTCTAATGGGTTTTAGAGAGAGTGTGTCTGGGAGCCTAGGGATGCCGGATGAGAGGGGAGATCATGCTCGATCTTCCCCTTGCCAAGAGTCTTGATTCTTATGTTATAACGAGCTTGTAATCGTTAGGTTTTATCAATGAAACCATTCAATTATAGTTAGTATTACTGTTTGACTTTTGGTTTGTGTTGTTGTTTATCCTTCCGTCAAGAATACGCTCGGATGTTTATCGATCCAAAAAACCGACTTCCCAGTTTTTCATACAATGCTCTCGGGGCTTGGTGAAGCCCGTATAGAACTTTATCCACTTTGTAAACTCCCTCCCGATGATATGGATCCTCAAAACCCTCGGGTTGGCTGACGTACACACTGTATCTCAGATTTCACCATGAGGTAATGCACTTTTAACATCGAGCTGATAGACTTTAATCTTCATATACGATGCATAGGCTAGGAAGATACGGATGGCTTCCATGCTTGCCATGGGTGCAAACACTTCATTGTAATCAATTCCCTCGACTTGTCGAAATCCTTGAACTACAAGTCGAGCCTTGTTCCGGATTATGATCCCTTGGTCATCTTTCTTGCATTTCAATACCCATTTAGTGCCAATTACCATAGCACCTTTAGGTCTATCCACCAGTGTCCATACACCTAACTTCTTAAACTGAAGAAGTTCTTCTTGCATGGCACTCACCCATGCCTCATCATTTAGGGCTTCACTAACATATTTTGGCTCAAACTAATACACAAAACAGTGGTATGCACCATCGTGAAGATTCCCTTTTTCCATTACCGAGGCATAGTCACTGAATACAATTGATTTCTTTTTGAACTCCTGATCTGACATCCCCATTGACATTGTCCAGAGGATGATAGACATTTATGCATGATCCAGGAGTGGTGGGAACAACTACCTCAGAATCAAGATTATGACGTTTGGTTCCGTATCTGAGGTAGTAGGAGTGTGAGGTTCTGAAGACTCAGAAGCATCTACGTCAGATGCTTGTGAATTTGTAGTAGTTGGAAGCTTTTGCTCCTCATTGTTATGATCATTCTCCATGGCTTCATCATCAGAGGAGGAGTCACTTACCTCAAATGCTCCCCCTAACTGACTAGGCAACTCACCTGTGAACTAGATGTTGTAGAGTCTTGTGTTGGTGCGTTTAAGACATCATACATCATTTTCGTTGCTAACTCGTCATCAGAAGTGGAGAGAGGAATGTTGATGGACTTGAAGAATCCATCATAGTCGAAAAAGAATGCGGGTCCTTTTCCAGGAGGAGGAGTGGTGTATCTTTGAACGTCGACCTTACACCACACCTCTACTTGACTTGTTGAGATGTTGTAAACTCTCTTATTTGGTATGTTGCATCCCAGAAAGATTCCCTCTTCGGCCTTCTCGGTAAACATGCCTTCCTGAGTTTTCTTCAGCAACGTACATGGTGCTCCAAACGGTTCGAGGTACTCTAGATTAGGTTTACATCATTGTAGGAACTCGTAACATGTTTTTCCATGTCGTTTAACCACCAAGGCTCAATTCAAAGTGTAACAAGCATTTTCCAATGTCTCGTTCCAGAATTGGATAGGTAGTTTCGAGTCTGCTAGCATAGTACTGGCAGTCTCTATCAAGCTTCTATTCTTCCTTTCAGCAACCTTGTTCATCTGTGGAGTGTAGGCAGATGTGAACTGATGTACAGTCCCCTTTTCTTTGCAGAATGCCTCCATCCATTGATTCTTGAACTCTGTTCCATTGTCTGAGCGTACTTGTCTTACCTTCAGCTTTTAGAGAGACTCTGACATACTTACTAACTCTTTGAATGACTCAAATGTCTCAGATTAAGATTTAGAAACATTACCCACGAGAATCCTGAGCAGTCATGTGTAACTACACAGCAGTACAAGTCACCGACCATACTCCTTGTATTAACTGGACCAAACAGATCCATGTGAAGAAGCTCAAGAGGCGGTTCTATTGTATGAACTATCTTTGCCTTATGAGACTTCTTAGTCTGTTTGCCTTTCTTGCAGGTGACACCAAAATCTGATAGTTGGATGTTTTTGACATTTACTCCTCGCACTAGATCATTCTAGATCAAGTGGTTCATCTTCCGTGGATTGATGTGCCCCATTTTCCTATGCCAGAGATAGAATCCTTCTCAGTAGCTTTTGACAAGAAGCACTGAAATTGATGATCCGTTGTGGAGGCCTTTGATAGATCCAATATGTAAAGGGCATTATATCATGAGGCTGACATTAAGACTTGGTCCTCCAGGATCACATAGTCCTTTTTGAGGACATAGCACTTCTTATTGTCGAAAACTACCTTAAATCCCTTGTCACATATTTGGGAAACAGAAAGCAAATTATTTTGATGTTGTTGAACATAGTTTACCTTGTCAAACATCACTTTCTGATTCCCCACTTTCCCTTGAGCTGTGATATAACCTCCTTTGTTTCTAGCAAATAAAACATGGCCTCCTTTTATATGTTTGATGTTTGATAGGAGTGCCCGGTTCCCAGTCATGTGCCTGGATGCTCCGCTATCTTCAATCTAAATGTTTGTCTCAGCACTATAGCAAACGCCCTGCACATTCAATAGAAAACTTTAGTTAAGGTTAGGGACCCAAGCCTTAACCACTTGGGTGTCCCAGAGGCATCACATATCATAAATTCTACCTGTTGTCCATTAGAGGGTGAGGGAAGATCATTGTCCTTTTGTTCTCATTACAAGAAATTGAAATAGACTTTTCTTTCCATAAGCCAACTTTGTGTAAGGCCTGTTTGTGGTAAACAAACGACTTGCTAATAGGTTGAACATTAGGTTCACTAACCCTTTTTGGTGGATTCAGGGATCTCCTTTTTGAAAAGCTAGATTTAGTGTCATAAATTTCAACTTTTTGCCTTGGAGTCTGATAATAAGGACAAGTAGACGCGATGTGTCCATACTTTCCACAGTTGTAGCGTGATCTACTTTCGACATGATGGAGTACCTGTTTCTGTGGAGAAGTGTGTGACACATGTGTGACTTTATTAAATTTGTGTTTACACACTTCTTCTTTTGATGTTTTAACTTTTTTAACAGAATTAATTGTTTAAACCTTGTTAACATCTTTACATTTTTGTTTACCTGGACTAGGACATGATGCACGTGTTTGGTTAACATGTATGGTCTTTTTAGGTTCACAATTAGACGTGGTTGAACCTGACTTTATATTAACCTTTTCAATTGTTCATTTAAATTAACAATAGGTGTTTTACCTTTTGATTTAGAAGTGGCCTCCTTTTGTTTAGTGCCAGATTCATTTGGTTTACATGTGAATCTAGATCACTTACAAGAGGAGTAGACACCACATAATCCTTGATTGGGTTGTTACTTATTGGTTTGCTTTTGGCATTCAACAAGGTCTCATGTGGTGGTGGAACCACTTTATAACCCAAACCCTCCGCGTTGTTACGTTCTCTCACTAAGTGTTGAACTATGTGAGAAGAACTAGTCCAACTATGCAATTTTTGTTTTATTGAATTTACTTCTACTTCCAAAACTAGTTTTTGTTTCTTTGTATCTTCTAGGGAGTTCAGATAGAACTTAATGTCATTAGCTTGGTTAAGGCTACAACTTTAGTTTCCCAAAGTTGTTTATTTAAAAGTTCTATCTTTTCTTTAGAACTGTGCTCATTTTGTTTTAAAACATTATTTGCTTCTGTGCACAGTTGCAAGTCCTTTACTAAGCTATCATTATGATCTAATAACCTAGCAAATTTCAAATCAATCTTTTTCCTAAATTTATTACATTCAATACAAGTATGATTATTAAATAATTGATGTGTAGTACTTACCTGAGAAGGTGCGGTTGAATCAGCCATCAAAGCAGTGTCTGACTTTTCTGGTTCTGGTGATTCTGAACTTGTGGAACATGTCCCTTCTTCAGGCAGGTGATCAACCAAGGTTGCATTTTCTTCATTATTTGACATCGCGAGTTCCACTGCAATATCACTTTTGCTTGCTGAGTCGTCATCTAAATCCTCAACACTAGCTATGTTGGATTTTATAGGGGACACAAACCGAAAGCACCAATCTTGTCCTTCTTCATCGTGAGGGGTCAAGGCCTTAGGATCCTTTCTTTATGAAGTAGGACTACTTGTGGGTTTATCCCGATGGTTGAAAGATGAGAATGGATTCCCATTTCCTGTTTTCTTGGGTTTTACACATTCACGTTTGAGGTGCCCCTTTTCCCCACAGTTGAAACAGGTAACTTTGGTCTTGTCAAAACCAAAAGTTGTGTCCTTAGTGGCAATCAAGTTCTGTCCAGTCTTCTTGACAAACTTCTTATCTCTCCAGACAGCACTTGCTAAGGCCCACATGATGTCCATTCTCTCCAGCTCTGTCTCGTCTACCTGCTCGTAGTCCTCATCTGCCGGATGGCAGTTTCCAATTTTCACAGCAACTAGTCCATCATAAGAGTGAACGACAGCTGTTAAGAGATCCATTTGTTCCTTTGCTACCTCTATTCTCACATTCTCGAGATTCTCGGTCTTTAGTTTTGTAGCATTGGCTTTAGGAGCTATGTATTGTGTACAAGACGACCCTGATATGTCTGATCTTGAATTAGTAGCTTGAGATGGACCAACGAAACTCGACACAAATGCCATTTGAAGTGGTGCTCCAGACGTTTTGGCTTGTGGATTTGAGTTGTACAGTGATGGATTTTGATCATATGAAGACTTTTGAGCCCTGTACTTCATCCTCAACTCTTCCTCTCTCAGTTTTAGAATGAAATCGTTGATATCTAACTTTGCCAGCATATCATTCTGTTTGAGGTTGGATACAAAGGAAACCCACTTCTCTAGCAACCCATTTGTAAAGTTCGACACCTCATCTTCGATAAAAGTTGTAACTACATCAGTGTGCAGCTCACTTATCAAGTGCTAAAATCAATCAATGACGTCATCTAAGCTCTCCTTACCCATTGACGAGAAGTTGTCGAACTCATTCTTCAACGCTTTAGCCTTTAGAGCTTTTATTGAAGCATTTCCGTCATACTGTTTTTCCAATGCATCCCACAACTTCTTTGCTTGGTTGTTGTAAGAAAATTGATGGAAGATGCCCTTAGGAATTGACTGAGTTAGCAATGCATATACTTTCTTCTCAGCATTGTACTTTACCTTTTGACCATCAGTCATGCCATCTAGGGTAAGTTTGACTCCATCTGCACCAGCTGGCATGCTATACCCCATCTCTATCGATTCCCACAGATTGGGATCTACTCCATTTAAGTAGATCTCGAATCTTTGCTTCCATTGTGGGTAATCATCTAATGTTATCAGCTTAGGGGGCTTGTTATCATTTCCCACTTCATTTTCCATAAGCAATAGATTCTGGATCTATGAATCCCTCCCTGCGGTGAATGCTAAATATTGATCCTCCATTACTATAAACTTTGGACTTTAGAACAATCTGGTGTACTTGTGCGACTGAAGGAGTGCGAATGGACACTTCGTGCGATTGAACAATACGGTTGGCTTAGACGTGTGAATGAGCAAATACGGATGGCTCAATCGTGCGAATGGGCAGTGCGGATGAACAATGCGAATGGGCTGTTCAGTCGCACAAATGGATGAACAACTTAGTCCAATCGTGCGTATGAGGGATGCGGATGGATTCAGTTGTGCGATTGAGTCAATCATGCGACTGAAGCTGCTGTTATTTGAGAATTCGAAGGTTTAAGGTATTTTAACACAATACACGAATTTCTCTCTAACCCTAATTGTTGTATGCCGGAAAACGTTAACATTTTGACCTGGAGACGTCTAAAACATTGTTTGACACCAAAAGGTTGCGTTTTTGAGTGAAAAACATGATTTTTATATCAAAATCGATCGAATCACACGTAAATGTAGAGCCAAGGCTCTGATACCACTTGTTAGGGACCGTGCACGGATAGAGTACTAACTGATTTACATGTATAGCAACCAAATAGTGCGGAATCCTATTTGATTGGCGATCCAATCAGTGAGACGCGTGTAGAATCTATCCAAGAATGTAACTTGCAGGATCGTTGAAGGGTGAAGAGTTACAACACAACAACACAAAGAGGAGATAAACTAAACTTAGATCAAACAGTAAAGTGGATTAACTAAGTGGTGACACTAAGAACACAAGTAATATATAAGACAGAACACAAAGAACACAAGTGTTTGGTTTTCAAGAATACAGTATATTGCCTTATCTATGTTGTATTACAAGTGTTACAAAAGCATATTCGAAAGATACAAGAACATGAGATACTTATACAACATCGTACAGCCGGCTATACTTTGAAAGCCAACTGGATACAATTGACTAGACACCCAAAAAATCAATTGTAGAGTCAAAAGGCAGATTGCCTTTTGAATAGTGACTATGACATGCCATAGCTCACATCCTTATCTATTACAAAAAGGATAAAGTACATAAAGTAGAAAGTTACAGACTCAAGACCTTAATGTACAGTTACCAAAAGCATGCACCTTTTCGCCAACCATGTTAGTTGGTAACTTGCAGAGTTGCAGCGGAAAGGTGTCCAGCTTTATGGAACAGTACATTAGATAAAGCATGTTACTAAAAGTCTTCAGAACAATCTATTTTCATGAACTTGAAGCTTCGGAAGACTTTGTCTCTAAGGCTTTGGAAGACTTCATCTTTGGCTTCGGAAGATGTTGGTCTTGGCTTCGGAAGATTTCACACTTAGAGTATTTATGTTGCATATGTGAAACTTCCGAAGCATTCCACTTCAATGCACTTGTGCAGCATGCAGGAAAGACTAAAGATGTTTAGGATGCATCAGCCTCTTCATTTATCTCTACAAACTCCCCCTAGGTTCATGCTACTAAAACATTTAGAAAACTTCACATATTACGGTCCTCATTAGGATCATCACCATTCTTTTCTTCATAAGATGATCAGGATCCTTCAGGCCGTCAAAGTGTCTTCTCATGTCAAAAAGATCATGCAGAGGCAACTGAAACATATCTTTCCATATATAGATGTGTTCAATGCCTTGATCTCTAATAACATGCCACCTTTCTGGATTTGTGGTGTATGTCCAAGACAAGATGGGTCTTCCTGATGCTAGAGGAGCTACTAAAGTTGGAGTCGATTGAGCTTCCTCTGGCTGCACATCCTCAGGTTGTTCTGATTCTTCCTGAGGTTCAGAAGGGGATTCAGGCTTCTTCTCCTTCTTAGACTTTGGTTAGAAGCCATCCTTTTCCTTCTCATTCCAAATCTTAACTGAGAAGACTGGCATGTAGCACGAGATTGATCTTCATTGTCTTTCTCAGTTGGGACTACCTCTCTCTAAGATTCAGATGGAGAAGGAGGTTGACCCTGCAGTGGATCAGAAGACGAAGCTTGCTGAGCATTAGTAGGAGGTCCAGGTTATGTTGTGTCTGTTTGTTCAACCTTAACCTCGACTTCAGGTGGGGCCTGACTTGGAGTGGAGTATAAGTCAGTGAGCTCTCCAATTTTAATCTTCCGCTTGATTACCCTGATATGCTCATCCATAGTGGATAGAGACATGGGTCCAACTCCCCTTCCAGAGAATCCATACAGCTTCAAGAAGCTCATCATCCTCTGCCTATTAGCAGACTTCTTCATGCTCTTTTGGATGATGGCTCTTGACTTTGTAGCTTCTTCCCTCGGCTTCTTCTTTGTTGTCTTTCTTTCCTTGACTAACTCAAGCTCGAGTTGTTTTATGTACTCAAACTCAATATAGTCATAAGGTAAGGGAAGGAGTGCATGTTCTGATAAAGGCCTGTGGCACTCAGGTAGTTAATCAACTTGATTTTGTTTTCTTCCTTATCTACCTGAGGTTCTTATTGAACCACATCCTCTTGTTCAGGACTTTCTTGAACTGGTGAGAGGGTAGGCATACCTCTGTACAATCTTTTTCTTCTTCTCTCTTCTTTGACTTGTACTAGGAGTTCTGCATGTTCTACCTCCTTCTTCTCTCTTGACCTTTACAGATCAACCAGTTCATTCAATTCATCCAAGGGGAGAGAAATGATATTATCTATGTCATAGTTCCTAGTCTGCAGATAGTTGATCCTGACTGCCCTTAACTCATCATTCTGAGTATCTGGTCTAGGGGCAGCCCTGATTGCAGACTCCATGAGTCTTGGAGACTTAGTAAAGGAACTTTCTCCCCTTAGCCTCCTTTTCCTCTCTCTCTCCTCCTCCTCAATCTCCTTAGATGTCATCTTTCTTTTCCCTTTGTCACTCTCAGACCTTTGTGACTCAGGGTGGAGAGAGCTTTGGTTTTCATTGCTCGTTGTAGCATCTGAGCTCAGGCCAGAGAGAGGTTAAGAAACACCTTCACCAGTAGGTGTCTCAGAAGGAATATGGATCTCTGTAGCAGTTGGAGATGATGAGACAGGGCTCTCAGGTTTTGTCACTGGGCCTTCAGTCAAGGTTTCCCCTATGAAGCTAATCTTAGGGTATGCCTCAACATCCAGTTGACCGATGACATTGCCTGATTGCCTTAGTCTCCTTCTTAGACTGAACTCTGCAATGATCCTGTCTCGGATTCTTTTAGCCAGTCTGTCAGCTTGTCTTGATTTGCTTGGGTTGATAAGTGGCATGTTGACTAGATCCAGACCTTCATAGTAGTCCAAGTTCTGAAAATTAAAGACTTCTTGCTGTCCTTGAACTCTTATGATAATGAGGGCTTTCCTGTTGTTGTCATACCTCCACCGAATAATGTGTTTGAAGGATGATGAATGTGACATAGCCCTTGGTATCCCATCCTCAAATAGACTCTGTATAAAGGAGTCTATATAGTCCACATCAATGTGAACTAGAGGAGGTTGCTGAGAATGCACACTTGCAAGTGAGGATGTTAATCCTTCATGTCCATTCTCTCGGAGGAACTCTCAGGTTCTGTGGCTGGAATGACTTTCTCCCCCTTCTTGGTAGCATCACCCACTTGCATAGGTGAGCTGGAGGATAGGTCAATCACATCAACAGGTTCTTGTGTTCCTGGTTAAGTTCTCCTTAAGGGTCTCCCAGCTAGTTTTTCCTTAAGATATGAAATCTCAAGTTGCTGATCATTGATCCTGTTTTATAAGGTAGTCACCTGAGATTCAAGGTGACTGACCTTTGAGACTAGGTAAGTGCATGTTTTAGACAGTTTTTGCACTTTTAGTCTCAGATCCCCCTCATCTTATTGAGAAGAATCACTGGGGGTGGAGAAGATTGGACCAGAGTCCTTTCTCTCATGACCAATTCTAAGTTCTTGGCTACTGGATTTCCTCTGCTCACTGGCAGTCTCAGTTGAGATGTCTGTGGGCTGAGTTGCCATGGTTGAGGTCTTAATGATGTAATCACTTTTAGAAGTGAGAGCCTCTTTCATATGGACATCCTGAACAGGTTCAGTAGTGTCCACCTCAGTTGTAGGTGACTGATGTGGGATAGATGTAGGAGACTCAGTAGTACTCATTTCTCTTTGAGTAGGGGGAAAGAAAAGAGATTCATTATACTCACTGAAACCTATATCTTCAGCAGTATAGAAGTCAAGGTTGGGAATGGGTTGGTTAAGATCTATAGGCTGGGGATGGTAACTGTCTGCTGAAGGTTGATCACTTGAGTGTTGAGACTGAGAGTGATGGCTTAAGGAAGTAGGGATAATGAGCTCATCAGGCTGAGCATGAGGAACCTTAGCACTGATTCTTGAAGAGATGGGAGTGGTCTGCTCCTCAGGAGAAATGGGAGCTCTAGTGTCCATTTCTTCCTGTATGGGTGAGTATATGGGGACCTCCACACACTGAATAGTCTGAGCAGGGGTTCGTTTGTATTTTGTTTGGTAGGTGATGGATATTTCAGGCTGTGTGGGTGGTTAGGAAGTAGCAGGTGTGGGATCAACACTAGCTTGTGCTGCTAGGTTGTCACCTTGAGCAATGAGCTCTAACATTTTTCGGACAAGGGTGTTTCTACCCTAGAGAATCCAACAGTGGACTTTCTCAATATTTTAAAGATGCCGGGCTTCATCTGTCCCAATTTAAGAATGTTACCTGTTTCCCTTAACTGTGAGCCCAGTTCACAGTTAAGAATGTACTGGACATATCTAGGAAACGTGTAATATTCTAATGAGTCTAAATTAGAAAGCAAATTTGTATAAACAAACTTAGAGTACCTGAACTTGACCCCTTGAACCATTCCATGGACTATGAAGGAGAGATCTTCAGGAATCTGGTCCCATCCACCATGCTTGTTTGATAAGCTGTGGATGACCACATGGAGCAGGAATCTCCATTGGGATGAGACCTTCCCATATCTGAAGGTCTTTATAGAGAAATCTCCCTTATACCCAATCTGCTCAAGGGAATGATTAATAGATTCCTTTGGGAAGAACACCTCACCTTCTTCATCATCCAGCTGAAGATGTCTGTTGAAGATGGCTGGAGTGATGAAGATTGTTCTCCCCTGCACTGTGGCAGACAGTGCCTTCTCCCCATCCATAATGACCTCTTTGCAGGTCTTCTAGAATTCAAGCAAATGATCCGCATAGAGTGGAGGATCAATGGTGAGGGAGGTGAAGTAGTTCGATAGAGACAAGAAACGGCAAACCTCTGAGAAATGATGATCTTTCTCAGAGCGTAACAGAGCAATTTGATTGTGTTGTCTTTGTAGCTGCATGGTAAAGTTGGGATCATTTTTGTGAGCAAGGTTGGCCATTTTGAAGTAGCTTAAGAACGAAAGAAGAAGAAAGAAAGAAATTTCAGAGGGAAATTTGGGTTTTTAGGTTGGAGGAAGAACAGATGATAGAAAGAGGGGGAAACCGTTGGGTTTATATGTGAGAGGGATTTCAGATAAAGTTTAAAGAAAGAGGATAAACTTTGAAATCCGGATGTCGGTCCCACCTCTGAAAAAGTAATTTACTTTTTGCTCAAACACTAGTTTTCTTGGATGTCAAAAAGCTTCCGAAGGTTAATTATCTTCGAAGTTTTAATTAAAAAGCTTCCGAAGCTAAAATGACTTCGGAAGAATTTCCTGAGAGATTTGAAAATTTTGCTTTGGAAGAAAAATTAAATCTTGAGTGCTTTGTGTGTAAACAGACAAAGCTTCCGAGAGTTAATTTTGCTTCGGAAGTAAATGGTCCTTAAAATTTAGTAATTTTCTGAGACAAAAATTTAAGCTTCGGAAGTTAAGATTTGAAAACTCTTCTCAAGGTAAACTTCTTAGGCAGTTATTTAATTTGAAGGCATGATTTACTTCCGATGTTAAAAACAAAACTTCCGAAGTATCAAAATTTTAAAAAAATCTAAAGAAAGTCTTAAAAAAAAATTTCATCCAAAGAAAACATGAGCTTATGAAAATGATGAACTAGACAACTCAGGACACGCATAGTTTAAGAAATAATAAGAATTAGTTTTAAGAAAAGCTTACTCAAGGTTTATCATCCCAATAGCTGATATAAGATATTTAAATCTCTGTTCATCAAAAGCCTTTGTAAACAGATCAGCATATTGTTCATCTGTGTGAACCTTGACTAGTTTAATTAATACCTTTTCATAGTTATCTTTAATTAAATGATACCTGATATTGATGAGCTTTATCCTTGAGTGCTACACAGGGTTCTCTATAATTGAGATAGCACTGTTGTTGTCTATGTGAATGGGAGTCTCCTTGAAATTTAACCCATAGTCCAGCATCTGATTTTGAATCCAAAGTACTTGAGCATAGCAGCTTGCAGCGGCAATGTATTAGCTTCAGCAGTTGATGTGGAGACAAAAGATTGTTTCTTGCATTGCCATGAGACAACCCTTCCACCAAGAAATTGACATCCCCCTGATATAGACTTTGCAGTCATGTTGCAACCACCATAATCACTATCTGTATAGGCATACACATTAAAGTCAGAATTCTTCGGATACCATAGTCCAAGTGTTGATGCACCCTTGAGGTGTCTTAGAATCCTCTTGACAGTGATAAGGTGAGACATCTTAGGGTTGGCTTGATATCTTGCACAAATACATGTAGCAAACATGATATCAGGCCTGCTAGCAGTAAGATACATAAGAGACCCGATCATAGCCCTCTATAAATGCTCATCTACACACTCCCCTCAAGATCAGGACCAGAGAGTGGTTTCTGGCTATGGGTGTCTTAGCAATCTTACAGTCAGTCATATTAAACCTCTTAAGTATGTCCTGAACATACTTTGACTGACTTATGAAGATGCCATCTTCAACTTGCTTCACTTGAATTCCAAGAAAGAAATTGAGTTCCCCCATGGCACTCATTTCAAATCTATCTTTCATCGGCTTCTCAAAGTCTTTGTAGAGCTTTGGATTAGTTGAACCAAAGATGATGTCATCCATATATACCTGAACTAGCAATATCTCTTTTCCTTGTCCTTTGATGAAGAGAGTTCCATCTATAGTACCCCTCCTGTATCCATCTTTACAGAGATACTCAGACAGTGTCTCATACCACTTCTTGGGTGCCTGATGCAGCCCATAGAGAGCTTTGTCAAGCTTGCAGACATGATCAGGATGATGAGGATCTACAAAACCAGGTGGCTGTTTGACATAAACCTCTCCATCTATTACTCCATACAAAAAGGCACACTTCACAACAAGTTGAAAAACCTTGAAGTTCTTAGATGCAGCAAATGCCAGGAATATCCTAACAGCTTCTAATCATGCCACTGGAGCAAAGACATCAGTGTAGTCAATCCCTTCTTCTTGTGTGTATCCTTGAACAACCATCTAGCTTTGTAATTGATGATGATGCCTCTATCATCTTTCTTGTTTCTAAACACCCATTTGGTTCCAATGATAGTCTTCCTAGAAGGAAGAGGACAAAGGTTCCAAACTTTCTGCCTTTTGAATTGAAGCAGCTCTTGTTGCATAGCTTCAACCCAACTTCCATCCTATAGAGCTTCATCAACTTTCTTTGGCTCTATCTGGGATAGAAAACAAGAGTGAAGACGAACATTTGCTTCATGGGTTTGTCCTCTTGTCTTTACTCTTGAGATAACATCTCTAATGATGTTTGTGGTAGGGTGAGACTTGTGGATCCTAAGCTGAGGGATCACAGCAAGTTGTTGAGAACGATCTAAATTTGAGAAATTTAGATGTGGCATAGATGTTTCTCCCACCACATCAAAACACTTTTCAGTGAAACTTGATCCAAGTAGTGTGTGACATCATTGATGTTCTCATCCACAGTGTGGTTAGTGGCATCAAGAAATTCTTGGTCACTGTCACCATCACAATTGTTGTCTTCCACAGTTGAGGTGTTCTTATCTGGTTGTAGAGCCTCTGAGCTGGAATTTGAAGGCATACTAGATGTATCAGTTGAATTTGTCATTGTAGGCTGATAGAAACCTCATTTGCAGAAGTGGTTCCAACTGGAGCTAAAGATATGTGTCTTGAAGATCTTCCTAGCTTAAATCTTGGATCAAGATCATTTGTATTCAAATTTTCTGCAGATCCTAAAACATTGTCACAAGATTTGTTAAAACAGTTGGTAACCAAATGGAGATCAAACAGCCAATCTGGACCAGAACCAGTAACACAAGGTGTGTGTTCATTGAAAGTCACATTGGTTGACTCCTCAACTATTCTAGTTCTGACATTGTATACTCTATAAGCCTTAGCTTGGGAAGAGTATCCAATAAAGTGTCCATCATCTGATTTCTCAGCAAACTTGGCAATTTGATCTTTGGTATTCAAGATGGTGCAAGGACATCCAAATGACCTGAGAAAACCAATGAAAGGTCTCCTCTTGTGCCAAAGTTCATAAGGTGTCTTGCTATGAGTCTTAACTACTAAAACTCTGTTCTGCACATAGCAGGCAGTGTTGACTGCCTCTGCCCAGAAGGTGATGGGCATTTTACAGTAAGACAACATCGTTCTTGCAGCTGCAATCAGTGTCCTGTTTCTCCTCTCAACAACACCGTTTTGCTAAGGAGTCTTGGGAGCACTAAATTGTCTTGTAATACCCTTGTCATCATAGAATGTGTCAAGGATATGGTTCTTAAATTTAGTTCCTTGATCACATGTTATGATCTTGACCTTGTGATCAGATTGATTCTCAATCTTTAAGATGAAATTCTTCAAAATCTGAGGAGTCTCATCCTTAGTTCTAGGGAAGAAAACCTAAGTAAATCTTGTAAAGTCATCGGTGATCACTAGACAGTATAAGGTCCTTCCTAATCTCATTACACTGGTGGGGCCAAAGAGATCCATATGTAACAAGTGTAAGGGAGTAGTGATTGAGTTCTTTTCCTTAGACTTGTGACATACCTTATGTTGCTTCCCTTTCAGGCATGCAACACAGTGGTCATCACTTGTAAACTCTTTCTTTGGCATTCCAGTTACCAAGTCATGCTTAATTAACTTATTCATGTTCTTAAACTTTACATGGCACATTCTTTTATGCCATAGGAAAGACTCATCACTATTGGCTTTAGACAGAAAGCATGAAACTTCTCGAGAGGGGGAGGTTTCTTGCAAATCCATCTTGTACATGTTTCCTTTCCTGGGGGCTCTAAGCAGGATATGCTCATGAGTAATGACCACACCAGGCTTAAGAAGAAAGCACTCATGCTCAATAAAGATCATGTTATGACTCTGATCACAAAATTGAGATACGCTTAGAAAATTGTATCCAAGCTCCTTTACAAAGTTTACCTTTTCTATGTTGAGCTTACCATTTGTGACCTTGCCCCTACCAGAAATGTAACCACCTTCATCTCCTCCAAAAGCAACAGGTCCTCCATCAATCCTTTCAAAGTTCTAGAGTAGTGACCTATTACCAGTCATGTGCCTGGAGCAGGCACTGTCTATGATTCAGACATCACTGTCTGTCTTCAGCGGTCCCTGCACAAAAGAGAATGATTAGTTATATCTGGAAACCCAAGCCTTGCTTGTCTTGGGCTCATTTGCAGAAGGTAATTTAAAAGTAATAGATCCTATGGTTGTACTAAGAGGATCTTGAGTTGTTTTTGATAGAGAAAATTGAGTCACTTGGTCTTTCTTAGACGTCCACACCACCTTTAGAGTCTTGGACTTGACCTTCAAAACATTAGAAGATTTTGGAGCTTCAGAAGTTTGATGAATGAACCTTCGGAAGATTCTGCAAACAATGCAGCAGACTTCAGTGCTTCGGAAGAACTCCTTTCTTCTGAGACCAAATATTCTTCCGAAGAGAATTTTCCACTTCCCTTCGTGTTATATTTGGAACTTCCGAAGGAAACTTATTTTCCTTCCAAAGCCTGAATCTTCTTAGAAGTCTTTGAAGCCTTTGTTTTGGCCGTATGGATAGTACCTTTAGGATTGAAGGGACAATCCTTTGCAATGTGAGTGGTACTGTCACACATAACACAATTGATTTTCTTCTTTACAAGAGCCTTGTCTTGAGAGTAAGACTGTCTTTGGTCACCTCCCTTCTCCACCTTCATCTTTGTAGATGCTGAGACAGTCCTCTTGGGCTGAGAATTGTGCTTGGAGTTTGATAGACCAGGCTATGTAGCAGTGGTACACAGCAGATCAGTCTTTTTCTTGTTGTTGAGATGAGTTGAGCAGGAACCAGAACTCTTAGCAGAGTTTTGGTTGATGTCTTCAGTCCCTATCACTTTAAACCCTGCATAAATAAAATTTGTTTCTGCTTAGAGTCGAAAGTAGCCTTCATCTCTTGAGCCTTCCTTGCCTTTCTTTTGCTCTTTCTGATCAAGTTCTTTCTCATGGACTTGGTCATCACAGTCTTCACTTTCTCCTCAGAAGGATATTGGCCGTTCTTGGAATCCTCCTCTTCACTCTTTGTAGAGGGATTTTTCACTATCTCTTCTTCATCCTCCTCACTCATAGGATCTATAAGAGGAAGCTCATCTTCACAAGTTCCACACCTAGGAGATCTTACTGACAAAATTGTGTGTGGAGGAGCAATCTCATTGGATCCCAGTCCCTGTCTGTTTTGATAGCACACTTTGTTATGCAGGGATGAGGATATCATATTCTTGAAGGTCTATTCTTCAAGATAACTCTTTTCTGCCTTGGCTTTGCTGATCACAAGCTCAGCCTGACACTCAGTTAACTTGTTATGAGATCTTTAATTTGAGTCCTAAAATCTGTGTGTTCCTATTTTAGAGCTGAAATGGTTTTCTCTATATCAGATTTTAGTCCTAATCATTTTCAGACTTTCTAAAATCAGATTTTAAAATGTGTAAGGACTCAATATCAGATCTCAGTTCCAAGTTATAGGACCTGTACCTATTAACTTTAGCAATGCATCTAGGAATACAGAGATGTTCCAATACCTTGGCTTCATCATGATCTGCCATCAGTGCTTGGTTTGGAGAGGCATCTTCAACCTGAAAGCTCCAATCAAAGCCTCCTTCTTCAATAGCAACAGCAGCTTGCTGCTTTGACTTCTCATTTGGAGAGCTTTGTCAGTGTAGTTTGGTCTGGATTGTGTTTGGCCACCATTTGTTCTAGGTGCCTTACACTCTCTGGCAAAGTGGCCCATCAGGTTACAGTTGTAACACTTGACTTTGCCTTTGTCCATTCCAAACATTCCACTGGTTGCATTGCTTGGAACTTCTTTCCAGTCCTCTTGTAGAACTTCTTGGCTCTGTGAGTGAGAAGAGCCATCTGCTAGACTATTTCCATGTATTCCAGATCACCTGGATGCATACAGTCCAGGTCTTCAAGAGTGAAAAGAGAGTTGCCACAGCTTTCATCAGAAGACACAAAAGCTTGAGAAGAGCGTGTCTCTTGGAATGGGATTCTTTGAGTGTAGTTCTCCTTTGGTGTCTCTAGGAATGTGATGAAAGGACCCTTTGGTGAGTTGTCAGGGTAGCATAAGAGATGATGTTTGGGTTCTATGCTATCCCTTTCAACCACATGTAGGGTTGAACCCATCTGATTTTTGGAGGTTCCAGATGAACCTTGCATGTTCATCTCCATCTGGTAGCCACTGAGAATCCCATACAACTCTGTCAGATTAAGAGTTTTGAGATTTTCAGTTCTCTTGATCACCACACAGTAGTTTGTCCATTGCCTTGGAAGTGAGGACATGAACTTCCGTACAATGTCTTTGTTTTCAGGAGAAACTCCTCCATCCACAAGGGTATCCACAATCTCAACATACCTGAAGTACTGCTGAGTCATAGTTTCACATGTTTTGAAGGTGAAGTTTTCAAACTGCTACTTTAGGAGATCCTTCTTGTTCTCCTTGGCTTGAGAAGAACCCTCATACATCAGTTTCAGTGCATCCCACAGCTGCTTAGCTGTTTTGCACTTCTTGAAACCTATGTACATAGAGTTTGGAAGGGCAGTTTGAAGAGCTGTCATGGCTTTTCCGTCTATCTCTACTCTCTTCCTATCTTCATCAGAGTAGTTAGCCAAATCTTTGGGGATCAGACCAGCACTAGTAGCAAAAGGTGTGCTGGGTATGAAAGGTCCATTCGCAATAGACTCCCACATTTTTTAATCAAGAGACCTGATGAAACCTTCCATTCTTAAACACCAGGTGTCAAACTCATCAAGAGTGATCAGTGAGGACTTGTTCATGGTTCCAGTTTCCATATCAGTTTTGGAAATAGCTGCTATTTAAAATGTTTAGTATTTGTGTGTGTGAGGGATCTAAAGATGGTGAGATCTTATATCAAGAGCCTAGAAAGCTCTGATAACAAATGCAGGATCGTTGAAGGGTGAAAAGTTACAACAGAACAACACAAAGAGGAGATAAACTAAACTTAGATCAAACAGTAAACTGGATTAACCAAGTGGTGACACTAAGAACACAAGTAATATATGAGACAAAACACAAAGAACAAAAGTCTTTGGTTTTCAAGAATGCAGTATATTTCCTTCTCTATCTTCTATTACAAGTGTTACAAAAGCATATTTGAAAGATACAAGAACATGAGATACTTATACAACATCCTACAGCCGGCTATACTTTGAAAGCCAGCTGGATACAATTGACTAGACACACACAAAATCAATTGTAGAGTCAAAAGGCAGATTGCCTTTTGACTAGTGACTATGACATGCCATAGCTCACATCCTTATCTGTTACAAAAAGGATAAAGTACATAAAGTATAAAGTTGCAGACTGAAGACCTCAATGTACAGTTACCAAAAGCATGGAGGTTTTCACCAAACCATGTTAGTTGGTGACTTGCAGAGTTGCAGCGGAAAGGTGTCCAACTTTATGGAACAGTACATCAGATAAAGCATGTTACTAAAAGTCTTCGGAAGAAATCTGTCTTCATGAACTTGAAGCTTCGGAAGACTTTGCCTCTGAGGCTTCGGAAGATGTTGGTCTTGGCTTCGGAAGATTTCACACTTAGAGTATTTCTGTTGCACATGTGAAACTTTCGAAGCATTCCACTTCAATGCACTTGTGCAGCATGCGGGAAAGACTAAAGATGTTTAGGTTGCATCAGCCTTTTCATTTATCTCTACATAACTAAACGTCAAGAACGGTAGTAGGACAATTTACAGTGATCTATGAACTTGGAACAGGTGTTCTTGGGTCTCTAGATGGTTAGGGTACGAGTAGGAGTCAGAATATTGAAAGTGTTATGTTTTTCCATGAATTAAGTGGTATTTATAGGTTAGGGTTAGTCAATTGTACGCCTGGACCATTAGTATGGTTCAGTCATGCGACTAAAGCATGCGACTGAGTCAATCACACGACTGAAGGTTTAGTCGTGCGACTGAGTCATCCATATGTCTCAGTCATGTGACTGATCCAGTCTCCTGGTTCAGTCGTGCGACTGATCCAGTCTCCTGGTTCAGTCGTGCGACTGGTCTATTAGCATGAAGTATTCATGCGTATGGTCCATTAGCATGGTCCATTCGCATGAAAACTCCATACGACTAAGTTTGAATATGTTTCTCAATCACTACTTAACTAAGATCTATTCAAACACCCAAACCTATATAGTTGGTTCAATATGCGGTAATAAATAATAAACATTGAAACATACATTGAAACATTCAACATTAAGATCACTAATCACATATTCTATTTCATTCAACTCATACAATTCATTTACATTTAGGACATGACAGACATATTACATTAAGATCGTAAACTAGGTACATATGGATCAACAAAAGGGCAACTTACAATGCCTTTGTTGCGAGCTTTGAAGCATACTTAGGAGGAAGACTCACTTCTGCTCATCTGCTCCAAGAAGACCTGGAGGAAATGGATCCAGATGATGTGGAAGAAATGGATCTACAATGGCAAATGGGCATGATTCCTATGAGAGCAAAGAAATTCTTCACAAAAGGCAGAAAGCTCAGCTTAATGATAATACAAAACTTGGATATGATAAATCCAAAGTGAAATGCTTCAACTATGGCATGGCTGGCCACTTCTCCATAGAATGCATTGCCCCCAAGAGAAACAACTTTCAAACGACTTCTCAAGGCCAGTCATCCTCACAGTCTAAATCAAGCTTTCACTCCAACAATCAACAAAAGCAGTATCATCATCCACAACAACACCAATCATATCAAAATCGACCTCAACTAACAAACTAAGCTCATGGAAGCAGTCAGTCATCTGCCAATGCTCCCGTGATAAAGCAGGATGGGGTATGTGACTGGAGCATGTATGTAGAGGAAGTGAAGCCTCAATTTCAAAATCATGAACTTATGGCTCACATAAACGATGGTCCATCTCCAATGCCTACTGAGGTAAAATCTAACCTTTGTAGTGAAAAATTTATTACTGAACTGCAAGGTTATAGAGAGCATAACCATAAACTGGCTGATAAAATTAAAGAAGAAAAGGTGAAGTCAGAGATGATGAAAAGAGAGATAGGAGGATTTGAAATCAAAATTAAATCTCTCATCTCTGACATTGAGAAACTGCATGGTGAAAGGTACACTCTTGCAACTGAGAATGAGCTACTTACTCAAAAGTTAGCTCAATCTAAGGCTAAACATACACTTACTAAAGTGAAACTTGAAAAGTTTCAAATGTCTTCAGTCAAGCTGCAAGAGATGTTTAATTCACAAAAGGATCCAAATGACATGTCGAGGATTGGGTATAATTCATGTCCTCCACCATTCAATGACAACTACACTGTCATGCCTGAATCTATCTTACTTAATGACGAAATTGAAACTAAAACTATGGAACCAACATCTATAGTAAAACAAGTGACCAATCCTCAAAACAAACCTAATGTTTATATTGAAACAAATGAGGAAAAAATCAAGTTAGGTCACCCAATCAAAATCAAAGAGTGCTCAGACAAGGCAGTGAGTGTCATGAAACCCTCAAGCCCCGTAAAAGGAATTGTTCCTTTTATAAAATTCATACCTTCTGTTTTATAAGGTAAAAAGAAGTATGTGAAGTCAGTGAAACCCATTACTGAGAGCAATTCTGATAATGAGATTATATCTCCAAAAAATTCAATCAAATTAGAAAAGGTTTCACTGCAAAATAAACAAAAAGATTCTCTGAGTTCAACACATAAAACTCTCTCAGACCCTCAATCTTCAAAACTAAGGCAGGGAGTTGGGATTGATATTTGCAACAAGGAAGACGTTGACCAGTTTGAGAAAGAGGTGAGAAATGGTTGAAGAAACAAAAACAACCCATAAAATCAAATAAATGTTGTGTTGTGAAGCAAACTACAAAAAGGGCTGATTTTGATTCATCCACTAAGCAACAGAAAGTGGCTTAGCAGCAAATGAGAAAATCAGCAGAGGCACACAAATAAAAATCTAATTCAAGCAACAACAAATGTATTGTGACATTTGTGATATGTTCAATCACAAGACAGAAAAATGCTTTTATAATCAATATTGCTCTATCTATGACATGAATAACCACTCAACCAAAAATTGTTATTTTAACAAATATTGTTCAGTCTGTGATATGAACAATCACAATACATCTGATTGTTACTTCAATCAGAAGGGATTGAGAATTCCCCAAAACAAACCCATCTCAACAACATCATTAGGCAAAAGTCAAGTGAGGACTCATTTGCACAACAATCAATCTAGAACATCTAGATCACTAAATGACATGAGTAAAACAAAAGAAACATAGAAAAGTCAAACAAACAACCACTTCATCAATCAAAAGCATGACTTTTCAAAACCCAAAATGATCTTTGGAATAAAAAAAAGATTTAAATTTCTTCAAAAGAATAGAGTTCAAAGGTGTCACTACTCATTTGACTGTTCTGTTGATGTTGATGAGAAGACTCCAGCTAGATATCATAAGTAATCTCCGAGGTTACCTCTGAATAGATCACAATTTAGAGGTAGGTATCAAGATGTCACCATAATAAATAGGAACGGGACACCCAAGACCATCATGGCTTGGGTTCCACATTCTAATTAGTTCTTTTATGCTTGCAGGGTCATCCATATCAGTCCAACAGCTTATGGCACGTGGACAATGGATGCTCCCTACACATGACTGGAGATCGTTCCCTCCTTCATGACTTCATGCACAAATAAGGAACTACAATGGCGTTTGGTGGAGATTCGCAAGGTGGTAGAATTACAGGTGAAGGATCTGTGACAAATGGGATGTTGAGCTTTGATAGAGTGAACTACTGTGAAAAAGTAAAGTTCAATCTCCTAAGCGTGTCTCAGAATATGACCAGAAATATTCAACTCACTTTACAGACACTCGTTGCTACATTCTGAAACCTGGATTTCAGATCTCTGAAGAATGGGTTATCCTAAGGACCCTGAGGAAGAATAATACTTATGTTTTAAACCTGTGTTTGGCATCACCTATGGAAGAAACATGTCTTTTGTCAAAAGCATCATTTGATGAGTCACAGCTTTGACACAGATGTTTGGGGCACACCAACTTTAAAAACATGAACAGATTGGTCAAAGGAAACCATGTCATTGGTCTTCCACAAAAAGAATTTCACTTTGTTGATCACTGTTTAGCGTGCCTTAAATGAAAACAACACAAATCTTCTAATAAATCCAAGATGGTGAACACAAACAATACACCATTGAAGCTACTTCATATGGATCTGTTTCGACCAACTCATGTCATGAGTATTAGAAAGTAACAATATTGTTTGGTGATCATTGATGACTTTTCACGATTCACATGGGTGTTCTTCATACTTCATAAAAAGAGGCATCCCAAATAATTCAAAACATTATCACAAAATTGAAAAAGCAAGTTGATCTTATGGTCAAAACAATCAAAAGTCATAATGGAACTGGATTAAAAAAATGCTGACATGAGTTCTTTTTGTACAACCAAAGGCATTGCTCATCAATTCAGTGTAGCTTGAACTCCTTAACAAAATGGGATAGCTGAAAGGAGAAATAGAACACTGATTTAACTTGCCAGAACGATGCTAGCCAATGCTAAGCTGCCAATCACCTTTTGGGCAGAGGTAGTTAACACATCATGCTTTGTACAAAACCAAACTCTAATTGTAAATGAATGCAACATGACTCCATAACTACATTTTCATATAAAACCATTCATTGGATTTCTTAAATCATTTGGTAGTCATGTCTCAATAATAAACACCCGAGACTATCTGGGAAAGTTTCCATCTAAGTCTGATAAAGGATTCTTTGTAGGTTATTCTTTTGTTCCAAAGGCTTATAGAGTGTTTAATCCTAGATTAAACATTATTGATGAATCAACAAATGTTCAATTCAAGGAACATTCATTTCCCATATCTACAAATGGTCCCGACTGGTTATTTGATATTGACTCTTTACAAAATCATTTGATCAATTTCACTTGTCTGATGCAGGAAATCGCCATTCAAGTGACACTTCTTTAGCCGTAGAAAGAAAAAATGACTTTCCATTGATTCCTCCTACATCTACTGAATCCATGAATGAAGATGTTCCTCTCCAAGCTGATCCCATCAGACGACCATCATAACATAAGAGTGTTTCAACTGAAGGAGGTCCAAGCTTGTTACCATCACACTCAGATGATCCTTCAACTGAGATCAGAAATCAGAAACAAGCTACTCCTCCATCCGATACAAAAATAACGTCAAATGATGAAAGCAATCACAGTACAGCTAAAGCTGAAGCAGGAACTAAAACGGAGTCTAACAACCTTGATAATTCAACAACAGTACAAGATGAAGATGCCTCTAACCATAATGAACTGAATGTCTCCAATCCTGATGTAACTATTGCTGTTAACTACATTCCAACCACCAGAATACATAAGAATCATCGAGTTGAAACCATTATTGGTGATCTTAATGAGAGGGTGACAAGAAGCAAGTCTAGTATTGCAAACATCTGTTTATTCTCATGCTTTCTCTGTTAAATAGTAACCAAAAGTATCAAAGAGGCTCTTTAAGACAATAGCTGGATTGAAACAATGCATGAAGAATTGCTCCAATTCAAAAAGCAAGAAGTATGGCAACTGGTAGATTTTCCCGAAGGACAATATCGTATCTGTGCTAGATAGCTATACAGAAACAAGATTGATGATAGAGGGATCGTCATCAGAAACAAAGCAATATTAGTGGCGTAGGGATACACTCAAGAAGAAGAAATCGACTATGATGAAGTCTTTGCACTTGTTGCTAAACTAGAAGCAATCAGAATCTTTCTAGCATATTCTGCATCCATGAAATTTACTGTTTATTAAATGATGTGAAGTGTGTCTTATTGTATGGAAAGATTTCTCAAGGGGTCTATGTGAGTCAACCACCTGGATTTGAAGATCTACAATTTCTTCACATAGTCTATAAGCTTGACAAAGCTCTATATGGTCTTCACCAAGCTCCAAGAAAGTGGTATGACACTATGTCATCTTTTCTTCTTGAACATGGATATGAAAGAGGAAAGATTGATCAGACTTTCTTCAAAAGAAGAAGAGGAAAAGACATGCTATAAGTCCAGATTTATGTGGATGACATCGTTTTTGGCTCAACAAACAAGCAACTCTACAAAGGATTTGAAAACCTTATGCATTCAAAATTCCAAATGAGTGCTATGGGGGAACTCATTTTCTTTCTAGGGGTGCAAGTCCAACAGACTGCAGATGGAATCTTCATCAATAAATCAAAATACGTGGAAACTATTCTGAAGAAATTCCACTTTGCTGAATGTTAGTCTATGAGAACTCCTGTGGAAACTAAAGTGAAGATTGGACCTGACTGAGAAAACAAATCAGTGGATCAGACTCACTATCGATCTATGATCAGTTCATTTATGTGTCTAACAGTAGTAGGCCTGACATTATGTTTGGTGTTTGTGTGTGTGCCGGATATCACGCTCATCCAAAAGAATCACATGTGAATGCAGTGAAGAGGATATTAAGATATCTAAAGGGCAAACCAGCTCTTGGATTATTGTATCCAAAGGAAGGAGACTTCAATCTCTATGCCTTCACAAATAGTGATTATGGAGGATGCAACTTCAACAGAAAATCCACCTCTGGTGGTTGCCAATTTCTTGGTCCAAGACTGGTCTCTTGGCAATGCAAGAAGCAGACAAACGTGTCTGTATCAACAACAAAAGCTGAGTATATTGCAGAATCAGCTTGTTTCTCTTAAGTACTCTGGATTCAAAACTAGACGCTTGATTATGGTTATAACTTCTTGCACACACCAATTCACAATGACAACAATGCAGCTGTTTTCATAACCAATAATCCAGTTCAGCACTCAGAAACAAAACATATTGAAATTAGAAATCACTTTTGAGAGACTATGCAGAAAAAATGTTAATCAAATTGATTTAAGTACCACTAAAAATCAATTAGCTGATTTGTTTACTAAGGCATTTGAAGGTGGTAGGTTTGAATTCCTGGTTCAGTCAGTTGGCATGATTAACCTTGAGTAAAAATAATTCAAAACATCAAAAACAAGTCAAAAATACTAAAGAAATCAATTTTATGAAGAATAAAATATCATAGGAGAAATGATATAATTACAGTCGTTTTATCATTCACTGTACTTAATTTCAAAATTGTAAGACTGACATGACATACCAGATATGTTGGTAGGCTCAACTTCGAAGAGAAGATACATGCAGTGATGATTAAAAATCTTATTCAATAGTTAAACTCTCAACACAAGTACAGGTATGTATTGGCTTATCTGAGTGCATGCGTGTGTAGTAACCTAAACACACCAGGTAATGACGGTTTATGGATTTGTTTCACCCACATCAAGTTTCATCTTTGTTTTGTTGAGCAAAGACCTAATGAAATTGTTGCACCATGAAAGGATCATACATGCCAACTCAATGGGTGAATTGATGATTGTTCAGCTAGAATCCCACAAGTCCAAGATGCAATGTGCATGAAGATCTGCAAGAAAAAATAACAAGTGTTATCTTCCGCATTAGTCCATGTGGAAGACAAAAATCTCATGCGGACAAGTGTTTACTCTTCCGCATTAACTAATGCGGAAGACATAATACTTATGCTGAAGAACAAGTTACTCTTCCGCATTGACTAATGGGGAAGAACAAAAGAAGATGCGTACAAGTCTTTGATCATCCACATTGACAAATGCGGATGACCAACCAAATGCGCACACGTATTTGTTCATCCGCATTAACCAATGCGGATGAGCAACTTACTATGCTGATGATCAAGTGGAAATGCTGATCAAGATTATCTCATCCGCATTTGTCAATGCGGATGAACAAGCAGAGATGTAGATCAAGACTTAGACTAGTTTCTGATGTAATAGGTCAGGGGTAGTTTAGTCATTTTGTAAAGGCATCTTGTCTTGTCTATAAAGAGAATAGTTTACCTCGTACTGAGGTGATGGCTAATAGATACAAAATTTTTGTTGTAATTATTCTGTGTAACTTATCAACTTTGATATATCAATACAAACCGTATTTATGAGTAATTTCCTTGCTTGAATGTTCATTGATTGTTTGTTTCTGCCACTCAATCATTGACTTGATTATCATATTCTATTCTCAGTAAGAATATCACTCTTACTCAAACCCAGTCAATTGGTATCAGAGCTTTGGCTCTCGATTCTCTTTCAGATCTACGCACAGACTGAATAGAACTCGATTGATCTGATAATCAAGTTGCTAGTAGTAGATATTATCATCTCTACTCAGCAAACAACAAAACTACTCCTGTCAAATAGCAAGAACACTCATTCTGAACCTCAACAGGACTGCTTGAACAAGTCGGACTCATCAAACACAATCAATCTTAAAATCAACTAAATCTATACTTACACAAATCAACATGGATTCTAACAGTTACTCTGAATTAGGTCATACACCTAAACCTCCCATGCTTAAACACAAATCTGAGTTTAAACAATGGAGAATACAGTTTAGAAATTATATCACAGGTGTAGATCCTAATTTTTGTATCTCAATATGTAAGGGTCCACGTATTCCTGTTACTCTATCAACAGCTCAAGCTGCACTATACAAGACTGCTAGAATACCAATTGAAGACTTAACTCTGGATGAAGATGACTATAAAAAATCAAAATTGATGTTACAGCATACTCCATTTTGACTCAAGCACTCAAAATGGATGTGCTGAAAAGATTGGAAAAATATGGAACTGCTAAAGCTGTTTGGGATGCTCTCAAAATTATGTGTGAAGGTAGCAGTGAAGTTGCTAAAATTAACAAAGACAAGCTGGTCAATCAATATGAAACCTTCCATCCCACCAAAGGAGAATCCATATCAAAACAACTGCACAGATTTCTACAGTTGGTCAATGACTTGGAAATTAAGGGTGTTTCATACAACATTAAAGAACTCAACAAGAAAATGCTTAACAGTCTGCTTGAAAGATGGAAGCAAAATGTCACAATGTTGAAAAATACTCTTGATCTTGAGAGTACCACTCTAGACATTATGATAGCCAAGATTGAAGCTTTGGAACTTGATGAACAAAGCAGAAATCTAAGTGGGCCAAGAGTGATTGAAGGCTACAAATTCCCTTCAGAATCACATTCTGTTGAAAATGCTTTCATCACAGAGGAAGATGACTTCATCTCATCAAGATATCAAATGAACAATACTAGGTTCATTGCATCTCCATCATTCAATCACCATTCAACTTCAGCACAAGCACCAAAAGTCTCCATGCACCTCCAATCTCTCTAGAAGACCTAAAAACAGAAGAGCAAAAGGTAACTACAATGCCTTTGTTGCAAGTTTTGAAGCATAACTTGGGGGAAGACTCACTTATGCCCATCTAATACAGGAAGATTTAGAAGAATTAGATCCTGATGATGTTAAGGAGATGGATCTACAGTGGTAAATGGAAATGACTGCCATGAGAGCAAAGAAATTCTTCAAAAAGGAAGAAAATTGAGCCTAAATGAGAACACAAAGCTTGGATATGACAAATCCAAGGTAAAATGCTTCAACTGTGGCATGACTGGCCATTTCTCAAGATAGTGCAATGCTCCTAAAAGAACCAGCCATTGAAGGAATTCTCCTGGTCAATCATCCTCACAGCCCAATTCAAGCTATCACTCAAACAATCAACAACAGCAGTACCATCATTCTCATCATCAACAAACATATGAGAATCAACCACAGCTGATGAATCAAGCCCATGCAAGCAGTCAACCTTCTGCCAGTGCCCTTGTGATCAAACAAGATGGGATATGTGACTGGAGTGTGTATGCTGAGGAAGTCAAGCCTCAATTCCAGAATCATGCTCTCATGGCTCATATCAATGATGGACCATCTGTAATGCCTACTGAGGTAAAAACTAACCTTTGTAGTGAGAAATACATAAATGAATTACAAGAGTTTAGAGAACACAATCATAAACTGGCAGGTAAAATTAAAGAAGAAAAGGTGAAGTCAGAAATGATGAAGATAGAACTAAAAAGTTTTGAAATCAAAATCAAATCTCTCATTTCTGACATAGAAAAATTGCATGGTGAGAAATACAATTTGGCAGCTGAAAATGAGCTACTTATAGAAAAGTTAGCTCAAGCTAAAGCTCAACAATCTATGACTGTAGTGAAACTTGAAAAGTTTCAAATTTCTTCAGTCAAGCTGCAAGAAATGCTGGATTCATAAAAGGATTCAAAAGGCATGTCAAGGATTGGGTATAATTCATGTCCTCCACCATACAATGACAATTACACTATCATGCCTCATTCTGTATCACCCTCTGAATCAATGAACCTAAAATTGTGGAACCTAAATCAATAGTGAAACAAGTGACAAATCGCCAAAACAAACCTGATGCTTATTTTGAAACCAATGAGGACAAAATCAAGTTAGGACATCCAATCAAAATCAAAGAGTGTTCTAACAAGACGGTGATTTTCAAAAACCATCAAGCCCTGTAAAATCAATTGTACCTTTTATAAAATTCATACCATATGTTTTACAAGGGAAAAAGAAATATGTCAAAATAGTGAAACCCACCACTGAGAGTAGTTCTGATAATAAGATTGTGTCTCTACAAAATTCAAGCAAATCAAAAAGGGTTTCACTGAAAAAGACACCAACCATGAAACTGAGTTCAACACATAAAACTTCATCAGACCCTCAGTCATCAAAATTAAGGCAGGGAGTTGGGTTTGATATCTGTAACAAAGAACATGTTGACCAGTTTGAGAAAGAGGTGAGAAGTAGGTTGAAGAAACAGAAACAACCTAGACAACTGAACAAGAGTAGTATTGTGAAACAATCTACAAAAAGGGTTGATTCTGATTCATCACCTAAAGAAAAGAAAGTGATTCCTCAAAAGAAAGTATTAGTTGAGTCACTCAAAGAAAAATCTGATTGAGAAACAAACAAGTGTATTGTGATATTTGTGACATGTTCAATCACAAGACAGATAAATGCTTCTTCAACCAATATTGTTCTATCTGTGATATGAAAAATCACTCCACAAAAATTGTTATTTCAACAAGTATTGTTCAATCTATGACATGAACAATCATAATACATTTGATTGTTACTTCAATCAGAAGGGGTTGAGAATTCCACAACACAAGCCCATCTCGAAAACATCTACTGTGATGCATTCTGTCAAACCTCATCTTCATAATACTCAATCTAGGACTCCTAGATCAACAAATGACAGAAATAACTCGAAGGATTTAAGGAAGGGTCATAGAAATCATCTCACAATGAAACACAAACTTGACCTTCCTAAGCAAAAACCAACTTTTGATAATGAAACTCGGGCTAAATTTTACAAAGAAATAGAAACCAATGATTTCATTATTCATCTGAATCCTCAGTAGATGTAGATGAGATGACTCGACCAATTCATTACCAAAAATCTCCCAAATCACCTTAATCTAAATCACCATTCAGAGGGAAATACCAGGAGGTGACTATCATGAATAGGAACGGGAAACCAAAGACCATCATGGCTTAGGTTCCTTATTCTAATTAGTTCTTTTTGTTTGTAGGTTCATCCACATAGGTCTAATAGCCTATGGTATGTAGACAGTAGATGCTCCAAACACATGACCGGAGATCGTTCCCTCCTTCATGATTTCAAGTATATACAAGGAACTACTATGGCATTCGATGGAGATTCAGAAGGTGGCAGGATTACTGGAGAAGGATGTGTGACAAATGGGATGCTGAGCTTTGACAGAGTGAATTACTGTGAACAACTGAATTTCAATCTGCTAAGATCTGCGACAAAAAATATTCCACTCACTTTACAGACACTCACTACTACATTTTGAAACCTGGATTTCAGATTCCAGAAGAATGCGTTGTCTTAAAGACTCCAAGGAAGAATAATACATATGTCTTAAACCTGTGTTCTGCATCACCTAAGGAAGAAATATGTCTTTTGTTTAAAGCATCATTTGATGAGTCACAGCTTTGGCATAGACGTTTGGGGCACACTAACTTTAAAAATATGAACAATGGTCAAAGGAAACCATGTAATGGTCTTCGTCAAAAGGAATTCAATTTTATTGATCAATGCTCAGCGTGCCTCAAAGTAAAGCAACATAAATCGTCTCACAAAACGAAGCTGGTGAACACTAACAATACTCCATTGAAGTTACTTCACATGCATGTGTTTGGACCAACTCATGTAATGAGTATGGGAAAGAAACAATATTGTTTAGTGATTATTGATGACTTTTCTCGATTCATATGGGTGTTCTTCCTACTTCATAAAAATGAAGCATCCTAAATCATTCAAGAATTTGTCACTAAATTGAAAATCAACTTGATCTCAAAGTCAAAATAATAAGAAGTGATAATGGTACGGAATTCAAAAATGAAAATATGAGTTCCTTTTTGTGCAACCAAAGGCATTGCCCATCAATTCAGTGCAGCTAGAACTCCTCAACAAAATGGGGTAGCTGAAAGGTGAATAGAACATTGATTGACGCAGCAAGAACTATGGTAGCCGATACTAAACTGCCATTCACCTTCTGGGCAGAAGCAGTTAACACATCGTGCTTTGTGCAAAATCAAACTCTTATTGTTAAAGAAAGTAACATGACACCTTATGAACTGATATTTCATAGGAAACCATTTATTGGATTCCTCATATCATTTCGTTGTCCAGTCTCAATATTAAACACCAGTGATCATTTCGGAAAATTTTCATCTAAGTCTGATGAAGGATTTTTTGTAGGTTATTCTTCCATCTCAAAGGCTTATAGAGTGTTCAACCGTAGAGTGAACATCATTTATGTCTCTCACAATCGCCTTATATCATACCTGAACCTAGCCTTATGTACTGTTAATTTTACGTAACAGCAAAGAACTAAGTCAAAATATAATACTTGGTGAATATCAAGACCCTATATGTATCTCAGGTCTAAGGATAAAATGATATTCGCCTTTACTCAATGTCTCTTATGACTAATCACTAAGATTCCATGTAGAGACAATTGAGAGCGGGTCAGTCCAATATCTATATCCCATAGATATCAATGAACTTTGGTAGCAACAACTTGCTTTATATTCATACCTTATGAATATCAACCAATCCAAGTTCATTATAGTCTTACATTCATAGTTGTTCCCACAAGTATGATCGACCACGGATGTTTAGAATAACTTGCTTATTCACGGATTTAAACATGCTAAAAGAATGAACAAATGAAAATTATAAACATATAACTAAGTTTAATAACATAAGTTCCAATATCCAAATACAAAATTGATCAAGTCCAATCACTAGAATATCGAAGTCCTAAGGCACAAGTATGACTTTCATGTTTTGACCTATCTAGGAGCTTCGTGAGTGGATCCGCAATGTTTTGATCGGTGTGAACTTTGCGAATACATATCTTTCCCTTTTCAAATTCATCCCTTATGTAGTTGAATCTCCGTTCAATGTGCCGAGTCTTTTGATGAGCACGAGGTTCTTTGATTTGAGCAATCGCACCCTCGTTGTCACAAAAGATCTCTAGGGGGTCTTGAATGGTAGCAACAACCCCTAGATCAGCAATGAATTTCCTAAGCCACGCAGCTTCTTGAGCTGCCAATGAAGCGGCGATGTATTCTGATTCTGTTGTAAACAGTGCCACCACATCTTGCTTTGAGCTCTTCCAAGAGACTGCTCCTCCATTCATAATGAAGACATATCCCAACTGTGATCGAGAATCATCTCGATCAGTTTGGAAACTCGCATCCGTGTAACCCTTTACAACGAGCTCCTCCTCACAAGATCCATATATTAATAACATATCCTTAGTATTCCTAAGATATTTCAAAATACTCTTAACAGCCATCCAATGACTGTTACCAGGGTTCTGCTGATATCTACTTGTCATGCTCAGAGCACATGACACGTCGGGCCTGGTACATATCATTGCATACATGATGGATCCTATAGCAGATGCATATGGGACTCCATTCATTCTTTCTTGTTTAGCCTTTGAACTAGGACATTGAGATGAGCTCAATATAGTCCCTTTTTGAATAGGTACCAAACCTTTCTTAGAATTCTCCATCTTGAACCTTTTCAAGATCTTTTCAATGTATGCACTTTGGTTTAAACCTATCAACCGCCTTGATCTATCTCTATAGATTTTTATTCCCAAAATATAGGTGGCTTCACCAAGATCTTTAATGGAAAAGCAGCTTCCAAGCCAGGTTTTTACACCTTCCAAGGTTGGAATGTCATTTCCAAATAGCAGAATGTCATCGACATATAATACCAGGAAAGTAATAATGCTCCTACTAGCTTTCTTATACACACAAGCTTCATCAGCGTTTTTAATGAAGCCAAATTTCTTTACTTCATCATCAAAACGGTGATTCCAACTTCTTGACGCTTGTTTCAATCCATAGATTGATTTCTTTAACTTGCATACCTTGTTAGGATGTTTTGGATCGACAAAACCTTCAGGTTGTTTCATATGGACATCTTCCTCAAGATATCCATTAAGGAAAGCGGTTTTGACATCCATTTGCCAAATCTCATAGTCATAATATGCTGCTATGGCAAACAATATCCTAATAGACTTTAGCATTGCCACAGGCGAGAAAGTTTCATCATAATCAACCCCTTGAGTTGTGTAAAACCTTTCGCTACAAGTCTAGCTTTATAAGTATCCAAGTTTCCATGCATATCGGTTTTCTTCTTGAAAACCACTTACTCCCAACTATCTTGGACTTAAGAGGTGGTGTAACCAATTCCCAAACTTGGTTATCATACATGGATTGCATCTCGACGTTCATGGCTTCTTGCCATTTGTCAAAATCAGGTTTTGACATTGCATCATGGTATGTGGTTGGTTCATCCGAATCTACCACATAGCATCCATCCATGAAAAATCCATATCTCTCAGGAGGAATACTAGTTCTACCAGATCTGCGAACGTTTTGTGTATTTTGATCATCCATATGATCATTCTCAACATCCTCATGTTGATTGCTAGTTTCAACCAATGTGTATCGTCTTGTGAATCTTGAATCTCTTCAAGTTCCACTGTTCATCCACTAGTTTCTTCCGAAAGAAACTTAGTTTCTAAGAACTCTGCCTTTCGAGCAATAAGTACATTCTGCTCTGATGGATCATAGAAATAGTATCCAATGCAATTCTAGGGTATCCAATGAAGATACACTTTGTGGATCGGGCTTCTAGTTTGTTTTGAGCGTATTGCTTAGGATAAGCCTCACACCCCCAAACTTTTAAATATGATAATGATGGAACCCTTCCATGCCATACTTCAAAAGATGTCCTTTCCACTTTCTTGGTTGGGGCCATATATAAAACACGGCCGCGGAGAGCAGTGCGAAACCCCAAAATGATAGAGGTAGTGAACTTCTAGCCATCATAGATCGAACCATATCCAATAGAGTTCGATTCCTCCTTTGAGACACACCATTATGTTGTGGTGTTCCAGGTGGAGTAAGTTGTGAGACAATCCCACAACTTCTAAGATACTCTTGAAATTCACTATTCAGGTATTCACCTCCTCTATCTGTACGAAGAATCTTGACCCTTTTGTTGAGTTGATTTTCAACTTCATTCTTGAAGATTTTGAACATTTCAAAAGATTCATGTTTGTGTCTTTACAAGTACACATACCCATAACGACTATAGTCATCGGTAAAAGTAATGAAGTATTTTTCACCATTCCTAGTTGTTGGTTTAAAAGGTCCACATACATCCGAATGTATAATCCCTAATAAATCCTTTGCCCTTTCATTAGTCCCACTAAAAGGGACCTTTGTCATTTTACCTTGCAAACAAGACTCGCATATATCAAATGAAACATTTTCATTAGTTTTTAAAAGACCATCCTTTTGGAGTTTTTGCGTACGATTCTTGTTTATATGACCAAGGCGACAATGCCAAAGATAGGAATAATTTAAATCTAATTTGAGCCTTTTGGTGGTTGCTTGGTACATTGAGCTATCATATGTTGTGTTATTACTAACCAATTCATAAATACCATTACAAGGTATAGCCTTAAAACAAAACACATGATTTAAAGAAACATGAATATCATTGTCAACGAACTTGAAATCATAATCATATTGTCTTAAACAGGAAACGGAAATAATGTTCCTAGTCAAACTAGGAGCATACAAAACATTTTTTAAAATAACTTCTAAACCAGTTGGAAGCTTCAAAATGTAGTCTCCTTGGGCTTCCACATGAACCTTTGCACCATTGCCCATGAAGAGACTTATTTCCCCTTTTGCATAATGTTCACTTCTTTTGAACCCCTGCAACAAATTGCAAATATGAGTTCCACATCCAGTATCTAATACCCATGTGTGAGAAGAAATAACATTTAGCTCAACATGTATCATAAATGTTGTACCTGAAGTTTGCCCCGCGTCCCTCTTCGATCTCAACGCTTTGAGATAGACCGCACAATTGCGTTTCCAATGGCCTACTTCACCACACTCAAAACACGGGTCATCATGAGCAACCTTTTGCTTCTTTTCTTTTGGTTTGGGCGGTTCCATTTTTGCTTTACCCTTACCCTTCCCTTTGACGTGCCCCTTCCCTTGGCAACATTTGCCCTAGGGTCGCGGAGGTGCCTTTTCCTATTACCACCTTCATTGATCGTAAGGACTGGTAGAACCTTTCTACCCATGCCTGCCTGGCCGTTTTGAGCATTGAATGAAGCTCACCAATGCTCTGGTCCCATCCATTCATGTTATAGTTCATAACGAAGCTATCAAACTTCTTGGATAAGGAGTTGAGGATCAAATCCGTTGCCAACTCATTGGACACACGACAGTTAAGCCTTTCAAGGCGATCAATGTGGCTCTTCATCTTTAGAACGTAAGATGATACCGACTGGGTCTCGTCCATTCGACATGCATGGAGTGCTCGAACTGTTTCGAAGCGCTCCACCCTTGATTGTTGTTGGAACATTTCCTTCAACTGGGTCATCATGTCATAGGCATTGTGGTTCTCAAAGTCCTTTTGCAAATTAGGAATCATACTCACTAGCATGAGACATGAGACTTGCACAGAGTCTTCGGTGTACTTGACCCAATCGGCAAAGGCCTCAACGTCATTTTCATCGGGTTGATCGGGAATGGGATCGTCTAACACATAGGACTTCTTTTCCTGTTTGAGAACAATTCTCAAATTTCGGTACCAATCCATGAAGTTCCCATGGTTTAGACGTTCCTTTTCAAGGATGGTTCTTAGTGATAGGTTATGGACGGTCGGGATTGCATTGTTGTTGTAGCCATCTACAATTTTACAAAATTCAATTTTAGTACTTTTAATATCAATATATTTTGATTATTAATACCCTTTCGTCTCATAGACAATTAATAGTCAAAATTTAGAATCCAACGTTACATTTAAATATCGGTTAGGTGACCTTTATCCCTTTATTTAAATTAACAAGGTAGTCAATGTTTGACAATTGTAACCTATTACAATTTCTAGTGTATGGGATCGGTTAAACATCTTATGTTTGTTTGGCATGTTTATCCCATCAACACCTTTGTACGTCATGCTTCGGTGATCCTAATGCATGTTCCAAATTAAGTCGTCCTACTTAGACACACGTGTGGATTTGCTAATATTAGTGGTTAGGTGACCTTTATCCCATAAATGTGGCAAACCCACCTCAAAACCATAAGTTCCCTTTAATGTGGTTAGGTGACCTTTATCCCACATTAAATTCTCAAATGATTCGAGTGTTGTGTAATAGGGGTGTTTGACTTCTTAAAAAAGGATTTATGTTTCACAAAATTCTAGTTTGGAAAACATTTTCATACCTTGCATTTGTATGCATTCAAATGCATGGTAGTTTATTTGTAAACTTATTTCAAAATTCCTTTTAATAGCCCAATTAATTATGAAAACAATTTTCATTTGGTAAAACCCATTTTATTACTTATTGATTTCTAAGGAACCAATTTTATGCGAGTTGTTGATTTCGAGTTGTTAACTATCCAATTCCATAATAAGATAAGATGAACGTAAATCAACCATACATGCATAATAAAACAACCACAAGTTCATAACCATAGCCAATGAATTTGGCAACACTTGTTGGCCAAAACAAGTGTGCCAAGGGGTCAATTATAAGCATAAACATGACACAAGCATTGAGATGGTGTGCTCCCACTTGATCCGCATCCTAATACATCAAGTGTCCATTTTGTGTTGTCACCATTTTGCTTTATTTGGGCTTTCTCTTGGGCTCCAACTTCAGCTCCTAGCTTCCTTGGGCCTTCATGCTTTGGGCTTTGGTTATTGGGCTTAAAACCAATATTGGGCTATGAGGCCCATTTGGGCCTAAAATTGCCCAAACCAAAAACCAAAGTCTTCTTGAACTCCTTTTACAAAATATATCCTAATACATTTTTACTAGTAAAAGAGATACAACTAATCTATTTTATTATTACAAACCATCATAAAAATAAATAGATTACAAACCCAAATAAATAATCATACAAATCACAACACAAAACACATCCATATGCAAGGTATTGGCTAGGTTATGAACATCTATATACACATCCAAATATGCACATAACAATCAATTTTGGCAGCCCCTTTTCAACCAATATCTTGGCCAACATAAACCAAGAACAAATGGGTTTGGTTCAAACAAACAAACACCATTTCCAATTTTAAAGATCCTAATCAAGCATATAAAATAGCATCTTTAAAACCTGAAAAGGGGACCAAAACAGCCCACAAAACTCACGGCCATATGGTGATACACCACAAAAACCGTGAACAAGAATGTCAAAATATGTATGCATTCGTATAAGGCTCTTGATGCCATTGATGAGATTAACAAGATTATCAAAGTCCATATAAGCCAATATATATGAAAAACGCAGCGGATAAGAGTATAAAATCTTGTTATATGTAGATTATCAAACCCATTTGTGAAGCTAACCCAAACCATGGATCCATATACGAAATGCATACAATAAGATAAACATAGGATGTTTAGAAGAAACCTTTCAAGCTTCAAGAAAACGAGTTTGGGGAGATGTTAGAGATGATCTTTGTGGCTGAATCTTCAAGCAAGAAGACCTCAAGAGATGATACCCACAAGCTCCTTCAAACACCCACTTGCTAGGTTGTGAAACACCAACTTCAAAGCCCTCTCTAGAACCATTTTTCCCAGCCAAGAACACTTGATTCCAAGCTGAAAATCACCCTAGTTTCAGCTCAAAACCCGTTTGAGAGAGAGAGTAGAGAGGATTTTTTGCTCTTGGTGTGAGAGAGAAAGTGTTAGAGATGGAAGAGTGTTAGAGTTGTCAAATGGCTTGCATGTTACAAGAAACAAAAGGGGATTCCCAAGGCCAAGGGCGGCCGAAATTGGGATCCTTTTGTTTCCCTCCCATTTGAATTGATTTTGTAAAAACACTCTTGTTTTATAAAATTAAAACCAATTTTAATTTTATAAAATGTAACACACTTTGTTTTATATTACTTAACCAATTTAAATAATAAAACAACTAACATCTCATGAACAAATTATCCATATAATATTGTTCATTTACAAAAGCAATGATTTAGAAAACCCAGTTTCTAAATGGTGCTAATATTTATTTGTGTGATCTTATCAGCGAATAAATATTTATCGGTGTTTGTTTGACTTGTTATGGGTATGACCCGACTTGGATCATATCACACTAGCCACATGAATTTAAATGTATCTTGGGCAGATGTATTCCTTCAGTATGAAGATATGTTATGTTCCTTATGATGATGTATGATTATCTTTCCTCTGACTTTAGTACTATGATAATGAAGAATGAAGTATTAGTAACGTAAAGTGAAAGATAACGAAAGAGGAACATGATGATGAATGCAGCATTAATGAATGAATAAATGAATGTAAGAAACCCTTGCAAGTAAATGTATGGAGGTGCACACCCTATGTAGGTGTTAGCTCAGTGGTGTGTGGGTTAGCTACCACAAAGGATGCACATCGGGGACCAATATTGTGATTGACCATATGAAAGGGATCCTGCCGCTTGCCCTAGGTACTGGAGTCAGCTTCGTGCACAATGTTCGAGGTCTATGAAAGACCTCAAGCTTAGTTACCCGCTTCGTGCACAATGTTCAGGGTATAGCATATGGCATTGATCCGGAATGAAAGAGAAAAGATATATAGTGAATGTAATTACCCTAGGTATTGGAGTTAGCTTCGCGCACAATAATCAAGGTCAATGACAGACCTCAGGCCCGGTTACCCGCTTCGTGCACTATGTTCGGGGTAATGTACATGTCACTCGAAGTAATGAAGGAATGAATGAAAGTATGAATGAAAGAATGACGAAGATAATAATGATATTATCTGTATGTATCTATGATGTATGATCACATGCAATACAAAGGAACGGTTTTAAATAAACGAAAAAGTATGCTTTATTATTAAACTAGAACTTACTCAGCAACGCTGACTTTTATGCATTTTCCAGTTGGCAGGTGAGCATTGTTGTGGATGGCATGAGGCAGCTACTCAACTCTTTTGAATGGCAACCATTTATATAAAGCTTCTGTGATGTAACACAACAATGAAATTTTGTAACCGACGAACGATGCATTATGTTACAAAAGTTTTCATGATGAAATGAAAATGCTATTTGTTTTATGTTTCGGCTGCAATGTTTCAATGATTAATTGCAAAGTATATATGTTTATGTGCGATGATTTACCAGCTGTGAGCGTCCGGGGAACGGGGCCTTACATCAGACTATTGAACCAAAAGTGAACGAAGAACCAAATGATAATGAAGAACACACAAAATCCAATTTATTCAAAGATATATTATACATTTTCAACATCAATGAACATGCAAACTAAGAGGAATTTTAACCAGCATGAAAAACCTTCATAGTTGTGTTCATCACAAAATAGAGTCTCATGAAAAACAAAAATGTGTAACAATTTAATGAGAGTACCATCTAATAAATAGTTTATTTAAACTTGAAACAGAGAAAATGTGATTGTTCTATAACAAATTCACCATTCGATGTGACAATAATGAAATAGTGACTTCAAACCTTCATCTTTGACCACTAAAAGTCAAACTGATCAATTGTGCACATGCTTTCTCATCAAAACTAACACATATGTCTCTTATGAAGATTAAATGGCTAATCTTTCATAGAGCAAACTCCATAATGTTAGCGGTTATTTAGACCCTGATGTACCAGAAGCTGAGGGTCTTAGAGAAATTATCGCAGTCATCTCTACAACAATGGTAACATATGCTATCACTGTTAGACCCACCATATATCAGAACCATATAAGATCTTTCTAGAATTCGGCTAAAGTGATTGAAGCAGATGGTGTTAAAACTTTATTTGGAAAAATTGATAATGAGCATACTCTGAGCATTACTAAAGATTTTGTAAGAAGATGTCTGCATTTTGGTGATGATGTTGATGCACCACTAGAGTTGGATGAGGATGACATCACTACCTTCTTTGTAGAAATTGGGTATGAAGTGGAACTTGAAGCTAAGCAAATTGTTAAAGGATTAGTTGATTTACCTTGGAGATTTCTAATCCACATCTTTAAGCACTGCTTATCCAAAAGAAAAACAGGGTGGAATGATATTCCAATCACTATTTCATCAGCAATTTATGCTCTTTGCATAAACCATTCACATGTCTGTTTATGTATTTAATGGTCTGGTTTCAAACATACATGAGGGAAGGAGATACAAGTTCTTGATGTATCCAAGATTCACTAAGTGCATCATAAATGAAACATTCCAAAATTTTGCTACTAATGGACCAGTGTTAGATATTCCTCATTATGATGCAAAATCATACAAGTACATTAAGAAGAGGGATGCCAGAAACTTTTACAGTGGAGCTCACTCACCTCTTCTTGCTTGGATGCTTTAACAGATCACTCCAGTAGAACAAGGAGAATAACAAGACGCTCATGATCACACGAAGAACATGCTGCTGATGAGCAAGCTCATGTGTTGATTGGTAAAGGTCAGTATCAGCCCAGGATAGTGTAGGGGGTGATTCTCATACTGAACCTGAAATTCATGACTATGCATTTCCATTTGTACCTCTACCCCAACCATCTCCATAATCATCATCACAACCATCTCCACAACCATCTCCACAACCATCTCTACAATCATCTCCACAACCATCTCCACAACCATCTCCACAACCATCTCCACAACCATCTCCACAACCATCTCCACAACCATTACCACAACCATCACCAATAGCCCAACCAATGACAGCTCCACCTCATCACTAACAATATCACCACCTCATCACTCACTAAAATCACCACCTCAACCATTGCCTACCCATGATATTCCATCTAAGTTTGGAGACTCAACCAGCACATCTAAAGCATCCAAATCATCTTTGGATGAGAAGGATCAACATGCTTAAATGCCTATAGAGAGTGTCACTTCTGAGACTGCTCCCTCAAAGAGCTTTGTTGAATCTAATGTAAATAGACCACATGAAAACGATGAGTTCATCTCTAAACTCTTGCAAAAGATTGAAAGGATGGAAAGAATACTTAATAGGAGAGCTAGAATCGTTGATGATAGGATTCTAGAACTTGATGAAAAGGAGCATGAGTTAACAGAGCTAAAAGAAAAATATGAAGTAGAAAAGAAAGAGAAAGAGAAGGAGATTGAAAACTTAAAAGTTGCTCTTTACCATTCTTGATACTCTTTCCATTCAAACTATAGCTATGAAAGAGCAAGAAGATATGACTGAAGAACAAGAATAGATCATCTCCAATCTCCAAAGTCAAATTAAAGCCAAAATAAAAGAAACTCTGAACTTGAGATGTTAATTGAAATTCAAAGATGTGCTGAGGCTGAAGAAGGTAAAAACGATGAAAAACATCCTCTACTGAAATGTTGAAAAAGAAGAAGATGCAAGCAAAACAAATAATGAAGAATCAAGTCTGGAAATTGTGTTATTCTTGGCAATTAGATGCTACTCAAACTGAGAAGGCTGAATTTGAAGAACTAATCAGTGCTCTGGATAGCTTTACTTCTGAAGAATTCCTAATAGATGAGGAATTTTGGGATTTTGTTGTTGACTAGAGGACCAACACTCAACCCATTGTGGTTATTCCTCAATCTCCAGTTCCCTTGGAGAAAGAGTTGAGTATGCAAATGGTACCTGCTGTGTCATTATCAGAAGAAGAAAAAGCTATGATGAGAAAGTTTTGTGAAAAAGAAAAAGAAAGGGAAGAAAAAGAGGCAGATGATTAAGAAAAAGTACAAACTGAGGTTGAAAAAATGCCTGAGGAGATGAAAAAGCCTGAATCCTTTTCTGGTCCTCCGCTACAAACTTATACCAAAAAGAGGAAATACTTATCTAAGAAAGCTAAAGGAAACAGACCTATGAAAGAAGAAGAACCGGCAAAGAAAACCAAACAATATGATCCCAGAAGTCTTTGTGCAACAGTAGGATTCTTGGAAGAGCATGAACAAGCTGATGCACAATTGAAGAAACCAGCTGTATTATGATCTTGAAGAAGGAGATATTGAAGGAGGATAATGTTGATGAGCCTCTAGATGTTGACAGTCTTGTGCAAAAGAACGATGTGTGGATGAAATGGTGTTAAAGGCTTAAACTAATGACCTGATGATAAAAGCAATGTTTTTGATCAATCACGGGTATGATGCAGATGTAGTTTTTAGTATGACATATGAAGGCATGAAAGCAGAAGAAGAAAAAGTCAATAAACTACTGGATCAAACCGTTGAAACTGAGTATGAAAGAACTTTTTGTAGAAAGGTTCTTGTGCCCAAACAGTCAGCCATGAAGAAATCAACCTCAACTCCTGAACCCCTATTTTCAGATCTTGTAGCATGTGAGATAAGGAAGTGAAGGATTATCTTTCAAGCCAAGGCTTCACAAGAAGGAAGCTTGGGAATATGAAACCAAACTCATTGAGGGCTGCAACTCTCCATATGATTAATGAAAAGAAAGATAGGCTCAAGCAGATAGAAGAAGAAATCATAAATGAAAAGCCAAGATCTAGAGTGATAGCTCAAGACATGCAACTCAACCAAAAAGATCAAGAATTGTTGGCTCCTGTAATTCATAAATACCATGAATGGTTTGCTGAACCTCCCAACTAAAACTTCAAGAAGGGTTAACCACTGCAGAGTTGATTAGAGGTGTATCTACTCCCAAAGGCGAAGTTGATCGGAAAATAATTGCATGGAAGTATGACAACACTTGGAATATGTTTATGGTTAAAAGGATCTCCGGGCTGGTCCAATTCTTTACAGAGTACTCTGCTCTTGTAAATGCACTGGAGAACCATGACTTAAAAGTACTAGCTCAACTGGAACTGAGCAATCACTCAGCTATGTTCTGGGGATATGAATTTGAAAATATACTCAAAATGTTCACAAGAACTAACAATTTCAAATCATTAAAGACCATATGCGTGAGGAAAGATAAGTCATTTATCAATTCCCTGAGAAGAAGAAGACAAAATAAGTTGAAAAAGTTGTGTTTCTAGAGTTTAAAGTGAAACTAACAGAGTCTTTGAAGAGAAAAATAGTGTCTGGTACTCATTCCTCTACGCCCATCTCAAATGTGCATTATGATGAGTAAACTTATCAGATGGTCATTGAAAGAAAGTGGGGAGGAAAGGAAGGTGCTAAAATAAGACTATTCAGTGTATATGAGGTAAGATTGCCTGATGAATCCTACATCCCCACATATATACTAGACACTTTAGGGAACTCAGCAACAAACTGGGAGAACAAGATATGACTTCTTCCGAAAGTGCATCAAGTTGCTGAAAATGGCATATGATCGTATCATTGCCAAAAGGACAAAAGAAAGAAGAAGAAGACTTCTTTGCAGCTTGGGAATATTGCTAAACTGGAGGTAGATGTGGATGGGAGCTTATTAATTCACAAAGATGGTCTTTCTACTATATCTATTTGGGAACTGATTTCTCTAAAGAAGTTACAACTAGAAGCCATCTACAATACGAGCAAAATGAAGATACATGTGCTAAGCAGGGAAAGAATGGCACAGCAACAAATTTTGTCAACATGATCATACCCATTCTGGATCCAACTAAAGCAGCATTTCTAATGCCTCTACAAGACCCAGCATAATTCTCACAACATCAATCACCACCGAAACATTGAAGAACATAGGTTGTATAATCCTTAGGGGAGTATTGTTGCACCCTGAAAGGATCATACACGCCAATTCAATGGGTGAGTTGATGGTTGCATTGCTGTAATCCCACAAGTCCAAGAAGAAATGCGGATGAAGATCCTGCACAAGAAAAACCAAGTATGGTCTTCCGCATTTGTCAATGCTCAAGAGATAAAACAAATACGAACAAGTATTTGTTCTTCCGCCTTAACAATTGCAGAAAACCAACCAGTAATACCGACAAGACTTTGTTCATCCGCATTTGCTAATGCGGATGACCAGACAAATACGCATAAGTATTTGTTCATCCGCATTAACCAATGCGGATGACCAATATACTAATGTGGATGATCAAGTGAAGAAATGTTGATCAAGTCATCTCATTTGCATTTGCCATTGTGGATGAACAATCAGAGATGTGGATCAAGACTTAGAGTAGTTCTAATGTAATAGGTGAGGGATAGTTTAGTACTTTTGTATAAGGCATATTGTGTGCATATAAATAGAATAAAAAACCTTATACATGTGGGGATAGAATTTAGACAATCAGAATATTTGTATTCTCTAGGTGCATTATTACTTTTCTTGCTAAACACTAGCAGTCTTTGTAATCAATCACCTTATTAATATATACAAAAGCATTTATGAGTATTCTTCTACATTGAATGTTTCTTGATTGTATGATTCCACCATTCAATCATTAACTCAATCATTATATTTGACCCTTTGTGAGAATCTTAATTTCACTAACCCAGTCAAAAGGCCAGAATCAACAATGTTTATGAATCTAATCAATCATGGCTTTCCATATGACATAGTAGAGAGTATGAGCATGAGTGAAATCAAGGATATGTTGTAGGAGCTTGAGATTTTAAGGTTTATGATCCCCAAGAACAACTATTAAACATTCACAGCCTTCCAGTCAAGTCAGAAAACGAAGAAGGAGTTGAGTCATTGTGATACTACAAAGCTGAGCAGTTAAAATATGACTCTTGGTTGCAAGGTCATAATTACAAATTGCATGAACTTAAAGGAAGATTAGTTGCTGAGTTGAGAAGAATGATGGAACATGTGATGAATGTGGAGCTTGAAACTAGTGTGAGATTCAGGACTAAAGCTCCAAATCTTGCTTATGAGCAACAAATCAAACTCCATGTTGAGCCTGTGATAGTTGAAAGTAAAATCTAGAACAAAGTGAAAAAAGCTTATTAGAGAGCGATGAGAAGTTATACCTGGCAAAGTATGGAAATTGGGTGCCATAGTGAGAGAGATAACTAAACAAAAATCAACCCTGATAGAGTTTTTGATCATATCAAAACTCCCAGTTCCATGGATGAAAAATGATTTTGGTATGGAAATATGATCCAGACTGGGATATGTAATTATTAAGAGAACATATCGAAGAATTCAATACTTCCATAATATGGAAACACTACTGAGCCTTCCTTAATATGATATGAAGGATTTGCGAAGCCTTATCATCACTAATTACCTAATTCAACCTAAAGGAAGAGACTTCTCTGTCTTAGTAGGTAAACTAAAGACCAATTTCAGAGCTGATGTGCTCAAAGAAGCTAAAACAGAGGATGCCGAGCACAAAAGAAGAATGCAAAGAGTGAAAAGATAAAATCCAACTCCTCTAAATTGGTAGATAAAGACTTTTTAAAGAGTGTTGGATACCAATATAGGAATGCAGCAACAATTAAGTGCTAAAAAGTGAAAAGATCAAAATCCAAGTTCTATGGAAATCAAGTTGCTCCACACTAGCTATACTTCATATTTGCATGACAAATTCTTCCCAAAGATGGTTAATGAGAAAGCTCAAAATGATCTATGCCTATATGTACACTTAATTGAAGTGATTGACAAATTGCATGCAAAGGCACATAAAAGAAGGAGATATGAGGCTGGGTAGTTAGTTAGCACTACCATAAAGGAAGTAACTAAACTCAGAATCTTAAAAAAAGATGAGCTGGAGATCATTCATGATAAGAGTATTATGGAAACACTTACTACAGAAAAAGATATCTTGGGGTTAAGTTTTGAAACATTGAAGATGATATGAAAGATGGACACCAAATACAAGTATGATGATCTGAAGACCGCAGTCTCCTATGCTTACGACAAATTAATTACAAGGGTCAATAAACTCTCATGTATGAAAAGCAGATCTAAAAGTGGGTAAGCTTAAGGGGAGTATTGTCAAGTCTAGAAATGATAGCTTTAGATCCTTTTGTATAGGCTTAGCCATTTGATCAATTTTTTGTAATAAACTCCTGTAATTCATTATTATAATGTATGCATTATCTATATAGGTTAACCCATATCTGTGTTAATTTATGTTTATGATTGTAGGTTTTAACATCATACTTCGTCAATCACAGAAATTAACCAAGTGTAAGAGAAAAACTACGAATGAACATTTTATGTCTTCAGTAGTGAATTGTCTTACAAGAAAACATCTGAGGATCCTCTATGAAATTACTCTTTTGATGCAGATGAAGTCAGGGTAAAATGGACCAAAGATCCATGGATGAATGAGTTTATACATGAGGATTCTATGGAAAGGATAAAAACTCTTATGGAAAGTCAAAATGTTGAAGAGTCCAAGTGAAGTCGAGTGAAGATTCCTACCGATACCTAATTCTATGGAAGACTAACTTGTACCAAAGCCACATGGTACATCACAAGTTATAAGTAACAAGTCAAATCAATTGCAGAGATTAATCGTTTCCTTAATAGAATCTCAGAGCTATTAAATACTTGTCGTAGGGACACATAAAAAGGATGGAAAAAAAATACAAACATCACATCAAATCAATGGTCATCATATACAAAAACTCAAGTAGGCCAAACAAACACACAAATTCATAAACACAATCATAGAAAAGATTTATGTTAGAAATCAAATTGATCTCTATAACCAGAATTCAATTTAATGAATTACTTTTGGAATCAATTGTATTATTTCATGTATGTTGAGATCGGTTAGAGTATCATTATCAATATTCATTTTGTCTTTGATATTTACTATTTAATCACTTAAGCTAACGTTTAAAGTGATACTGCAAGCATGAAAGCGAAAACCAATCGAAACACTAATAATTCTGATTGTGATCCTTGGATTCACTGGACATGTACGGAGAAGGAGGTTTTTGGTAGAAAATCAAAGCTTAATGGACAACATGGAGAAAACATTCCTACATATGGCTAGAGAGGTAAGGGAGATATTGTGTTCATTATATGTGTAGAACGGTGAGAGATAGAGCGTCAATGTCACAATAGGCTACCCAAAGCAAACGAACAATGGTTTTGTTAGGATCTCAGCCTCTAGGTTTAATCGATTGAACAAATATAGCAGCGGAATAGCTCAGAATTAGACAAATTCAAGCAAGAACATTCGATATAAAGCGATAAAAGAATTTTGTTATAGAGAGAGAAATATCAGACAAAAGGAATATTGCATTAAGATTGTCGGCCTCAATGGCACGATTACAGGTGAGTCATCTTTCCTTATAAAGGAAAGAATGACGTAGGCTGATGTCACTTGAAAGTGACATGTAACCGTTTTATAACTACTGATGTTTAACAACTACTGAAGATGTCAACAACTGACATCTTCTTACAAATGTTCCTAAGTGTTAAACATCTTATTTACAACTACTGAAAAACATAAAACTACTGATACTACAACAACTGAAGAACAACCTCTTCAGTTGTTTACAAGTACTGAAAAGGAAACAAAACTACGAAAAGTAAACAAACTACTGAAAGGAAAAGAAAACTACTGATGAAGAAAAACCATCACAACAACTGAAGAAGCCCTCTTCAGCTGTTGTCATCAGCTGTTAGCATCAGCTGATGTCTTCAGTACTTGAACATCAGACTTTGTCTTTCAGCTGTTGATCTTCAGTCTTTGTCTTCAGTACTTGTTGAAGTCTTCAGACTTTAGATCTTCAGCTGTTGTCTCAGTCTTTGTCTTCAGTACTTCAGAAATACTTCAGCAGTTGTATTCTTCAGACTTTGTAGAACAGCTGATCAGGTCTTCTTCAGCTGTTGTGATGTCCTGTGGGACTTAGAGGTTTCTCTGATCAGGCTCATTGGTTCTTTTGGTCCAACAAACTCCCCTGAACCAATGCAGCCAAAACCTCTAAGTTATTGACGAGTCCCACTTATTTTGGCAGATAGATTGGTCTTTTTATCCTCTTGATCAGATGAGAAGTGACCCTTTTCAGCACCGGCCTGGGAAGAAGTCTCTGATGATCTGTTTTGCATGATATGGTTGGGAGCTCTGTATGGGGACTTGGACACTGAGCTGTTACCCCAACCATGAGATCTACTTCCCGTGTATCAGCCTATAGGATTCCCTGGTGTAAGCCCTTAGAAACATGATTGCTCATCCATTGTCAGCACCTCGGGCACACCATCAAACAATCCTTCTCGGCCATACACTTCAGAGATGTACTTGGCCTGTTTTCCATTCTTGAGCTCAACCGTGGTTATTTGTCTGTAAGCAAACTCATCTGGATGAGTCCCTTCTAAGAGCAGGTTGAGCTCATCTTGTTTGAAGTTTTCAAGTCTTTTGTAAACCAATCCTTCTTTATGATTTTATTCTCCAACATCTTTGGGGTGGTTGTTTGGCTTCATAGGCTTTCTTGAACTCTTCTACAATTTCCCAAGGGGACACTACAAGAACCACAGTGATGTCTTCGTCGACAACCCTCTTCACTTGGCCCTTGTATTTTGAAGGAATTTCTTTCTTGACAATCCGGTGTGCCACCCTAGGATCAGGCCATATCCTTACTTTTTCCCTTTGGTATTGAAAGGTATTAGCAAGGGTGTACAATCTTAAGACTTCTTTCTTCATGCTAATCATTGAAGAGGATGTGGCATATGCTTTGTCAATGCTTTTCAGCATTTCCTCATCATGTCTTTGCATCTGTTCCTCTTCAATCTTTATCATCACATCATGCATTTGAGAAGCAGGAGTGATGGACATTGGATTAGCCTTAGGCAAAGTGATAACTGCAGAGAGTGGCAGTCTGTCTTCATCCTCCTCTTCTTCTTCATCAGGCCTCAGTACCTTTCTTTTCTTTTGTCTAGGTACATCACTGGCAGTGGGTTTTGGGGGTAAAGGATTTGGTTTTGTGGGTTGGATGGTTGGTTTAGAGGGTAAAGGGTTGTTTTAGTGGGTTGTGGAGGTAGTGATTTTGAGGATAGAGGCTTTTCAGACTGTTTTAGCATTTTGGCTGTAAGGGAGGCTTTAGTAAATTTTGTCAGTTCTTTTCGGTTCCAAACCCAGCTTCATTCAATGCCTCAATCACTAAACCTTGGAGTATGCTTCAGACGAACAAATCTTGGTGGTTATTGCCAAGATGTTGTCCCTGGTCCAGGCCCTTATTTCTATCAGAGATCTTCCCAAGTATTTGGCTATAAATCTAATCATTATCTCCAGCCTTTCTCTTTCTAAGGCATCATAACTAGCCCATCTTGAGTTGATCTCCTCTGTCTCCAACCTTCTGATCTCGGAGTCTAGTTGTTGGATGTCAAAACCCTGCCTATATAACTGATCAATGATTTTATCCATTGAACGGTTATGGTTGGCATCAGCTTCTTTCACCATATCATTCAGCTCCTTCTCCTTCTCAGACTCTCTTTCCTCTTTTGATATGTGACATGAAAGTCTTTTTGACTTTCATTCACTTCAGCTCTTTTCTCACTCTCCTTCTCCTTCTCATTTACCTTCTCTGATTCTTTCTCCTTCTCCCCATCTGTCCTCTTCCTTTTTCCTTTAACTGACTGACTCTCCCCCTTTGGTTGCATTGGGTGCAAGGGTTTGAGCAGTAGAAAGTGATTTGGTCACCAACTCCTCCACCAGGGGTTGTATTATTGTAGGAAGCCTCTCATCAATGGCTTTGATCACTATATCTGTGATCATGGGAGTGATGAGAGGTAGGGATTTTTGAAGGGTAGCAACTGATTGATCAGGATGGTTCTGTTCCTGAGAATCAGTGCCAAAAGCAGAGGCTGGTGGCTTGGAAGTATGTATTGGCTCAGTGTTTAGGGGACCTTCAGAAGAAGGTGCCATCTGTGGGTGTATTGTGGTGGCAGATGGACTTTCATCCTGAGACATCTTGGCCAGCAGCTCTTTGAGTCTGCTAACCTCATCCTCTAGGATGGTGTTTTGAGCAACTACATCATAGAAGAAGCTCAGGTCATCATCAGTTGATACTGAATCACCTGACCTCCTGACAGAGTCAGGATTAACATGCCTTGAGTGTAGATCAATTATAGCATGTGCCCCTTGTTCTTGGTTCTGGGGACTTCCAGCCTCAGGACTATGTCCTTCATCAGCTGTTGCCGCTGGTGAGGTCTTAGAGATGTTACCAACTGCACCCTGGTCATTTGCTGAGTCAGAGGCAGTGGCAGCCTCACCAGAAGTTCGCACCTCCTTGTCTACACTAGAAGATGGAACATGATAACCCCTGTGCTGTGGGTTGACAGAAGCATTGTGATCCTCCCCTCAGGTGTTGAGGTTATCCCAGTAGTAGTGATTGGTGTCTGGGTGGGGGGTGAGGAATGCAACTGCGTCAGCACTTTTGCAACAATTATTGTAGGGCTTTGAGGGGCGGTTGCATCAGGAGAGGGTGTGGAAGCAGTGTGCACCCGGGCGAGTGGTGCTCTTCAATGGTAATCCCCTCAAGTGAGGAGGATCCCAGCAGTGTGGCTTCCCTTGAGTGGTTGCATCAGGTTCCTTTTGAGAGGAAACCTGAGCGGCTTCGGTTGGTGGAGTCATAGTCTCTACTGGGGGGTTATTTCCAGTAGAGATAACCTGCTTTGGTGCAGCAGGAGCATCCTCAGGGGACTCAACTCCCTGAGTAGCCTTCTTAGGCTTCTTCTTTGTGGGTTTGGAGGGGACTTTGGATGTGGAAGTGGAGGCTGTGGGTTCCAGCTGCGTGGGTTTGCGCAGCTTGGCAGCCTGTTTAAGAGTTTGGTCAGTGTTGTGTCGGGAGTATACCTCCGGCAATACAGCCAAAGCAGGGACTCCCAGACCAACTAGTCCCTCAGCATGAAGCTGATTCTCTATTATGGCCATTATAAAACGAGGATATAGTATCCAACGGTTAGAAAGTGGTTTTGTGGCCATATCCTTGATTTCAAGAAAAATATTTCAGAAAAGTTTAGTGGTTCTTGTTCAAGGATAGAGAACAGTACCTGTTGCCATCTGGAAGACAGTTGATCCCAAGAAGAAGTCTTCGAGGCCAGGCAAACATTTACCATATGAAATATCAAGCGTTCAGCATCTGGAAAATGTTTCTTCAGGATGGTCGAAGCACTAAGATCGCCATTGATATCCATGTTGTCCAAATGAAAGATCAAGTTGGCGCTTAGGATATCCAACAGGGTAGGCAGCATCATCTAATAGTAATATCTGGCGGATGGTAGCAGTAGAGATGACCACCTTATGAGAGTTGATGGACGAATGGATAGATTCTCCATTAACAGTTGCATTCGTCCAAAACTGATGTAGCGAATCGGCATAAATGATTGGATTTAGGAGGAAGCCGTTTTCAGTGGTGATTGGACCATAAGATCTATAGCATTATCGAATTTGGTCCAGAAGGGCGATTTAGTGAGGTACGCGACACAGTTGTGTCGAGGCTTGAGTTGCATGGTCGCCATTAATGAAGGTGAAAAGTTTCAGAGCTTTTGAAATTTTAGGTCGTGAAAGAATGAAAAACTCTGAAAGAGGGATCAGGTATATATAGGGTACGGGTTATGAAACGACTGAAGGTTTTGGTGTTAGTCATCAGTATTTGAAACAACTGATGACGTGGTATTAACTTTCAGAGGTTTGAAACGACTGATGGTATTGGTGTGGTCAGCAGTTATAAAACAACTGAAGACATGGTGTTTACAATCAGACGTTGAAACAACTGAAGTCTCTGATTTAGGCATCAGTAGTTTTAAAAACTACTGAAGACAAGTTGGACTTCAGATGTTGAAACAACTGAGGACTTGGTATTAGTCATCAGTAGTTGTGAAACTACTGAAGACCCGGTTGTGCCATCAGTTGTTGTAAACAACTGAAGACTTGGTGTTAGTCATCAGTAGTTGTGAAACTACTGAAGACATGGTATTGCTTCAGTTGTTTATGAAGAAACAGCAGTTTGTGAACTACTGAAGAGAGAGTACTCATCAGTAGTTGTCGTCAATTCATAGCCTTTCAGCTGTTTCATACTGTCCTCAACACTTACTCATCAGCCTTTTTGCTGTTTTCAGTGTTTCATAGGACATCAGTACTTATCTGTTTCTACTGATTTCAGTAGTTGTAACTACATCAGTAGTTTAGAACAGATAAAGTACAGTACTTAAAGCATTTAGCCTTCAGTAGTTATAAAAACTACTGAGGGTAAAATAACTCATCAGTACTTATATGTGACATGGTTACCAATGATCATCAGTAATTACTGAGATCATCAGTAGTTGTCACTTATTCTAGCTGCAGCATACCAAGCCTTAACACCAGGTTGTGGAAAGTTGAACTATCCAAAGGCTTAGTAAAAATGTCTGCAAGCTCATCAGCACTAGGCACAAACATAGGATTAATTAGACCCTTTTCAAAACAATCTCTTATAAAATGATGTCTAATTTCTATATGTTTGGTCCTAGAGTGCTGGACTGGATTTTTGACAATGCAAAGAGCTGAAGCACTATCCATTAATAATGGAGTCTTAGTCTCTGTAATGCCATAATCCAAAAGTTGATTCTGAAGCCAGAGTACTTGGGATGTACAACTTGCAGCAGCAATGTACTCGGCTTCAGCAGTGGATGTAGCAAGATGTTTGTTCTTACTCTGCCAAGAAATCAAACAGTTGCCTAGGAATTGACATCCACCAGAAGTTGATTTCCTGGTCAACTTACACCCTGCATAGTCACTATCAGAGAAAGCAACTAATTTGCAAGAATGTCCAGTGGAATACCATAAGCCTAGAGATTGTGTACCTTGCAGATATCTAAAGATCCTCTTGACTGCAATCAGATGAGACTCCTTAGGTGCAGCCTGAAATCTAGCACAAACACATGTAGCAAACATAATATCTGGTCTAGAAGCTGTTAAATACATCAAGGAACCAATCATACATCTGTAAAGAGTTTCATCAACATCTTTACCTTTCTGATCAACATCCAATTGTGTGGTGTTGCACATGGGAGTAGAACAGGGTTTACAGTTTTGTAAATCAAACTTATTCAAAAGATCTTTTGTGTATTTAGACTGATGAATGAAAATTCCATCAGCTTTTTGTTTGATTTGCAAACCTAGAAAGAACTGTAATTCTCCCATTGCACTCATTTCAAACTTCTGTTGCATTAAGTTTTGGAATTCCTCACACAATTGGGGATCAGAGGATGCAAATAATATCATCAACATAAATTTGAACAAGTAGCTTATGCTGATCCACCTTCTTAATAAATAAAGTTTTATCTATGGAGCCTCTAGTGAAATTATTCTGTAGAAGAAAGTTTGATAAGGTCTCATACCAGGCTCTAGGTGCTTGTTTCAACCCATAAAGAGCTTTATCAAGCTTATATACCCATTCTGGGTGCTTATTATCCTCAAAGCCTGGTGGTTGACACACATAAACTTCTTTTATGTTACCATATAGAAAAGCACTTTTGACATCCATTTGAAAAACTTTAAGATTGTGGAGTGCAGCATAGGCTAAAAACAATCTAATTGCCTCCAGTCTGGCTACAGGGGCAAAGGTTTCATCATAATCAATACCTTCTTCTTGTGCAAACCCCTGCACAACCAGTCTGGCCTTGTTCTTAACAATTAGCCCATTTTCATCAGTTTTATTCCTAAACACCCATTTAGTGCCTATTGCACACTTACCTGGGGGTAGAGGAACAAGCTCCCACACTTGCTGTTTTTGAACTGAAGAAGCTCAAGCTGCATGGCTTCAACCCATCCATTGTCTCTCAAAGCTACATGATAGTTCTTTGGCTCTAGCTGACTGATGAAGAGAGCATAGAAGCAGAAATTGGACAACTGGCTTCTGGTTGAAACACCAGCATTGATATCACCAAGGATTTGAGACATTGGGTGATTTTTCAGCTCTTGGTAAACAATCAAATCTGTGCAAGTGTTTGTAGGACCTTCAGCAGCAGCAGATGTTGATGCAGATTCTTGAAACCATGAAGATGGTGGCAACTCAAATGAAGTTGAGGATGCAGAAATCTCATCAGCATTTGTTGTGGATGGTGCTGCTGGAGCTACAGGAGCATCAGGTTTAGAGGACACAGGCAGTTGGTCACTAAACCTGAAGAGGTGATTACTACTATCATCATCATCTTCAGCAGTAACACCAGGTGGTGAACTGTTGACAGGAGCAACAGCAGGAGATTGATAAGGAACATATTGCAGTATGTCCAAATCAAAGAGCTCCACAGGGCTTTGTGGAATCTTGTCCTTTGGAGATTCATTGAACTTGACATGTAGAGTCTCTTCAACCATCTTTGTTCTGCAGTTGAAGACTCTGTATGCCTTGCAAGTTGATGAATAACCAACAAAGTACCCTGCATCCACCTTAGGATCAAATTTCTGGAGCTGATCCTTTGTGTTGAGAATGAAACAGGGACACCCAAATGCTCTAAAGAATGAAATGAGAGGGGCCAAATGATGTAGAACTTCATATGGAGTCTTCATCAACCTCTGATTTATTAGCACTCTATTCTGCACATAGCATGCTGTGTTGACAGCTTCAGCCCAAAAGGTCAATGGCAGTCCAGAATCAGCCAACATAGACCTTGCAGCTTCAATGAGGGTCCTGTTCTTTCTCTCCACAACTCCATTCTGTTCAGGAGTTCTTGGAATACTAAACTGTCTTATTCCCTTGGAAAGGTAGAACTCATCAAGTGTATTGTTCCTGAATTCTGTTCCATTGTCACTTCTAATACACTTGACTGAGAGGGAATACTGCTTCTCAGCATACAACACAAAGTTTATGATCTTCTGTGCAGCTTCATCCTTGAATGTAGAAAGAAAGTCCATACAAATCTGGAGTAATCATCCACAATTACCAGACAGTATTTCTTCTTTGCCATGCTCATCACTCTCACAGGACCAAAGAGATCCATGTGAAGAAGTTGTAAGCAGGCAGTGGACTTTGGTTCTTCAATAGGTGGGAATGAAACCTTGTGCTGTTTTCCTTTCAAACAAGCAGTGCAGTTGTTTTCACACTTGAACTCCTTCATAGGCATTCCCCTTACTAAACTATGGTGTATCAGCTGATTCATGTTCTTGAAGTTAACATGTCCCAGCCTTCTATGCCATAGATTAGATTCTTGAGGAGAGGCCTTGGAAAATAGGCAAGGATGGCCTTTGAGATCTTTTCTTGGAAAGATCTAAGGCATACACTCTTCCTGTCCTGTTGGCCTTCAGGAGAGTGTGAGCATCCAATACCTTGTCAATCAAACTCAGAACTTTGGATGACAGAATCCTGCAGTTCTGGCTTGTGAAAAGGGCAACATGGCCTTTGTCACACAATTGACTGACACTCAAGAGGTTATACTTGAGATTTTCCACATGGTTGACATCATCAAACCTTATTTCCCCATTGGAAACAAAGCCCTTCCCGATGATGTAACCTCTTGCATCATTGCCAAAGGAAACAAAACCTTCCTTCCTGGAGAGTAGTCATTAAGAAGTGAGTTGTTCCCAGTCATATGCATAGATCCCCCACTGTCTACATACCAGATGCTACTTTGGCATGTTGAAGAACCTGCATTAATAAACAATCAGTTAGTTTTGGAGACCCAAACCTTTTTGGGTTTGGGCCTGGTCTCATCAATAGATGGTAAACTAACAGGTTATTGGGCACAATAGCTTGAGGTGAAGGAGATGGTGTAGAAGAGGAATCCTTTGGCTTGGATCTCCTTTTCTGGGGTTTCAACACAGGGCCATCAAGTTGGTTAACTCTTCCCAACAGATGTTGAACCATCATTACCAGCTGTGTCTGATTCTGGGAAAGAGCTTTCAGCTCTTCAGACACATTGGTATTGGTGTTTGATGATGAGTTCTTGTGTTGCACCATCTTCTTTGAGCAACCTCAGCTGTTGCCTGTTGCACTCCTTCCTTTTAGATTTCTTTTTGGACATAGGAGTAACAGGATTTGATGCTGCTGGTACAAACTTGGACTCAAACTCAGTTTTCATTTTAGCCAAGTTTTCTTTAATTTTCTCCTTTTGTTTGAGTTTGGATCCCTTTTTGTACCAACAATCATCTGTGAGATGATTGAATAGACCACATATTTCACATGGTTTCTTCTTCATCTTCTGTTGATCATCAACTGAAGAAGATGAAACTACTGAAGACTTGCTCTTCAGCAGTTTAGAAGCACTTTTTGCCTTCTTGTCAACTCCTTAGTAGGCTTCAAATCCTTCCTACTGACAGTTTTCTTCTCTTTAGTGCTGTCAGTATTGGGATTTGAACTCCAGATGTTATCCCCTGCTCTCCAGTACCCTCAGTACTTCTAGGGATAACACTTGGGTTGATCAACTCATTGATCATGTGAGTGTCAGCAGTTGAACCATCAATATCAGCTGATAGGTTCACAGAGGGATTACTACTGACTTCAACTACTGATGGTGCTTTATCAAGTAGTGAATCACATGATGAGGTGGATTGGTCATTACTTTCTCCATCAGATTCTACTCCTGCTCTTGAAGCAAAATCTGTAGGAGGAGCAGTGTGATTATAACCAATTCCAAACTTCACATTGGAAGCTGTTTGCTTACTAAGAAGCATTTCAAAGCCCTTGCAAGATTGTACCCATCGATCACACTCTACTGGGTGACAGCAAGAGTATCTTTGAGGTCTTTGTACTTCTCTAAGAGTACATCCTCCCTAGCCTTATCATCAGAGATTTGGCATTTTAATTTATAAATCTCATCAGTTTTCTCTTTCAGCACAGACTCAAACTCAGCTTTATTTTTGGAAATTATTTGTTCTAGCTCTACATTTTTATTGATTAAAGCCACATTTGCTTCTCTATAGAGGCAAATGCTGCTATGCAAGTTTCAGAACATAATTTGGCCTTAGCCTCAGAGGATACCTGTGATACCTGTGTTGAAGAGGTACTTGAGGATGATCCATCAGAGGATTCCAAAGTCATGAGAGCTAGATTTCCAAAAGGATGCTCACCACCATGTTGACCAGCACCTGAGAACAGTTGTTCATTACCAGACACATCATCTGGTAAACTGCTCCAGTCAACAACTCCTGGTGTGAAGAAGCTGTGTTGTTGAAGTTGATTAGGTTGATGAGATTGGGATGGTTGAGGCTCAGGGAGTGCATGTGGTTGCTGAGCAGTGGGTGCTTGAACCTGGCCTGGTTGTGGCATGTAATAGCAGGGGTATGGATATGGCATTGGCCCCTGTGGAACAAAATATGCAGGAGATTGTGGTTGATGATGATAACCAGAATTGACAGGTTGTTGCCCTGTTTTGTTGACTATTGCCAGGGAAAGTCACAAAAGGTGCAGGAGAGTTAGATCCAGATGATCTACATTCTCTTGCAAAGTGTCCAAGCCTGTGGCATTTATGGCACTTCAACTTACTCTTGTCAAAACCAACTTTGGTTTTGCCAGAGAGTCCTGGGAATTTCCTTCCAGTTCTTTTGTAGAACTTCTGAGATCTGATATTTATCAAGGCCATTTGGCTCAAAATATCCATCTCTTCTAAGTCATCATCAGCAATCCCCTTGAGATCATCCATGATGAAACATAGATTGTCACTATTACTACCAGCAGAATAACTATCAACACTCACAAAGGCAGGCTCAGAAGTGTTTGTAGAGAAATCAATATGCTCATCATACTGGCTTTCAGATGACGCATATTCTGACTCTTGATGTCCAATCAGGGCAGTGTTCCCTTGGACAAAATCCTCAGTGAGCTTGCCAGATGAAGCCAATTCCTTTTCTGCTATCTCTCTCTCGAATGTAAGCAGTTTCCCATGAAGTTGGGTGAGAGATAGGCGATCAACATCAGCATTTGAGCGTAGAACAATGGTATATGTGTTCCATCTCTCAGGCAGTGATCTTAGGAATCTATGGTTCATCTGACTCCTGGTATATTCATGTTTAACCATTTTCAATTCAGAGATTAAACATGAAAACCGCTCAAATTGTTGAGTCAGAGTCTCACCTTTCTATGAGAGAAAGTCTCATATTGTTGGGCGAGGATTTCCCTGTTGTTTGCTAAAACCTCATCAGTACCACCAAATTGTTCTTTGATGGCTTCCAGAGGTCATGAGCAGACTCACAATGCAGAAGCCCAGAGTAAATCTCATTAGGAATAGCCATAGCCAAAATTCCATGGGCTTTTGCATCGATTTCAAACAACTTCTTGTCCTCATCGGAGTATTGCTCCTTCTTCTTTGGAACCAACTGGTTTGTTTCCGGATCATTCACCATTGGCTTATGTGGTCCATGTACCACAGATGTCCAACAACCTGAGCTATGACAGACAGGTGATGGAGCAATCTTTTTGCCAAATGTTATACTCTTCCTCACCAAGATCGGAGGCTTGGTAGAGGATCCAGTATTGAAAGGATCATTCGAAGAAGTAGTCATTGTGGAAAATCAGACAGATTCAAGTAAAATCACAATAAATTTAGCTCAGAACCACACAAAACCTCAAATAAAACGGCCAGAAGCGATACACTCTCAATCTCTATAACAGATCCTTGCGAATTTGCTAATTCGATCAAACTTAGAGCGATTGAACAGTTTCAATGATCAATGTTAGATCGATCAATGATTAACTGCTCTGATACCATTTGTTAGGATCTCAGCCTCTAGGTTTAATCGATTGAACAGATATAGCAGCGGAATAGCTCAGAATTAGACAAATTCAAGCAAGAACATTCGATATAAAGCGATAAAAGAAATTTGTTATAGAGAGAGAAATATCAGACAAAAGGAATATTGCATTAAGATTGTCGGCCTCAATGGCACGATTACAGGTGAGTCATCTTTCCTTATAAAGGAAAGAATGACGTAGGCTGATGTCACTTGAAAGTGACATGTAACCGTTTTATAACTACTGATGTTTAACAACTACTGAAGATGTCAACAACTGACATCTTCTTACAAATGTTCCTAAGTGTTAAACATCTTATTACAACTACTGAAAAACATAAAACTACTGATACTACAACAACTGAAGAACAACCTCTTCAGTTGTTTACAAGTACTGAAAAGGAAACAAAACTACTGAAAAGTAAACAAACTACTGAAAGGAAAAGAAAATACTGATGAAGAAAAACCATCACAACAACTGAAGAAGCCCTCTTCAGCTGTTGTCATCAGCTGTTAGCATCAGCTGATGTCTTCAGTACTTGAACATCAGACTTTGTCTTTCAGCTGTTGATCTTCAGTCTTTGTCTTCAGTACTTGTTGAAGTCTTCAGACTTTAGATCTTCAGCTGTTGTCTCAGTCTTTGTCTTCAGTACTTCAGAAATACTTCAGCAGTGTATTCTTCAGACTTTGTAGAACAGCTGATCAGGTCTTCTTCAGCTGTTGTGATGTCCTGGGGACTTAGAGGTTTCTCTGATCAGGCTCATTGGTTCTTTTGGTCCAACAGGTTTTGAATGAATCTGATGTAAGAGAGATAAATAATATCAGGTCATAATCAACTCTTTTACAAAGATTTAGATAACTGTTTTGAAAATTACATTTTAAAAACCAAATTTGAGGCATTGAGATCTCTTTAACAAAATCCATGTTAGATCATGCATCAACTAAAGTGAAACTTTAGAAGTTTCAATTATCATCTTAGCAATATGAGAACCTATTAAATTATCATATTGAATCAAAAAATTAGTATGGGTTGGGATTTAATATTGTTCTAACCCAATAGAATGATAACTATATCCCTATACCTGAGTCTATGACCAACAATTTATCAAACCATTTTGTTCCAAACACCAAAATTGAACGAAAAACTAAAATAAATCAATTGGTAATTGGTAGTGATATTGTTTGAGTGAAATAGTCTTCTTTAAAACAAAATGACTCAAAATTTGACTTTCATGAGTGTGATTACTTGGATGATTCTAATAAACATGATGAGCAAAATGTTGATGGTTTGGGCAAAGGAAAGAATGTATCATTTGAATCCATCATGCCCAAAGTTCATAAATAGATCAAGCTATCATATCTCCACAGCAAAGGACACATGCTAAAGCAATCTACAAGATGATAGCTCAGCTAAACGAAGGTTTTCATGAGCTTAACGAACAACAAATTTCATCAACAACAACTGAAGTGGTGTCAATGTCAATTCTATGAAAGAAGCCAAAATAGTTAAATCAAACAACATCAAGAAGAAAGCCAAGCAACAAAAAGTTGTGAGTTCTAATGTAAACACTCGGTTATTCTTTTAAAGATTGAAAAAGAAAGAATAAAGTGAGGGAATGAAAAAAAAAGAAATAAAGCCTAAGTAGAGGGACCAATGTGTCAAAAGGACAAAATATTAAAAAGTTGGTGATAAATGTGGCATGGCCGCCCATCACCCTTCTTGCTCGTATCATTCGGATATTCTAAAGAGAGAAGTGAAAAGTAGCAGAACCTCTATGGTATTTGAAGAAAAAGTGCAGGAGTTGAATTCAAGGTAAGAATTCATGGTTTTAAGATGTTCTTAAATGGCCTTAGCCTCGGTTATGCTTATCAGTGTGTGATGTTCGGTTGTGGGTGTTTTGGTGGGTTTCTAGGTGATTGAAGTCAATTGCAAACGGTTTTGAAAGAAGTCACACCTAAGAGGCTGCAAAGGTGAGTTCTAGAACCCCCTTTACTGTTTTTAACTGCTTGGGGCTGGAAATGGATGTATGAACTTTTATAAAAGTTGGGTTTTTATACTCGTAGTTGTGTATGTGGTGTTGTGGGTGGGGTTTGATTTTGAGCTATGTATGTGTTCAATAATGATTTGGTGTGTTTCTAAGGCTTAGGATGTATGATTCAAGCTTAGAACATGATAGGTGATGTTTGGGGATTGAATTGTTGATAAGTATGATTTACCGCTCATGCGTCTAAATAGTGGCCCATGCACCCAACAAAAATAACTGCCCAAGTGCGCAAAACTTCATGCGTCCGAATAGTACTCATGCGCCTAGAAATAGGCTAAAATTGACTAAGTGTTCATACGCCCAGGCACTCATGCGCCTGCATAGTGCCCATGTGCCTAGAATTGCCCGGAATAAACTAAGTGTTGCTCACGCGCCCCAATAGTACTGATGCACCTGAAAGTTGCCCATGCGCCTAAGTGTTCCCCATGCGCCTTCATAGTTCTCATGCGCCTAAGACTTAAAATATTTTCTGATTTTTGAGGAAAATGTGAAATATAGGCTTGACTTGGGAGGTTCTCGGGGGCTATTTAAGTTGACTTTTTGAAGTCATAGATGATGTGATGGCGATGTATGATGATGTATGATTGATGCTTATGCATGATGGTATGTATGATATATGTTGTGCATGTTTGACGGTGCCTTGTATGACGATGTTTTCATGATTATGTTGATGTTTCTTATTATGCATGTTTATCTTTCCCGTGGCTTTACGTACTATAGTTGGGAAAGAAATGATAAAGTATTATGTAACGTAAACTGGAAGATAATGAAAAGAGGAACATAATGATAGAATGCATGCATTAATGAAAGAGAAAGTAAAGAAAGGCTTGCAAGAAAAATGTTCGAAAGTGCATGACTCTAAAATGTCGTAAGCTTAACTGTGTGTGGTTTAGCTAACACTTAAGGATACACATAGGGGTCTAGTGTTATGACTTACCAGTGATATAGTACATGGTTTATAGTGATTATTCACCCCGATGCTGGTGCAAGGCTACGCCAGAGATGACACGAGGCAACAACTATGAGGCATTTCAGATATGCAAGCCCTTGACCTTCATTGGTAATGACATTGTTGCTCACTCATTTCTAGACTCTGCTTTGGGCTGGCGGGAGAATATCGTCCAAGCCGAGGGCAGTCGGGCAATTGGAAGGATGTAATGGGCGGAGTTGAAGAGGCTGGTGATGGAGGAGTTTTGTCCTCACCGAGATCTGGACAAAGTTGATAGGGAGTTTCTGTAGTTGGAGGTGGGAACCATGACACATCAACAGTACACCACCAAGTTCAATGAGATGGTACGGCCGGTGCCGGATCAAGTGACACCCTTGTCACAAAAGATCAAGAGATATATATCCAGGGCTTGCTGTCAGATGTCTATAGGCATATGATGGCTGCCCGACCGAGCACGTTTAGTTTGGCGGTTGACTTGGCAGGGAGGGTGTACGATAAGCGAACGATGGTGGTGACAGAAGTCAGCAAGAAGACTGGTGGTGACCGGAATCGGAACGGGAAGCGATTTTGATGTGGCAGAGCCGCTCAAAACGACAAAGGTGCACGGGTGGATGATTGACGTGTGGTCACATCCGATACGGGATCAAGGAGGTGTGTTAAGCATGGACGAGAGCACACCGGGGAATGTAGAGTGGGATCCAATGTCGGTTTCCATTGTGGAAGGACTGGACATGTGGTGAAGAACAGTGGAGTGAGGAGGTGTTATACTTGTGGTGAGAGGGCCACATGAGCATGGACTACAAGAAGCCGTGGGCTGAAAGTTCCGGTGCAAGGAAGAAGATGACCAAGAATGAAGGGCAGAGGGCAAGTGCTAGAGCATTCACGATGACGCAGGAGGACGCTAGGACGGACCCTGATGTTTGGTCAGGTACGTTTCTATAAAATTAAACTTTAGCCTTTGTGTTATTTGATTCTAGTGCTAGTAAAAGTTTTATTTCAGCAACTTTCTATGCTACCAGATGCTACTTTGGCATGTTGGAGAACCCTACAATATAAACAATCAGTTAGTTTTGGAGACCTAAACCTTTTTGGTTTTGGGCCTGGTCTCATCAACAGATGGTAAACTAACAGGTTTATTGGAAAGAACAGCCTGAGAGGAAGAAGATGGTGAAGAAGAGGTATCCTTTGGCTTGGACCTCCTTTTGTGTGGTTTCAACATAGGAGCATCTAGTTGGTTAACTCTTCCCAATAGATGTTGAACCATCACAACCAGTTGTGTCTGATTTTGTGATAAAGTTTTCAGCTCATCAGACACATTGCCAGTGGAGTTTGATAAGTTCCTATGTGTACCTTCTTCTTCTAAGCACTCTCAGCTGTCACCTGTTTAACCCCTTCCTTTTTGGATTTCTTTGAGGACTTAAGGGTTACAGGATTTGATGTTGCTGATACAAATGTGGTCTCAAACTCAGTTTTCATTTTTACCATTTTCTCTTTAATTTCCTCTTTATGTTTGAGTTTGGAACCTCTTTTGTACCAGCAATCATCTGTAAGATGATTGAACAAACCACATACTTCACATGGTTTCTTCTTCATCTTAGGTTGATCATCAACTAAAGAGGGTGAAGCAACCGAAGACTTGCTCTTCAATGCTTTGGAAGCATTGTTTGCTTTCTTGACTACCTCTTTAGTAGTCTTCAAACTCTTTCTACTGCCAGTTTTCTTCTCTTCAGTATTGGCAGTAGTTGGAGTTTGAACTTCAGGTGTTAAATCTTGCTTTCTAGTCCTTTGAGGACTTCCAGAATTAACTCCTGAGTTGATCAACTCATGGATCATGTGAGTGTCAGCAGTGGAACCATCAACATCAGTTGATACGTTCTGAGAGGGCTTGATACTGACTTCTACTTCTGATTGTGTTGTATCAGAAAGTAGATCACATGATGAGATGGATTGGTTATTACTCTCACCATCAGATTCTACCTCTGCTCTGGGAGTAAAATTCGTAGGTGGAGCAGTGTGATTGTAACCAATGCCAAACTTCACATTGGAAGCAGATTGCTTACTAAGAAGCATTTCAAAACCTTTGCATGATTGTACCCATCTATCACACTCTACCTGGGTAACTGCAAGGGTTTCTTTGAGATCTTATACTACTCTAGAAGTATCTCTTCCTAGCCTTATCATCAGTTATTTGGCATTTAAGTTTGTAAATCTCATCATTCTTATCATTAAGCACAGACTCAAATTCAGCTTTGCTTTTGGAAATTATTTGTTCTAACTCAATGTTCTTGTTGATTAAAGCTACATTTGCTTCTCTAATAGATGCAAATGCTGCTATGCATGTTTCAGAACATAATTTGGCTTTTGCCTCAGAGGATACCTGTGATACCTTTGGTGTAGAGGTATTAGTGGATGAAGTATCAGCAGATTCCAAAGCCATAAGAGCTAGATTTCCAAAAGGACTTTCACCACCATGTTGACCAGCACCTGAGAACAGTTGTTCATGACCAGACAAGTCATCTGGTAAACTGCTCCAGTCAACAACTCCTGGGGTGAAGAAGCTGTGTTGTTGAGGTTGAGTTTGTTGATGAGATCGGGAAGGTTGTGGTTCAGGCAATGCTTGTGGTTGTTGTGCAATTGGAGCTTGAACAGGATTGGTTGAGGCATATAATAGCAGGGATAAGGATATGACATTTGACCCTGGGGAACAAAGTATGCAGGAGATCTAGGATGTGAATGATGACCAGAACCAGCAGGATGTTGCCCTCTGTTTTGTGGACTAGTACTAGGAAAAGTCACAAAGGGTACAGAAGAGTTAGATCCAGTTGATCTACACTCCCTTGCAAAGTGTCCCAGCCTTTGGCATTTGTGACACCTCAACTTACTCTTGTGAAAACCAACTTTGGTTTTGCCAGAGAGTCCAGGAAATTTCCTGCCAGTTCTCTTATAGAACTTCTGAGATCTGATATTAATCAATGCCATTTGGCTCAGAATATCCATCTCTTCTAGATCATCATCAGCAATTCCTTTCAAATCATCCATGATGAAGCATAAATTGTCACTATTACTTCCAGAATGACTCTCAATACCAACAAATGCATGATCAGAACTATTAGTAGAGAAATAAATATGCTCATCATAATTGCTTTCAGATGCAACATATTCTGAGTCATGACCAACCAAGGCAGTATTCCCTGGTACAAAGTCATCAGTGAGCTTTCCTGATGAGGACAGTTTCCTCTTCTGCTCTATCTCTCTTTCAAATGTAAGCAGTTCCCATGAAGTTGGGTGAGAGATAGGCAATCCAGATTTGCACTGGAGCGTAGGACAATAGTGTATGTGTCCCATCTCTCAGGCAGTGATCTGAGGAACCTGTTGTTCATCTGGCTATTGGTGTATTCCTGTTTCACCATTTTCAGCTCAGATATCAAGCAGGAAAAACGCTCAAACTGTTGAGTCGGTGTCTCACCCTTTCTATGAGAGAATGTCTCATATTGTTGGGCAAGGATTTTTCTATTGTTTGCTAAGACCTCATCTGTGCCACCGAATTGTTCCTTCAGGGCATTCCAGAGATCATGAGCAGTTTCATGATGCATAAGTCCTGAATAGATTTCATTAGGCAGTGCCATGGCCAGAATTCCATGGGCTTTAGCATCAATCTCAAATAGTTTCCGATCTTCATCAGAGTATTGTTCCTTCTTCTTCAGAACCATTTGATTGGTTTCTGGATTTTTCAGAGCTTAACAGAGCAACCTGGCAAACCTGATTATGTTATCTGTATAGCTGCATGGTAAAGTTGGATCATTTCTGTGAGCAAGGTTGGCCATTTTGAAGTAGCTTAATGATGAAGAAAGAAGAGAGAAAGAAATTTCAAAGAGAAATTTAGGGTTTTAGGTTTGGTGGAATAATAGATGAGAGAAATAGGGGGAAACCGTTGGGTTTATATATGAGAAGGATTTCACATAAAGTTTAATAAGAGAGGATACACTTCGAAATCCGGATGTCGGTCCCACCTCTGAAAAAGTAGGTTACTTTTGCTCAAAAAGTAGTTTTCTTGGAAGTCAAAAAGCTTCCGAAGGCTAATTATCTTTGGAAGTTTTAATTAAAAAGCATCCGAAGCTAAAATGACTTCGGAAGAATTTCCTTAGAGTTTTGAGAATTTTGCTTCGGAAGAGAAATTAAAACTTGAGTGCTCTGTACATAAAACAACAAAGATTCCGGGAGTTAATTTTTCTTCAGAAGTAAATGGTCCTTAAAAATAAGTAAGTGTTTGAGACAAGTATTTAAACTTCGGAAGATAAATCTGAAAGCTCTTCTGAAGGTGAATTTCTTAGACAATTATTTATTTTGAAGGCATGATTTGCTTTCGAAGTTAAAAGCATAACTTCCAAAATATCAGAAAATTTCAAAAATCTAAGGAAAGTCTTCGAAAAGAAATTTTTATCGAAAGAAAATATGAGCTTATGAAAGTGATGAACTAGACAACCTAGGACACACATATTTTTTAAGAAATAATAAGAATTAGTTTTAAGAAAAGCTTACTCAAAGTTTATCATCCAATAGCTGATATTAGATATTTAAATATCTCTTCATCAAAAGCCTTTGTAAACAAATTAGCATATTGTTCATCTGTGTGAACTTTGACTAGTTTAATTAATTCCTTTTCATAGTTATCTCTTATTAAATGATACCTGATATTGATGTGCTTTGTCCTTGAGTGCTGCACAAGGTTCTCTGTGATTGAGATAGCACTGTTGTTGTCTATGTGAATGGGAGTCTCCATGAAGTTTAACCCATAGTCCAGCCTTTGATTTTGAATCCAAAGTACTTGAGCACAACAGCTTGTAGCAGCAATGTATTCAGCTTCAGCAGTTGATGCAGAGACACAAGATTCTTTCTTGCATTGCCATGAGACAACCTTTCCACCAAGAAATTGACATCCCCCAGATGTAGACTTTGCAGTCATATTACAACCACCATAATCACTATCTGTGTAGGCATACAGATTGAAGTCAGGATTCTTGGGATACCATTAACCAAGTGTTGATGCACCTTTGAGGTATCTGAGAATCCTCTTGACAGTGATAAGGTGATACATCTTAGGGTTGGCTTGATATCTTGCATAGATGCAAGTAGCAAACATAATATCAGGCCTGCTAGCAGTAAGATACATAAGAGACCCAATCATAGCCCTGTATAAGTGCTCATCTACACACTCCCCCTCAAGATCAGGTCCAAGGAAGTGGTTTGTAGCTATGGGTGCCTTAGCAATCTTACAGTCAGTCATGTTGAACCTCTTAAATATGTCTTGAACATACTTTGACTGTCTTATGAAGATGCCATCTTCAACTTGCTTCACTTGAATTCCCAGAAAGAAATTGAGTTCCCCCATGACACTCATTTCAAATCTGTCTTTCATTAGCTTCTCAAAGTCTTTGCAGAGCTTTGGATTAGTTGAACCAAAGATGATGTCATCCACATATACTTGAACTAGAAATATGTCTTTTCCCTATCCTTTAATAAAGAGAGTTCCATCTATAGTACCTCTCCTGTATCCATGTTAACAAAGATACTCGGATTGTGTCTCATACCATTTCCTGGGTGCTTGATGCAACCCATAGAGCGCTTTGTCAAGTTTACCGACATAATCGGGATGATCAGGGTCTACAAAGACTGTTTGAGATAAACCTCTTCATCTATCACTCAATATAAAAAGGAACATTTCACATCAAGTTGAAAGACCTTGAAGTTCTTGGATGCAGCAAATGCCAGAAATATCCTAACAGCTTCTAATCTTGCCACTGGAGCAAAGACATTAGTGTAGTCCATCCCTTCTCCTTGTGTGTATCCTTGAACAGCCATTCTAGCTTTGTTCTTGATGATGATGCCTCTATCATCTTTCTTTTTACTAAACACCCATTTGGTTCCAATGGTAGTCTTCCTAGAAGGAAGAGGACAAAGGTTCCAAACTTTCTGCCTTTTGAATTGAAGCAGCTCTTGTTGCATAGCTTGAACCCAACTTCCATCCTTTAGAGCTTCATCAACTTTCTTTGGCTCTATCTAGGATAGAAAACAATAGTGAAGACAAACATTTGCTTCATGGGTTTGTCATCTTGTCTTTACCCCTGAGACAACATCTCCACTGATGTTTGTGGTAGGGTGAGACTTGTGGATCCTAAGTTGAGGGATCACAGCAACTTGTTGAGAAAGATCTAAATTAGAGAAATTTCGATCTGGCATACATGTTTCCCTCACCATATCAGCACACTTTTCAAGTGAAACTTGATCCACCAGTGTGTGACATCATTGATGTTCTCATCTATGGTGTGGTTAGTGGCATCACGAAATTCTTGGTCACTGTCACCACCACCGTTGTTGTCTTCCATAATTGAGGTGTTCTTATCTGGTTACGGAGCCTATGAGCAAGAATTTGAAGGTATACCACATGTATTAGCTGAGTTTATCATTGTTGTGCTGATAGAAACCTCATTTGCAGAAGTAGTTCCAACTGGAGCTGAAGATGTATGACTTTAAGGTCTTCCTAGCTCAAATCTTGGATCAGGATCACCTGTATTAAAATTTTCTGCAGATCCTAAAACATTCTCACAAGATTTGTTAAAATAGTTGGTAACTAAATCAAGATTAAATAACCAATCTGGACCCAAAGCAGCAACACAGGGTATGTGTTCATTGAAAGTCATATTGGCTGACTCCTCAACAATTCTAGTTCTGATATTGTACACTCTATAAGCCTTAACTTGGGAAGAGTATCCAGTAAAGTGTCCATCATCTGATTTCTCAGCAAACTTGGCAATTTGATCTTCGGTGTTCAAGATGGTGCAAGGACATCCAAATGCCCTGAGAAAATCAATGAAAGGTTTCCTCTTGTGCCAAAGTTCATAAGGAGTCTTGCCGTGAGTCTTAACTACTAAAACTCTGTTATGCACATAGCAGGCAGTGTTGACTGCCTCTGCCCAGAAGGTGATAGGCAGCTTAGAGTCAGACAGTATGGTTCTTGCAGCTTCAATCAATGTCCTGTTTCTCCTCTCAGCAACACCATTTTGATCACATCTTATGATTTTGACCTTGTGATCAAACTGATTCTCAATCTTTAAGATGAAATTCTTCAGAATCTCAAGAGTCCATCCTTAGTTCTAAGGAAGAAACCCAAGTGAATCTTGTAAAGTCATCTGTGATCACTAGACAGTATAAGGTCCTTCCTAAACTCATTACACTGGTGGGGCCAAAGAGATCCATATGTAATAAGTGTAGGGGTGTAATGATGGAGTTCCTTTCCTTAGGCTTGTGAGATACCTTATGTTGCTTCCCTTTCAGGCATGCAACACAATGGTCATCACTTGTAAACTCTTTCTTTGGCATTCCAGTTACCAATCTTGCTTAATTAATTTATTCATGTTCTTAAAGTTTACATGGCACATTCTTTTATGCCATAGGAAAGACTCATCACTATTGGCTTTCAAAGTTCTCCAGAGGGAGAGGTTTCTTGCAAATCCATCTTGTACATGTTTCCTTTCTGGGGGCTCTAAGCAGGATATGCTCGTGAGGAATGACGACACCAGGCTTAAGAACAATGCACTTGTTGATACATGTATGTCCCTTGATCATGATATGAAATGTAATAGATCTTGTTTATCTGATTCGGATGTAATTTGATATGATTAATGAAATGATATTGATTGTTTGTGATTTGTAATGTCTAATATTTCATTAATGAGTCGATATTGAATTGGTTAATTAGGTAGTGATTGTTTGAATGGTTACACATAATGTTTATTAATTAATACATTCAAACTTAACATAATGAAGTTCTCATGCGAATGGCCCATGCGAATGGACCACACGCATGAATAACATCATACGATTGACTCAGTCGCACGACTGAAGCAGGAGACTGGATCAGTCGTATGATTGACACATAAGATTGGCTCAGTCGCATGACTGAACACTCAGTCGTGCGGATGGATCAACCGCATGGTTCAATCGCACGACTGAACCATACTTATGGTCTAGTCGCCCGAATGAAAAATACTAACCTATAAATACAATCCAATTCATGAAAGAAGAAGAATTCATTCTATTACGACTCTAGACGTACCCTAGCTTTCCAGAAGCCTCCCAATTCATTCTCCAAGTTCATAGAACACATTAGATCGATTCCCAATCGATTTCTAACGTTGCTATCAATTCTTTATTGATTCTTCGTGTGTTCTCACTCATTGGATCGCCAATCAAATAGGATTCCACATTATTTGATCTGGTTTACATGCTAATCATTAGGTATTTCGTTCAAATACCAGGTCCTAACAATTGGTATCAGAGCATTGGCTCTTGATTACGTGTGATTCAATCAAGATTGATAAAAAGTTTGTGTTTTTACACTAAAAACGCAATCTTTTGTGTCAAAAGTGATCTTGGACATTCCCTGCTCATCAAATTTTGGTTTCTACAGACTTAGGCAATTAGACCTTGCGAAATTTCGAATTTTTACGGCTAAAACACGTTTAACCTAGAAATTTTCACAAAACAGTAGCTTCCGTCGCACGAGTGAGCCATTCGCACGACTGGACCTCATTCGCATTGCTCAGACGCACGATTGGACCTAGTCACATCTCCATTCGTACGATTGAACCATTCGTTCACAGTGTTCATACGCATCAGCTTCATTCGCACGATTGGACCAATCGCTTAGTTCACCCGCACGATTGAACCATTCGCATAGTTCATTCGCACGGATAGCCCAATCGCATCCTTCAGTCACACCAGTTGACAGTTTGTTTTAGTAGACTTAAAGTTATTCGCCATGGAAGATCAAATGTAGCATTTACTGCTGGGAAGGACACTAGGATCCAGAACCTACTGTTACTTGACAATGAGGTGGGTAATCATAATAAACCACCAAAGCTCTTAACGTTAGATGAGTTTCCCCACTGGAAACAACGTTTTGAGATCTATCTCAATGGAGTGGATCCGAATCTGTGGGAAGCTATTGAGATTGGGTATAGTACGCCGGTGGGAGCCGATGGAGTAAAGCTAACCTTAGGAGGGATGACAGACGCGCAGAAAGTTAAATATAATGCAGAGAAGAGGTTTATGCATTCATTACACAGTCTATCCCTAAAGACATTTTCCACCAGTACTCAGAGAATAAGCAGTCCAAGCAACTATGGGATGAGCTGGAAAAGAGGTACGACGGGAATGCTTCGTTGAAGGCAATCAAGGCTAAGGAGTTAAAGAAGGAATTCGATAACTTCTCATCGATGGGAAATGAGAGTTTGGACGATGTTATAGATAGATTCTACCATCTGATGAGTGAACTGCATACACATGAGGTGGCTACTACCATGGAAGAGAAAGTTACTAACTTTGTAGACGGATTGCCGGAAAAGTGGGCTTCATTCGTGTCTAAGCTGAGACAGAATGGAATGCTGGCAAAGTTGGATATAAATAACTTCATTCTAAAGCTACGAGAAGAAGCTCTTAGGATGAAGTACAGAGCTCAGAAGTCTTCGTATACTCAGAATCCAGCTTTGTACAATGCCACGCCTCAAGCTAAGACTTCTGGAGCACCTCTCCAGACTGCATTTGTGTCTAGCTCATCGGGTCCTTCACATGCTTCTCCATGAGGATCAGATACGTCAAGGTCTTCTTGTACCCATCATATTGGATCTGAAACAAATGCTACTAGACTGAAGACCGAGAACCTCGGTAATGTGACTGTAGAAGTAGCTCGAGAACACATGGATCTTTTGGCTGTAGTGGTTCATTCTTATGATGGACTTGTTGCTGGGAAGATTGGAAACTGCCATCTGGCAGACGACGACTACGAGCAGGTGGACGAAATGGAGCTTGAGAGAATGGACATAATGTGGGCCTTAGCTAGTGCTGTCCGAAGGACAAAGAAGTTTGCGAAAAAGAGCGGACAGAACTTGGTAGCTACTAAGGATACCACATTTGGCTTTGACAAGAGCAAAGTGACCTGCTTTAACTGTGGAGAGAAGGGGCACTTCAAGAGAGAATGTGTTAAGCCAAAGAAGACGGGTAACGGGAACCCATTCTCTTCCTTCACTCGTCAAGACAAGCAAGCTACTAGTTCTACTTCATCAAGCAAGGATCCAAAAGCCTTGACTGCTCATGATGATGAAGGACAGGACTGGAGCTTTAGGTTTGTCTCTCCAGGGAATCAAACATTGCAAGTGTAGAAGACATTGACGATGATTCCGCGAGTGAAGGAGATGTAGCAGTTGGGATAGTGATGTCAAATATTGAAGAGACAACGGCAACTGAGGTCAGCTACAAGCCTAAAGAGGAGACTACCAGAGCAAAGACAGAATCACTAGTACCAGAGACATCTGATGCTGCGTTGATGGCTAACTCTTATGAACCAACTCAGGTAAGTACCACTGACCAAATGTTTGATAATAATGCTTGTTCTGATTGTAATACGTTTAGAAATAGCATAAATGAGAAATTTGCTAGGTTATTAGATCATAATGATAACTTAGTAAAAGATTTGCAACTGTGCACTGAGGCTAATAGAGTATTAAAACAAAATGAGCATAGTTACAAAGAAAAGATAAACCTTTTGACTAAACAGCTTAGGGAAACCGAAGTAGTTGCATTTAACCAAGCTAATGACATTAGGTACTATGTAAACTCCCTAGAAGACACTAAGAAGCAAAAGGCAGTTCTAGAAGTAGATGTAAACTCATTAAAACAGAAACTGCACAGTTGGACAAGTTCATCACACATAGTCCAACACTTAGTGAGAGAAAGAAACAACGGGGAGGGTTTGGGTTACAAAGTGGTTTCACCACCACTTGAGACCTTGATGAACACTAAGAGTAGACCAGTAAATAATAACCCCATCAAGGATCATGTGGTGTCTACCCCTCTTGTTAGTGATCTAGATTCCTCATGTTCATCTATTGAATCTGGAAACAAACAAAAGGAGGGCCATTTTAAAGGCAAAGGGTAAATTGCCTTGTGTTAATCTGGAAAAAGAATTTGAAAAGGTTAACTTAAAGTCAGGGTCAAACAGAGTCAAATCAGAACCTAAAAAGACTTGTAATGTTAATCTTTCACATGTTTTAAGTCAAAAATCAGTTAACCAAAATGAAAAAGATGTTAAACATGTTAAAACAGTTAACTTTGTTAAACAAGAGAAAACATCAAAAGAACCAGATTCAAAACCTAAAGTGAGTGATGTTACTAGAGTGTCACACACGTCTCCACAAAGAAAGTTTAATCATAAAGTTGATAGCAGGTCGTGCTACAACTGTGGAGAATGTGGACACATTGCTTCCTATTGTCCTTATTATCAGACACCTAAGAAGAAGATTGAACTTCAGGACTCAAAACCTAGGTCTTCTAAGAGGAGTTCTTTAACTCCACCTAGAAGAACTAGTGAACATAAAGTTCAACCCGTTAGCCAGTCGACTGTTTATCACAAACAGGCATTGCACAAATCTGGCTTATGGAAAGAGAACTCAACCTCTGTGTCTGGTAATGATGACAAGAAGGAACCTGAGCTACCGTCACCTTCTAAGGGTCAATGGGTTGAATTTCTGATGTGTGATGCCTCTGGGAAACCCAAGCCAGTAAAGGCTTGGGTTCCTAACCTAAACTAATCCTTTACATTGTATGTAAAGGGTGTTCGCTACAGTGCTAAAACTAACACGTGGATTGTAGACAGCAGAGCATCCAGGCACATGACAGGAAATAGGGCTCTTTTATCTAACTTCAAGCAACTAAAAGGAGGGCATGTTTCGTTTGCTGGAAACAAGGGAGGATATATCACAGCTCAGGGAGAAGTGGGAAATCAGAAAGTTAAGTTTGATAAGGTGAACTACGTTCAACAACTTCAAAATAACTTACTTTCTGTTTCCCAAATCTGCGATAAGGCATTTAAAGTCATCTTCGACAACAAGAAGTGTTACGTGCTCAAGAAAGATTACGTGATCCCAGAAGACCAAGTTTTGATGACTGCTTCAAGATATAAAGACCTTTATGTTTTGGATCTGTCAACAGCTGCTACAACGGATCATGAGGTTCAGTGTTTTCTATCTAAAGCTAAAGAGAAGGATTCCATCTCCTGGCATAGGAGAATGGGACACATTAGTCGAAGGAAGATGAATCACTTGATTCAGAAGGATCTGGTGAGAGGAGTTAATGTCAAGAACCTCCAGCTTCCTGATTTTTGTGTAGCTTGCAAGAAAGGTAAACAGACGAAGAAGTCTCATAAGGAAAAGAAAGTTCATTCAATAGAACTTCCTCTTGAACTTCTTCACATGGATCTGTTTGGTCCAGTCAGTACGAACAGCATAGCAGGCGACTTGTACTGTTTTGTGGTTACTGATGACTACTCAAGGTTCTCTTGGGTAATGTCTCTGAAGTCCAAATCAGAAACATTTGAGTCATTCAAGGAGTTAGTAACCACACTGGAATCTTTCTACAAGCTGAAGGTTAGACAAGTACGCTCAGACAACGGGACGGAATTCAAGAACCAGTGGATGGAGGCTTACTGCAAGGAAAAGGGAATTGTTCATCAATTCACTTCTGCCTACACACCTCAGATGAATAGCATTGCTGAGAGAAAGAACAGAAGCTTGATAGAGACTGCACGGACTATGCTGGCAGACTCGAAACTACCTATTCAATTTTGGAATGAGGCAGTTGCTAATGCATGTAATATACTGAATCGAGTTCTAATTGTCAAGCGCCACAGAAAGACATGTTACGAGCTACTACAAAGACGCAAACCGAATTTGGAGTATCTCGAACCATTTGGCGCGCCGTGCACACTTCTGAAGAAAACACAAGAAGGTAAATTAAGCGAGAAGGTGGATGAAGGAATCTTTCTAGGATACAACATACCGAACAAGAGGGTTTACAACAACTCAACGGGTCTAGTAGAAGTGTGGTGTAATGTTGACGTTCAGAGATATACCACACCACCTACTGGCAAAGGACCCGCCTACTTTTTCGACTATGATGGATTCTTCAAGTCCTTCAACATCCCTCTCTCTCCCTTGGATGACGAGTTAGCTACACGGATGATTTATGATATCTTGAATACACCAACATCTAGCTCATAGGGAGAATCAACTACTCAGTCAGGGGGAGTAGTCGTCAGACTCCTCCTCTGAAGATGAAGCTGAAGAAGATGACCAGAAGAGTCAGGAGGAATAGGTTCCAGTTCCTGAAAGTCCACAAGCATCTACCAGTGATGCACCTTCGACTTCGGAGCCTGAAACTCCAACTACCATAGATGCAGAACTAAATGTTCATAATCTTGGCTCTGAGGTAGATGTTCCTACTACTCCAGGATCACGACTAAACGTCTATCATCCCGTAGACAATATCATTGGGGATGTCAGATCAGGAGTACAAACCCGAAATCAGCTATACTTAGCTGATTACGCCTCAGTTATGGAGAAGGGATATATTCATGATGGTGCTTATCGGTGTTTTGTCTCGCAGTTTGAGCTAAAATAAGTCAGTGATGCACTAAATGATGAGGCGTGGGTGAGTGCCATGCAAGAAGAACTTCTTCAGTTCAAGAAGTTAGGTGTTTGGACTCTGGTTGATAGACCTAAAGGTGCTAAGGTCATTGGCACCAAATGGGTCTTGAAATGCAAGAAGGATGACCAAGGGGTCATTATCAGGAACAAGGCTCGACTGGTTGTTCAGGGATTTCGCCAAGTCGAGGGGATTGACTACAATGAAGTGCTTGCACCAGTGGCAAGGATGGAAGCAATCCCTGTCTTCCTTTCCTATGCATCGTATATGAAGATTAAAGTCTAGCAATTAGATGTGAAGAGTGCATTCCTTCATGGGGAAATTCGAGAGACAGTGTATGTCAGTCAACCTGAGGGATTTGAAGATCCTTATCATCGGGACAGAGTTTACAAACTCGACAAGGCCTTAAACGGGCTTCATCAAGCTCCTAGGGCCTGGTATGAGAAACTCTCAACTCATCTTGTGAAACACGGCTTTCGCATGGGAGTTATTGACTGCACACTATTCATCAAAGAAAAAGATGGAGACCTACTGCTAGTACAAATCTATGTCGATGACATAATCTTTGGTTCAAAGAACGAAGAATTATGCAAAGAGTTTGAAGCAGTTATGAAGAAAGAATTTGAGATGAGTGCTATGGGGGAGATGAAGTTCTTTCTCGGGTTATAGGTGGATCAGACTCCAAATGGGATATTTCTACATCTGACCAAGTATGTAGGAGACATTCTCAGTCGTTTTGACATGGAGAATGCTTCTGCTCCTAGGACTCCACTTGCTACGAATCACAATATAGCACCTGATGAAAATGGAGATCTTGTAGATGCCACAATGTACCGAGGAATGATTGGATCCCTCATGTATCTCACTGCCTCAAGACCTGATATCATGTATGCTATATGTTTATGTTCTACATATCAGGCTAAGCCTAAAGTTAACCATCTGATCGGGGTCAAGAGGATATTTTGTTATCTGAAGGGTACACCCACACTTGGGTTGTGGTATCCTCATGATGATGACTTTGAGCTCATGGCGTATAGTGACTCGGATTACGAGGGCTGCAAGATGGATTACAAGTCTACATTAGCAGGGTGTCAATTCTTTGGGAAAAGATTAGTTACCTGGCAGTGTAAGAAGCAGACATCGGTTGCATTGTCAACCTGTGAAGCCGAATACGTTGCTGCTGCAAGTTGCTGTTCTCAAATCATCTGGATTCAACAGCAAATGCGGGATTACGGTTTAAACTTTTCTTCTACTCCTATTTTTGTTGATAACTCTGCTGCAATTGCAGTAACTAAAAATCCGGTCCAACATCCAAAGACCAAACATATCGGTATTAAATACCACTTCATAAGAGATTGTCTTGAAAAGAACTTAATTGATGTGGTAAAAATTAATACCGATTTTCAACGTGCTGACCTCTATACTAAAGCCTTTGATAAACCACGTTTTCAATATTTGCTAGAGGTCAACGACGTTAAAAGAAAACTGATGTTATTCCTCATGATGATCATGTGTAGTCCGATGTAGTTTAGTTAATTTTTCTTTTTTATTTTTTATTTTAATTTATTTATTTATTTATTTATTTATTTATTTATTTATTTATTTTAGTCTGTTTAAATTAGACTCATGTTATTTTGCTGTTTATTAAAATCCTAAAATAATTAAACCAGTTATGATTTTAGTATTTTAGGGGGAGAATAAGTCAGCAAGTAACATTAAAAAAACGAGGGAGAAGGAGTGGAAAGCTGATATAAGGTAGATCGTATCTGTGATACCGATTCAAACCCTTTGGAATATGATAGTACACAGGAACAAATCAAGAGGGACTTTAAAATTTTAATTTAGAAAAGATGCAAAAATTCAAAGTATAAGTTTGTGTAGTCTAAGCAATATAAAAGGGAAGATCTTAGAAAAACTGGTAACTCCTAAGATAACACAACGAGAGTAGACCAAGAGGTTGCTAGACCACAATTGATATGTCGGTAGATTCAACATAATAGATGATTAGACCTGACTGGTGATCTCAAGATCAAACTAAGTTGTTCAACTGACTGTGGGCTTCCATCTTATCACTGGTTAACACAATCAACAATATTCCAATAAGGGGTATTGAGCATGTAAACGCCACAAATGTGTGTAGATGACCATAAATAGAGCAAAGCACGAAAAAAATGAAAGAAAAATGCTATCAAGCTAATGAATTATGTTGTTGGTGCTTTGTGTGCAAAATAAAATTAAGCTGCTTTAACAAGGAGATAGGTTGTGTGACTCTCTGCTGTGCGATGGCACTGACCTGAGGATAAGCATAACCTAGATATTCTAGAATTCATTGTTGTTTACCGCCTCTCTGCTATGCGATGGCACTGACCTGAGGATTGGCTTTTCTTTGAAAGCTCTAAGAATAGTCTCTTCTTGTAAAAATACCCGTACACCGCTCAAAAGCTCCTGAGGATGTTGATTACCATATAAGTGTGGGATCCACAAATGTTGGTTGTAATAATTAAACTTAAATCTATCACCAGTATGTGTCAAACGTCTATGTATGGATTTAAGAGGATAAACATATTGACAATCAGTGTGGCTGCAATTCTTGAAAGTTCAAATCAATGTGGTAATCTAATAGTTCCAGTATAATTTCCTAAAAGTTGCTAACAACTCTCGATGAAAACCAAGAATAGAGCATCAAAAGATTTTGATAACAAGTCCCTTCCAAAATTGAATTGGTCCAGGTGTGGTCAATCTAAGTTGAAGCTGCCTATTCCGGAACCAAATCCCGTAGATTTCCATCTTAGGATTTATCTCTCACAAAAAGCCAAAAACAACTTTATTTTTTGTACGTTAGTTTAGTTTTTTTCTAATTCACTTAGTCTTTTAGTTTTGTTTGTTTGCCGGACTACATCATGAAAATCGGTAAGGGATCAACTCACTAAAAGGGTCATGTCTGAGATGACCACATGTGTTTTCAAAGTTCAAAACAGTCACGTCTGAGGTGACAAAGTGTTTAAAAGAGTCACGTCTGAGGTGACTAAATTGTTTTAAAAGGATCACGTCTGAGGTGATTAAAATAAAAAAAATTGAAGTTAAAATGATCATGTCTGAGATGATCAAAAGCTCATAATGTTAATTTCAAAAGTTAAAAGGGTCTTAAAAGTAAAATGTTCAAAATGGCAGAAAATTTACTAAGTGTGACCCATTCGCACCATTGGACCATGAGTATAGACCAAACATGCGAATGGCTCCCATTCGCACAAATGGACATGAGATTGAGCCATTCATCCGAATGGCTTATCAGAATGTTCCATTCGACCGAATCGAAGGGGACGAATGAATCAGTCGACCGACTGAGACTCAGTTGGTTAACTGAAGGTGCGAATGAAATGGCACGATTGAGTCAGTCAACCGACTGAACCCCAGTCGGTCAACTGCATGCGACTGACGGGGCCAATCGCACGATTGAGACTAAGTCGCCCGAATGAACTGAGCTAATGAGGCCAGTCGGCCGATTGAGCTCAGTTTCAGTATTTAAAGGGCCACAATCGATCGCATTTTACTCATCACTCCCAATCGCTCCCAAATCGCATTTCTTCCCGTTACTCTGCCAAAATTTCTCTAGACCTTGTTTTCACATTGCTATTGATCTTCTGACATTCGTTGACTTATATACAGGTAGATGGAATTGATATCGCACCGAAAACAGAAGGAATGGAACACTAATTTGGTGATATTCGAATGAAAACAAGAAATGGACTATAAATTACCTAATAGCTTTCCTTAGACGTTCCCGGATACATAAGGCTATATCTACACCTTGCACGCCCTACAGGTCATTACACCAGGCATTCTGGGAGAATGTCTCAGTTGATCGCTCTCGTGAGCCGTACAGTATACGGAGCTCCATTCTGGGTCATGATATCAAGGTTACTACTGCTGATATCCAGAGAGTTCTTGAGTTTGGGGAAGATACGAATCACCCCACCAGATTACATCCACTGACTGTGAGAGGCTTCTTTCTCAGGATCAAGTACGCTACGGACATAAACTCAGGGGTGCTCAACAAGAGCAACCTGTGCCCCTAGTACAAGTACTTGGCGCATGTGATCCTAAAGTGCATTGCTTCGAGGAGGGGTGGGTTCGATGATCTATGAGACCAGATTCAGAATGCCTACATGGCATTGGTGCTGAACCACCCTTTCAGCTTTTCGAGTATGATCTTCTCTTATTTGGTGGAGAACCTGGAGGCAAAGGGGAAGGAAGGATTTTGTATGTACCCTAGGTTTCTACAACTGATCTTCAACGAGAAGCTGCCACTTCTTCCCAAGGAGAGTCTTGATGCAGTTGCTTTGGAGATTATGGATGACACGACCTTGGGTCGGATGAGGGTGTATAGGGGCAAGCAAGTGAAGCGCCAGGTGAAGAGGTTGATTGGCCATTTGGCCAACGAGAGATATGTGGCGCCGGGGAGACGCAAATGGCGTCATGATGACAGTGATTCTGATGACGAGAGGCTACTGCTCCCAGAGCATGACTCTGATGATGACGACAGTGGGGACGTTGGGGATGATATGCCTACTCCACCGAGAGGCTCAGTTTCTGATGTTATACCTCCAGTGTCTGCCCTAGCTGAAGACATAGCCGAGTCTGTTGGTTTCCATCAGTATTTTGTTCCTGGTGATGAGGAAGAGGAGTCGGAAGAGGAGCCCTTGACACGTACTGTGGGAAGCAAGGTTGTTCCCATAGAACATGGGCTAAGGGCGGTTGGTGAATGCCCAAGAGACTCAGGAGAGACACCACTAATCTGAGTTATGCACCGGAGTTAGCTAGCAGGGTTGTAGGGGGAGCATCCACTTCAACGGGAACGAGGAGGAAAAGGATGGCTCAGCCCCATGGTCAGAAGAAGAAGAAAAGACGACTCACCTTCGTTACCATCACAGCCACCACATCTGCCACCACCACTACCACTTCCATAGCCACACCATCCACCACCATAGCCACCATAGCCACCCCAGCTACTACTACCACCACCACACCTCCCACCACTGTACAGATTCCATCTACCACCATATCTTTCACTGCCACATCACCTCCACTATTTCACAGACCCATCTTCACTACAGCCACCACCACCACCACTACCCACCAAACTGGATCCTCAGCTCATCCATCACATACTTATGGATCACCTCTACCTCTAATTGGGGTAGAGGAACAGCTGTCTGCGCTCAACAGGATGGTGATGCGCCTATTAGCTGCAGATGAGGAGAAGGCAATTCAGATCCGCCAGCTTGCTGATCTTACTACTGCTCATACTGCTGCTCAGTCTTACCAGATAGAAGAGCAGGCCGAACAGATGGCTGCTTAGAGCCATGAGATAGCCCAACTCCAAGCACATAGTGTCACATCAAAGAAGAAGATAGAGGAGTTGGAGGAGGCTAAGAAGACGATCATGTTAAATCTAAAGGGATCTAAGGAGGAGCCCTTGAAGATCAAAGAGGGAGACGGAGATGACGCAGATGATGATGAGGATGATGAGGATGAGACAGAGGAGGATGAGGGGACAGAAGAAGAAAGGACAAAGGAGAAGGATGATGATGATGATACAGCAGGAGGAGATGCAGCTGCATTGGCCTCTGCTTCAGGTTAAGAGAGGATGTCCAAGAACAGACAAGACCAACCAGCTTCTTCCTCTGCTCCACCAAGTGACGAGACGATGATACAGGACAAAAGTAAAGATTAGATGTTTATGTATTTAATTACTTTTGTATTTGAATCATGTATTGAAACCTATGTATTCAATGTTTAAATTAAGTTTAATGCATTTCTGTTTTGATTAATTACTAATGGTTGATATGTTGAATGTGTAAATCAAACAGATCCAAATTACCAAAGGAATGAGTTTGATGTTGCTCCCCTTCAGTGGGTCAAGACTCAGCTAACAATGATTCTTGATCTTCAAGGGATCGTAAAAAGGTCGGTGAGTTATACCCCTGAAGAAGGGGAAATAATTCACCACCTATCAAACGAGCAACTCGTAGAGATCTTCAAGCTCAATCGAGATGAGATAGTGAAGGATGCTCCGACATGCGACTCGACTAGTGACGAAGAGCTCAACGATGTTGATGAAATCGAGATTGAAGATGTCACTACTGAGCACTACCCTCAGTACGCTGACAATGAGGGAAATGTGGTCCCCAATCTGGGTGAATTCCTCGTCAGCGATACTTTTGAGGTGTTAGACAAGATGGAGCAAGAGTCGGAGAAAGTAGAGGAAACGGCCCAAGCCTCAAATGATGATGTCGATATCCGAAAGGCTGAGTGGGCTGCGTGTTTTGAAGAAGTTAGAGCCCAAGGCGCTGCACCGAAACAGGATGCCTACACCAAACTCTACAGAGTCAAGAAACATCATAAGGTGATTGGCAGGATCATAGCGTGGGCGTATTTTGAGGATCTTAACGTATATGCAGTTAAGAGGGAAAAGGGCATAGAGTACTTCAGATTCCCACATGATTTGAAGACTCTACCAGGTTTTGAGCTCAACTAGCTAGCCAAACTAAAGCTTTTGTATGCTAACCTGAGGATGATGTCAGGCTAGTTTGAGGCTGCCCTAAAGAAGGAGTACCACCCCAGGTGGGTTAACTTCAGACCCCAATAGCCTACAAGGTATATCAGAAGGTCTGAGGTTGATGCCATTACTGGAAAGCCGAAGATAGTGTTGAAGTGGAGTCCTCCACGCACAATGTCAAGAATCCCACTCAGGGAAATGCCACAGGACTTCACTCCACACTTTAAGTGGTGGTACAATGATTGGAGGACAGCTGAAGTAGTCATAGTCCTAAACAAAGAGTGTCAAATGGATACGATCAGGGTATTCGACCTAATGTGGCTTAGGAACTTGTCAGCAAATGATGTCTACACGCTATACAAGTGGCCACTGTTCTATGATACGCAAGATATTGTACAAGCCCTACAGTTCCAAAATGTCATAAGACTTTGATTCACGTTTGAGATTCATGCGGGAGTCACAAAAGAGGACAAGTACAAGAAATATGAGGAGGACATGCAGAAAACAAGACATTAGAGAGATCTAGGTCCAAGGGGAAGTTTGTTGATACAAGTATGTCCCTAGATCATGATATGAAATGTAATAGATCTTGTTTATCTGATTCGGATGTAATTTGATATGATTAATGAAATGATATTGATTGTTTGTGATTTGTATTGTCTAATATTTCATTAATGAATCGATATTGAATTGGTTAATTAGGTTAGTGATTGTTTGAATGGTTACACATAATGTTTATTAATTAATACATTCAAACTTAACATAATGAAGTTCTCATGCGAATGGCCCATGCGAATGGACCACACGCATGAATAATTTCATACGATTGACTCAGTCGCACGACTGAACCAGGAGACTGGATCAATCGTATGATTGACACATAAGATTGGCTCAGTCGCACGACTGAACACTCAGTTGTGTGGATGGATCAACCGCGTAGTTCAATCGCATGACTGCACCATACTTATGGTCCAGTCGCCCGAATGAACAATACTAACCTATAAATACAATCCAATTCGTGAAAGAAGAGGAATTCATTCTATTACGACTCTAGACGTACCCTAGCCATCCAGAAGCCTCCCAATTCGTTCTCCAAGTTCATAGAACACATTAGATCGATTCCCAATCGATTTCTAATGTTAGTATCAATTCTTTATTGATTCTTCGTGTGTTCTCACTGATTGGATCGCCAATCAAATAGGATTCCGCACTATTTGATGTGGTTTACACGCTAATCATTAGGTATTTTGTTCAAATACTAGGTCCTAACAGCACTCATGCTCAGTAAAGAGCATGTTATGACTCTGATCACAAAATGAGATACACTCAGAAGATTGTATCCAAGCTCCTTAAAAAGTTTACCTTTTCTATGCTGAGCTTACCATTTGTGACCTTGCCCCTTCTAGAAATGTAACAACCTTCATCTCCTCCAAAATCAACTGGTCATCCATCAATCCTTTCAAAGTTCTGGAGTAGTGACCTATTGCCTGTCATGTACTTGGAACAGCCACTGTCTATAACCCAGACATTTTTGTCTGTCTTCAGCTGTCCCTACACAAAGGGAAAGATTAGTTATATTTGGAAACCCAAGCCTTGCTTGTCTTGGGCTCTCATTTGTAGAAGGTAATTCAATAGTAATAGATCCTATGGTTGTTCGAAGAGGATCTTGAGTTGTTGTTCATGGAGAATTCTCAGTAACTTGGTCTTTCTTAGACATCCACACCACCTTTGGAGTCTTGGACTTGACCATCAAAACTTCGGAAGCTTTTGGAACTTCGGAAGTTTTCATGACTGAACCTTCAGAAGATTCTGCAGACACTACATCAGACTTCAGTGCTTCGAAAGAACTTCTTTCTTCCGAGACCAACTTTTCTTCCAAAGGCAATTTTCCACCTCCCTTCTTTTTAGATTTAGAGCTTTCGAAGGAAACAGGTTTTCCTTCCGAAGCTTGAATCTTCTTGAGACCCTTTGAAGTCTTTGTTTTGGTCATATGGACAGTACCTTTAGGATTGAAGGGACAATCCTTAGCAATGTGAGTGGTAGTTTCACACATGACACAATTCATCTTCTTCTTCCCAAGAGCCTTTTCCTTGGAGTAGGACTGTCTTTGGTCATATCCCTTCTCCACCTTCATCTTTGCAGATGTTGAGACAATCCTCTTGGGCTAAGGACTGTGCTTGGAGTTTGATGGTCCAGACTGTGCAGCAGTGGTACACAGCAGATCAGTTTTCTTCTTTCTACTGAGATGAGTTGAACAAGAACCAGGACTCCTAGCAGAAGAATTTTGGTTGATGTCTTTAGTCCCTACCACTTTAAACCCTGTAGAGATAAAAACTTGTTTCTGCTTAGAGTCAAAAGTAGGCTTCATCTCTTGAGCCTTCCTTCCCTTTCTTTTACTCTTTCTGATCAAGTTCATTCTCATGGACTTGGTCATCGCAGTCTTCTTTTTCTCCTCAGAAAGATAAAGGCCCTTCTTGGAATCCTCCTCTTCACTATTCTCAGAGGGATTCTTCACTATCTCTTCTTCATCCTCTTCACTTAGAGGATCTATAAGAGGAAGCTCATCTTCACAAGTTCCACACCTAGGAGATCTTACTGACAAGATTGTGTGTAGAGGAGCTATCTCAGTGGATTCCAGTCCCTGCCTGTTTTGATAGCACACTTTGTTATGCAGGGATGAGGATATCATGTTCTTGAAGGTCTCTTCTTCAAGAACACTCTATCTGCCCTGGCTTTGCTGATCACAAGCTCATCCTGGCACTCAGTTAACTTGGTTATGAGATATTTGATTTCAGTCCTAAAATCTATGTGTTCATGTTTTAAAACTGAAATGGTTTTCTTTAAGTTCTCTATCTTCAGTTTATAATCATTTTCAGACTTTCTAAAATCAGATTTTAAAATGTTTAAGGACTCAAGGTTAGATCTCAGTTCCAAGTTGTAGGACTTGTATCTGTTAACTTTAGCAATGCATTCAGGAGTACAAAGATGTTCCAATACATTGGCTTTATCATGATCTGCCATTAGTGCTTAGTTTGGAGAAGAATCTTCCACCTAAAAGCTCCAGTCAAAGCCTCCTTCTTCAACAGCAACAGCAGCCTGCTAGTTTGACTTCTCATTCTAGAGAGCTTTGTCAGTGTAGTTTGGTTTGGATTGTGTTTGGCCACCATTTGTTCTAGGTGCCTTACACTCTCTAGCAATGTGGCCCATCAAGTTACAGTTGTAACACTTGACTTTACCTTTGTCCAGTCCAAACTTTCCACTGGTTGCATTGCTTGGAAACTTTCTTCCAGTCCTCTTGTAGAACTTCTTGGCTCGTTAAGTGAGAAAAGCCATCTGCTGGACTATTTCCATGTATTCCAGATCATCTAGATGGATACAGTCCAGGTCTTCAAGAGTGAAAAGAGAGTTGCCACAGCTTTCATCAGAAGACACAAAATCTTGAGAAGACCTTGTCTCTTCGAATGGGCTTCCTTGAGTGTAGTTCTCCCTTGGTGTCTCTGGGAAGGTGATGAAAGGACCCTTTGGTGAATTGTCAGGGTAGCATAAGAGATGATGTTTGGCTTCTATGTTATCCCTTTTGACCACATGTAGGGCTGAACCCATTTGATTATTGGAGTTGCCAGATGAACCTTGCATGTTCATCGCCATCTGGTAGCCACTGAGAATCCCATATAACCCTATGAGAGTAAGAGTTTTGAGATTTTTAGTTCTCTTGATCACCACACAATAGTGTGTCCATTGCCTAGGAAGTGAGGACATGAACTTCCTTACAATGTCTCTATTTTCAAAACAAACTCCTTCATCCACTAGGGTATCCACAATCTCAACATACTTGAAATACTGTTGAGTCATGGTTTAACCTGTTTTGAAGGTGAAGTTTTCAAACCGCTGATTCAGGAGATCCTTCTTGTTCTCCTTGGCTTCAGAAGAACCCTCATACATCAGTTTCAGTACATCCCACAGCTGCTTGGCTGTTTTGCACTTCTTGAAACCTCTATACACAGAGTTTGGAAGGGCAGTTTGAAGGGCTGTCATGGCTTTTCTGTCTATCTCTACTCTCTTCCTATCTTTATGAGAGTAGTTAGCCACATCTTTAGGAATCATACCAACACCAGTAGCAGAAGGGGTGCTGGGTATGAAAGGTCCATTCTTAATAGACTCCCACATTCTTGAATCAAGAGACCTGATGAAACCTTCCATTCTTAACACCAGGTGTCAAACTCATCAAGAGTGATTAGTGGCGACTTGTTAATGCATCCAGTTTCCATATTAGTTTTGGAAATGGCTGCCATTTGAAAAGTTTAGTATTTTTGTATGTGAGGGATCTTAAGATGGTGAGAACTTATATTAAGAGCCTGAAAAGCTCTGATACCAAATGCAGAATAGTTGAAGGGTGTAAGTTACAACACAACAACACAAAGAGGAGATTAACTAAACTTTGATCAAATAGTAAACTGGATTAAAAAGTTGAGATACTAGGAACACAAGTAATGCAAGAGACAGAACACAAGTGTATGGTTTTCAAGAATGCAGTATATTGCTTTCTCTATGTTCTATTACAAGTGTTACAAAGCATAATTAGAAGATACAAGAACATGAGATACTTATACTACATCCTATAGCCGCCTATACTTTGAAAGCCAGCTGGATACAATTGTTTAGACACAAACAAAATCATTTGCAGAGTCGAAAGGCTAATTGTCTTTTGACTATGATATGTCATAGCTCACATCCTTATCTATTACAAAAAGGATAAAGTACATAAAGTAGAAAGTTACAGACTCAAGACCTCAATGTACAGTTACCAAAAGCATGGCCCTTTTCACCAACTCATGTAAGTTGCTGACTTGCAGAGAAGCAACGGAAAGGTGTCGAGCTTTATGGAACAGTACATCAGATAAAGCATGTTACTAAAAGTCTTTAGAAAAAATTTGTCTTCATGAACTTGAAGCTTGGGAAGACTTTATCCCTGAGGCTTCGGAAGACTTCACGTTTGGCTTCAGAAGATATTGGTCTTGGCTTCGGAAGATTTCACACTTAGAGTATTTTTTGTTTCATGTGTGAAACTGCCTAAGCTTCTTCTTTAATGCACTTGTGTAGCATACAGGATAGACTTAAGATGTTTATGTTGCATCAGCCTCTTCATTAATTTCTACAAGAAGGAATAGTATTAAATGGGATAATAAGCTTTGACAAAGTCAACTTTTGTTCATAGTTGAACTTTAATCTTTTAAGTGTATCCTAAATATGTGATAAATCATACTCTGTTCTATTTGATGATTCATTCTGTTATGTTTTGAAGCCAGGTATTCAGATAAGCAAAGATTGGGTAATTGTTACAGCGGAAAGGGATAAAGATGTATACAAGCTGGATATGTCCCAAGTTGATCCTTCAACTGACACAACATGCCTAATTGCCAAAGCATAAAATGATGTAAGCCAGCTTTGGCATAGACGTCTCGGACATTCAAATTTCAAGAATATCATGTGAGGAAATCCTGTTATTGGACTTCAATCAAAATTTCAAGAGTATTGGATCAAAATCATATTGTTTAGTTATCATTGATGACTATACAAGATTTTCATGGGTTTTCTTTTTCTATGCTAAATCTGAAACGGCTGATTTACTCAAAATAATTTATCATTAAAGTTGAAAATCAATTACAAAATAAGGTGAAAATAATAAGAAATGATAATGGAACGGAATTCAAAAGTGCTAACATTAAAATGTTTTGTCCACAAAAAGGGATAGCTCATTAGTTCAGTGCTCCCAGAACTCCTCAACAAAAAGGAGTTGCTGAAAGGTAGAATAGAACATGATTGAAGTTGTTCATTCTATGTTAGCTCATGCAAAAATTCCTATCACTTTTTGGGATGAAGCTATATCAACTGCATGTTTTGTTCAGAACATAATCTTAATTGTGAAAGTTAAAATGAAAACTCCTTATGAGTGGATAAAATGAAAACTCCTTATGAGTTAATGTTTGGCAGGAAATCAAACATAAACTTTCTAAAATCATTTGGTTGTCCTGTTATGATTCTTAATCCAAATAATCAGTTAGGAAAATTGGAAGCAAATTATGATAATGGATTTTTCGTTGGATACTCATCCCTTTCAAAAGCTTATCGAGTGTACAACTCTAGGACGAATATAATTCTTGAAACATTCAACGTTAAATTTCTGGAAAATTCTTTTCCATCAGTTTTAAATGGTCTTGCCTAGTTATTTGATTTAGATTCATTATCAAACTCTGTTCAATCTAACTTGTTTAATCAATCAAATTGTCTTGATTCTACATGTAAGAAGAACTCTAGAGGAGATCTTGGATCTTTTAGTGAGGATTCAGATTCTGACGACCCAAATGATTCTAGCTCAGACTACCCATTTTTATCATTTGTCAAGGACTCAAAAATACGATTAATGACAATAATCATGCTAATACAGCTTCAGATCATTCAGTCTCATTTGACCAGGAAGGATCATAACGAATTCGAAATGATGGTAATGAGTTTGTGCAACCTGAGTCTGGAACATCATCCATCTCTGGTGATGCAGTTGATACTCGGAACTTTGATTACTTTATTAACTCACCGACTCAAGCTCCAAACTTCAATCCACAATCTTCTAATTTGTTACATCCACTTTCCAACTTAAACCAAACAAATCTGGATGTTAATGTTCAATGTGATGAGATTCGAACATCTCGTATTCACAAGAATCATTCAATTTCTCAGATTATTCATCCATTGAATGAGAAAACAACAAGGAGTAAATCAGAACAAGAAAACTTGTGCTTATACTCTTGTTTTCTTTCTCAAATTATTCCTAAAAAAGTTACCGAAGCATTAAAGGACAATGGTTGGATAGAAGCCATGCAAGAAGAATTACTTCAATTTCGCAAACAAGAAGTGTGAAATATAGTGGATTTACCTGAAGGAGAAAGTACTATAGGCACGAAATGGTTGTTTAGAAATAAGGCTGATAATCATGGTGTGGTAATAAAGAACAAAGCAAGACTTGTTGCACAAGGATACACACAGGAAGAAGGGATATATTATGATGAAGTGTTTGCACTAGTCACAAGACTTGAATCCATTTGAGTTCTCCTGGCCTATGCTTCATTCATGAATTTAAGGTGTATCAAATGGATGTAAAGGGTGCATTTCTATATGTTCCTATCACTGGTGATGTGTTTGTGTAGCAACCTCCGGGCTTTGAGGATGCAGAAATTCCACATTGAGTATATAAGTTGAGTAAAGCTTTATATGGAGTTCATCAAGCCCATAGAATTTGGTATGAGATATTATCACAACACTTAATCCAACATGGATACACAAGAGGAAAATTGATCCAACTTTATTCATAAAGAAGGATAATGATGATCTCTTATGTGTACAAGTGTACGTTGATGATATCATATTTGGTTCTACCAGTCCAAAATTGTGCAATGAATTTGAAGAAACCATAAAATCTCGGTTTCAAATGAGTTCTATGGGAGAGATTAATTTTTTTCTTAGACTTCAAGTCAAGCAAACTGACAGTGGAATTTTTATCAATCAAGAGAAGTTTGTTCACAAGCTCTTGAAGAAATTTAAGTTACAAGACTATCAATCCATACAAACTCCAGCAGATGTTAACACCAAGATTGAACCTAATCCTAAAGGAAAATCGATTAACCAAACACTATACAGATCAATGATTGGTTCTTTGATGTATGTTACTGCATTTAGACTTTATGTATGCTGTTTGTGTTTGTGCCAGGTATCAATCAGACTCGAAAGAATCAAACTTAAATGTTGTCAAAAGGATATTCAGGTATCGCAAAGTTAAACCAGCTTTAGGGCTTTGGTATCCTTACGAGGGTAACTTTGAACTACATGGATATACAGATAGTGATTATGGTGGATGTTGTCAAGATAGAAAATCTACTCCCGGTGGGTGTCACTATCTTGGTCCCCGATTAGTCTCGTGGCAATGTATGAAACAAACAAATGTCTTTGTTTCAATTGCAGAAGCTCAGTACATTGCTGCATTAGCAGGATGTTCTCAAATCCTCTGGTTGCAAAATCATTTAGTGGATTATGGGTTCAATTTTCTTAAAACACCTATTTACATTGATAACATTACTGCTATGTTCAATACAGCTAAGCCTGTTCAACATTCAAAAACAAAACATATCAAAATTCGATATCATTTTCTCTGAGATAACTCTAAAAAAGGGTTAATCATATTGATTCAAATTGCAACGGAAAAATAGTTGGCGGATCTATTTACTAAAGCCTTCCTACCAGGACGGTTTGAGTATTTAGTGGAGTCAATTGGGGTTATTAATCATATGTGAATTCTCTAAATCAAAAGATCATCATAAGTGATCCTCTCAATGTTAATTGCCTATTTGTATTTTGTGTGTGTGTGTGTGTTTTTTTCTTAGAAAAACCAAATACAAAAGTATAAATCAAAACTCCAAAAATAGAGTCTTTTTCTAATTGTCAGTTTATTTTCAGAAAAGAATCTGTTTATGCAATATGTGAGAAATGATAGTACATTTTTGAGATCAGTTGCATATTTCACTCATTAATAAATTCTGACATGATGAGATATGATGTGTAGACAATATCATGCTACTATACTAAAAAAGTAAATTCTTGTGACTACACTAAATCTTTATGCTTGTGTGTATTCATCTGAGTACTTTTGAGATGTATTAGCTTATGAGATTGATTGCTTGTTAAGTTACACCACTCACACCTCATGGTGATGTGTTAATCATGAGATCTGTTACAAATATCATATCACTTCTTTGTTATGAGTCATCATAGACCTGAAGTGCTAAGATTTCCTTTGTTGTAAGTCATTATAGACCTGGATTTTCTCTTTGATGAAAAAGATGCCAATGTGCACAATCTATTCAAATGGATAGTTAGAGCTGATCAAATGGTTATCCATGATCATTCTCTATTCATTTAAGTAACATGAGCTCTGGTTATACATAAGTGTCACTTATTCAGTTGAGTATGTGTTCTTTCTTGCATGTCTTGATGATAGTTGAGCTCTCTAAGTCTTTGTATGAATTACATCATGTCATATCTAAATATACCTAATCAATCCAAGAATTGAAAAAGTAAGTGAGTTGATATTTTGTCAAAAACACTCATTTTCTGTCCTTAGATCTTGTGTCTCCTTTGCTATGATATCACTAACCTCGAACACTTGATCACGATTTATTCATTGTCTATGACTATTAAAATTTTTTTAATTTTAATGTGTTGATCTTCATTGATATGATCTCAGTACACACATTAATTCTTTTGTTTATACTAGATTTGATTCTGCTTTCATTTAGATTTTATGCATGTTTTCTGTGTGTGAAGGCAATGTAACAATGAGATGTGTGATCTTATTATGTTACCTTAGGAAACTTATAAGTTGTTCAAACTTAAAAGTTTAGGGGGAGTAATAAATGGAAGAGTTTTTCTCAGAAAATCAAAATAAAGTTAAAATGTTGAATTGAAAGAATGATGCTATATGTTCAAGGTGTACGTGAGTTTGATAATGTAACTTTTGAAAATGATAATATGAACCTATATAAATTTGCAAGTGGAAACGCTTCTTATAAAAGTTGAAAAATAGATATTAGATTATGTTTTGAGACTAAAATGAAGGAAAAGATAAATTTTAAACAATTAAACAACAAGTGAAGAATTAAAATTGTTAAAAATGAAATTTGAGTGTGCAGAATGTAAAAAGTTCAAATTGAGGGACTAAAATGCAAATTTTGGGAAATTAAAAAATATGCTTAAAATGTTTAAATATTAGTATGACATATTACTAATATGTTTAAACAATGTGCAGGTGAATAATTCTGAAAAAACTCAAGTGTAAGACTCATGAAAGTCAACTCAAAGTCAACTCATGTGCCTAATTAGTGTTCATACGTTTAAATAGGAGCATAGTGAACTTTCAGGAAATTATACAAGTGTTTGGGCATTTTTCATATTCCCATGCGCCTAAACAGTTGCAATAAGACCATGATTTTAACCAAGTGTTTGGGCGTGTTGGAGCATATATAATCATATATAGTGTGTCCGTCGCTTGTCGAATAGTCTAGGCTTAATGTTATACACCTGATATGTTGTAAACACATGAAACTGGGTCATTCGCAGGAGCATACGCGAATGAGACTTAGTCGTACAACTGAGCCATGCTAATGGACCAGCCGTGCGACTAAGAGATGCGATTGGGACATTCGTAAGACTGAACCATAAGTATGGTCCAGTCGTACGATTGAACCATACGCATGGTCCAGCCGTACGATTGAACGTTACGCATGGTCAAATCGCACGAATGGGCCCAGTCGCATCTAATATGAGCCGAGGCCTATATATATACCAGTTTCAATGTGTAGAAGGAGGAATGGAGAGGAAGTCTGCCCGGAGCCTAGGGCTGCCGGATGAAAGGGGAGATCATGCTCGATCTTCCCCTTGCCAAGAGTCTTGATTCTTATGTTGTAACGAGCTTGTAATCGTTAGGTTTTATCAATGAAACCATTCGATTATAGTTCGTATTATTGTTTGACTTTCGGTTTGATGTTTATCCTTCCGTCAAGAACATGCTTGGATGTTTATCGATCCGGAGAAAAGCCGACTTAACAATTGGTATCAGAGCCAGGTTACTGCTCGAATGATCTAACAATCATTCTAGCAACCCGAGATCTTGATTTCTGGATTGAATTTCAGACCTTGACGTTAAACCCACTTCGTGTTCTTCGTGTTTTGCTCAGATCTTGTTACGTGTGTTGCTTCTATGTTGAAATTGAATTCGAAACCACGTTCCTGTCTCCCTTTCGAATCTGATGATGTCAACTTTGTTTCGGTTCATGTTGAATTCGTCAGATTAGGGTTTTGGGCAGCCCTGACGGCTGCAGATCTGAAAATCTGAATGCAGACCCGTTAATGCGACTGGGCCATGCGAATGGACCATTCGTACGACTGGACTATGCGAATGAGCCATTCGTACGACTGGACTAGTCGTATGTTCAGTCGTGCGACTGGACTAGTCGTATGTTCGATCGCACGAATGAGCCATCCGCATTGACTCATTCGCATTTGTTCCAGCCCAAAAAAAAAAAGAGTCTAGAACAGCAGCTTCTTGCACGGAGTTGAAGATGAGCAAAGCATATTCACCCAGCGGTTCGTTTGTCAAATAAGTTCGATGTGTACCCCATTATTCATCGGATTTCCAGAATAGGTGAATGTAATTGGAACACGAAAGAGAGAAGAGAAGATGTCAGCAGTTGTAGCTGATTTTGTGGGGTAGTCAGGAGCATCTGACTACTTATGGCCAATCAAGTTATATTTATCCGCACAGAATGGATTCTGCTTCTTAGGGGAATCCTTGTATATAGAAAGTGAAGACGCAACCAGAAAGTGATGATGTGAACCGGTTTCCGATGATGAATCTTCGTGCGTGCTGATTTGGTTGATATTGTAAGGTATGGATTGGAACCTTCAACCTTTTGCCCAATACACCGTGTCAAGACGCAAGGAGAGCACAATGTCTATATATTAGGATATGCTGAATGTGAGGGGGATTTGTGCAGGTGGTGATTTTAATCAGGTTAGCCTGTGTGAAGATTGAAGCAATGGAAAACTATTCGTATCATTATCTGGAAAAATCAGTCATATGGGGAATCTTGCTGCTGTGATGGTGTTCTGCAAAGTAAACGAAAGCTATTGTGCCTAAATTCATTTTCAGGGATGTAGTAGTAACGTTACGGATCGGCAACGTTGGCCAATATGGTTTTCGTTTGATTCTATTGGCAACCAGAGCAAAGATTGACTGAAGATTGTAAGAGGTGTTATCTACTATTCGTAAGCAACATACAAGGGGGAATTTGTTGGAGCATATATAGTCATATATAGTGTGTCCGTCGCTTGTCGAATAGTCTAGGCTTAATGTTATACACCTGATATGTTGTAAACACATGAAACTGGGTCATTCGCAGGAGCATATGCGAATGAGACTTAGTCGTACGACTGAGCCATGCTAATGGACCAGCCGTGCGACTAAGAGATGCGATTGGGACATTCGTAAGACTGAACCATAAGTATGGTCCAGTCGTACGATTGAACCATACGCATGGTCCAGCCGTACGATTGAACCTTACGCATGGTCAAATCGCACGAATGGGCCCGGTTGCATCTAATATGGGCCGAGGCCTATATATATACCAGTTTCAATGTGTAGAAGGAGGAATGGAGAGGAAGTCTGCCCGGAGCCTAGGGCTGCCGGATGAAAGGGGAGATCATGCTCGATCTTCCCCTTGCCAAGAGTCTTGATTCTTATGTTGTAACGAGCTTGTAATCGTTAGCTTTTATCAATGAAACCATTCAATTATAGTTCGTATTATTGTTTGACTTTTGGTTTGATGTTTATCCTTCCGTCAAGAACATGCTTGGATGTTTATCGATCCGGAGAAAAGCCGACTTAACAATTGGTATCAGAGCCAGGTTACTGCTCGAATGATCTAACAATCATTCTAGCAACCCGAGATCTTGATTTCTGGATTGAATTTCAGATCTTGACGTTAAACCCACTTCGTGTTCTTCGTGTCTTGCTCAGATCTTGTTACGTGTGTTGCTTCTATGTTGAAATCGAATTCAAAACCACGTTCCTGTCACCCTTTCGAATCTGATGATGTCTACTTTGTTTCGGTTCATGTTGAATTCGTCAGATTAGGGTTTTCGGCAGCCCTGACGGCTGCAGATCTGAAAATCTGAATGCAGACCCGTTAATGCGACTGGGCCATGCGAATGGACCATTTGTACGACTGGACCATGCGAATGAGCCATTCGTACGACTGGACCAGTCGTATGTTCAGTCGTGCGACTGGACTAGTCGTATGTTCGATCGCACGAATGAGCCATCCGCATTGACTCATTCGTATTTGTTCCAAACCAAAAAAAAAAGAGTCTGGAACAGCACCTTCTTGCACGGATTTGAAGATGAGCAAAGCATATTCACCCAGAGGTTCGTTTGTCAAATATGTTCGATGTGTACCCCATTATTCATCGGATTTCCAGAATAGGTGTATGTAATTGGAACACGAAAGAGAGAAGAGAAGATGTCAGCAGTTGTAGCTGATTTTGTGGGGTAGTCAGGAGCATTTGACTACTTATGGGCCAATCAAGTTATATTTATCTGCACAGATTGGATTCTGCTTCTTAGGGGAAATCCTTGTATATAGAAAGTGAAGACGCAATCACAAAGTGATGATGTGAACCGGTTTCCGATGATGAATCTTCGTGCGTGCTGATTTGGTTGATATTGTCAGCTATGGATTGGAACCTTCAACCTTTTGCCCAATACACCGTGTCAAGACGCAAGGAGAGCACAATGTCAATATATTGGGATATGCTGAATGTGAGGGGGATTTCTGCAGGTGGTGATGTTAATCAAGTTAGCCTGTGTGAAGATTGAAGCAATGGAAAACTATTCGTATCATTATCTGGAAAAATCAGTCATATGGGGAATCTTGCTGCTGTGATGGTGTTCTGCAAAGTAAACGAAAGCTATTGTGCCTAAATTCATTTTCAGGGATGTGGTAGTAACCTGACTGATCGGCAATGTTGGCTAATATGGTTTTCGTTTGATTTTATTGGCAACCAGAGCAAAGATTGACTGAAGATTGTAAGAGGTGTTATCTACTATTCGTAAGCAACGTACAAGGGGGAATTTGTTGGAGCATATATAGTCATATATAGTGTGTCCGTCGCTTGTCGAATAGTCTAGGCTTAATGTTATACACCTGATATGTTGTAAACACATGAAACTGGGTCATTCGCAGGAGCATATGCGAATGAGACTTAGTCGTACGACTGAGCCATGCTAATGGACCAGCTGTGCGACTAAGAGATGCGATTGGGACATTCGTACGACTGAACCATAAGTATGGTCCAGTCGTACGATTGAACCATACGCATGGTCCAGTCGTACGATTGAACCATACGCATGGTCCAGTCGTACGATTGAACCATACGCATGGTCCAATCGCACGAATGGGCCCAGTCGCATCTAATATGGGCCGAGGCGTATATATATACCAGTTTCAATGTGTAGAAGGAGGAATGGAGAGGAAGTCTGCCCGGAGCCTAGGGCTGCAGGATGAAAGGGTAGATCATGCTCGATCTTCCCCTTGCCAAGAGTCTTGATTCTTATGTTGTAACGAGCTTGTAATCGTTAGGTTTTATCAATGAAACCATTCAATTATAGTTCGTATTATTGTTTGACTTTTGGTTTGATGTTTATCCTTCCGTCAAGAACATGCTTGGATGTTTATCGATCCGTAGAAAAACCGACTTAACAAGGCGTTTTACACAAACCCATGCGCCTAAACAGTGATAACGAGTCTGATTTTAACCAAGTGTTGGACGTTTTAAATGTTTCATGCGTCTACAAAGTGTTGAAATATTTCAAGAGTTACTAGTGTTAGATGTTTTAGGAACTTCATGCAGCTGAAGAGTGCAAATGCTCCTGAATAGTGCAAAAGCACCTAAACAGTGCTGTCTGTACAGTGCTCATTCGACTGAACAGTTTTCATGCGTCTCAGTCCATACGCACAAACAGTGCTCATATGTCTCATTATTTTATGAATTTTAGGGTTTCATACGCACAAACAGTGCCCATGCGTCTAAAATTTCACTTAATATATATTCAACACTTAGACTTGTTTCTCATTCACACTCAAAATTTCCCGAAAACAAAACTCACTGAACTATCAACTCTCGGTCTTCATCGAACTCTCAAATTCTCATTGATTGTAGCAAATCTTTTTGACTGTTAGATATTATTTGTGTTTATAAACGTAAGTTTGTGATTCAAATTAGTATATTTTGGTTAAAACATGATGATTGGCATAGTCGTTTGACTGCTATTCGGGCGTTCGAACACTATACTATTGAACATTCAAAGTTTAACTAATCAAATCTTAATCATATCCAAAATTGATTCTGGATTGATGATATGTAACAAATTTCAAGCATTTTGATATATTGTTCATTGACTGAAATTGTGAATGATGTTGATAGTAGATTGAACAGTCGTGTTCTTCAAAGGAAGAAAAAGAAGATGATCAGACAATTCAATTTTTGAATAAAAAATATATTAAAAATAAAAAAATATATTTTTTAAATAAAAAGTAGATAAATCAGTATTCAAATAATTGATTGATAAAAGAATAAATTTTAAGATTTTACAAATTAAATTCATAAGTCAAAACTCAAAATCATAAGTCAAAATTGAATTCAATATTACAAAATTACAAATTGATATGTAAAAATGAAAGTCATAATCAACAATTTAATGTTCTAATATTTTATTTTTCTATATTTCGCATATGGTAACTTTGAATTTTGAGCTTAAACATAATGTTGCTGCATCTTTAGATGAGGAAAACAGAGAAGCTATTGGTTATGAAGAGATGATAAGATTTATGCTCGTATCAAAATATGTCTATGCAATGTGTGCAAGACCTATGATTAATGCAACATTGATCAAAAGATTCTAGAGAACAGTAGAAATAGAAAGAGATGATGAAGGGAATAAAGTATTAAGAGCTTTTATTACATCTGATAGAATGCTTGAAGTTTCTGAATAAGCAATCAGAACAGCTCTTAAGCTTGGTGAAAATGATCCAGAAGACTTAGCTGAGTATACTTTCAATGAATGTAGAGATGTATTTCTACATATGGATCATCCTGATCACTTTCCTAAGAAAAAATTCTTTAGAGCAAGAGTATTAAACACTAGAAATTGTTGTGTTATATATTTCAACATTGCATGTCCAAAAGAAGTGCTGGTTGGGATTCATTCCAGTGGACATTGCATCTCCTATCATCGCTCTAGCCACAAACAGAAGGTTTAACACGGCAAAGTGGATAATGAATGGATTCATATTCAATATTGAAAGAGGAAAGAGAAACAAATACTTGATGTATCGAAGATCTCTCCAACTACTCATTAATGAAGAGAATCCAGATTTATATGTTGAAGGAGTTGAAGGAGATAAGTTGCAATTAGAGCACATGTCTGAAGCTGTGTATAGGAGACTTGCTATGATTACTAGTGCTCAAAACATTCCATTATTTGATTATATAAGGAATGTAGCTATGGATGAAGTAGACATCAATCTACAATACTATCATTTATCTGAAGATGAACCAACAGATCCAAATGATCTTATTGAGGATGTTGTAGATGGTATGATTGATGATGATGATGAAGAAAGTGATGATAAAGCTACTAAAAGCTCATCAGATGATGATGATAATGATGATAATAATGATGATGATGGTAATGATGGTTCAAATGAAGCACATCAAGAAGCTATTGATGAAAGGAATGATGATGATAATATCAATGAAACTCAAAACTTAGCAGAAGAAACTACTGATGTTGATATTTATGATGATTCTATACATGAAGTTCAAGGAGATGAACTACATATTGTTGTACATGAAGAAGATTCATAAAATCAAACGTTAGATTTTGAGTTCATGAATGATATGTTATCTGAACTAGTGTTTCAAGCTGAAGTGACTAAAGAGGTTGAAGAAATTCCTCTGAGTACAACACACAATGTGACAGTACAAATAGAGGAGATAGTTGATATAGATGAGATGGAGAATTTGAAAGAAGAAAAATGTGATTAAAGAGAAAGATGAAAATTTGAAGAATTAAATGTTGAGAATGAAAGATTGAAAGAGATGAATATATCTCTTGAAAAAGAAATTCAAAAGTTAAAGGATGAAAATTCTAAGTTGAAAGAAGAAAATTTACTGAAAGATGAAAAGCTTGTGAGCTATGCAAAAGACAAAGAAGATGTTATCAAAAATTTTGAAGTTATGATAAATCACATTCTTGAAGTGAAATTCAAGAAATTATCTGATGAAAATGAAAAATTGAAAGATGAATTAATAAAGGTAAAAGAATCTCAAAAGCCTATCTCACTAGATCAAATGATAAGTTGTAAGATGATTATTGTTGAAGAGAATCCTGAGGTGATCAAAGGCAAAAGGAAACATGATGATGTAGCAGATACAATTTTACAGAGTCATCTTCAAAAGTACAAAGAATAGAATAAACTGTGAAGAGCAAAATATTCAAGAACAAATTGGAACTTTAGAAGACATTGAAGAATTCAAAGTCTTAGATGAAGAAGACATAGATGAAGCTCAATTTGTATCAAATTTCTCTTCACAAGAACAAACTCAAGATCAAGATGAAATTCCATAAGACTTTGAAGATAGATACAACTACCTTGTGTAGATGAAATGCAATAGAGTCTTTTTGGATGGACTGAATGTTTCTCAAATGAATGATGAATACGAGAAATGCATTGCTACAGAGTCAGTTGCTCCTATTGATCCAAATGGGATTGTAATGGAACATGGTGAATGGAAAAGAGCTAAAGAAAGTATTAATGTAGATGAATTATCAAGCTTTGAGCTGCACCATCCTCACCCCGATCATATGAGTATTCCAGTATTAAGGTCTTGGTTGCAAGTTAAGAATTACCCATGGAGGAAACTAAAAAGATTACAATCTGTATCTTTGAGGAATCTTGTTAGAAGTTTTCAAGAACTGAAAAACAATTAAAGAAGATGATCATACTGATACTGATAATCCTCAATACCTTGAGATTACCAAAAGAACAAGAGTGTTGAAGCCTCAAGAGATTAAACAGATGGCAAGAAAATCAGATGCTCATAATAGAAGAAAATATCTGATTAAAATGTTTTCTGGTACTGAAAGGCAAGCATATAAAGCCTCTTCTCAACAAAGACAAATTTTTGATTATGCTAGATCTACTGTAGACTTGGTGAGAAATGTATTGCAAAAAGGACAATTGATTGCTGAGTTGTTAAATTCTATGATCTCTCCTGATTTCACAAACAACGTAAAGATAATAGCATGGAAGTATGATGAGATATTTGATGCATTTTTGATAAAAATAGTTAATGCAGTTTGTGATGTATATCATTTTTACTCAAGCAACATTAAACTTCCGGTGCAAGAGTTAAAAGAGTTAAACAGATTACCTCTGATTAATCCATCTTATTCTAAACGTGGTAAGATGATGATAGAATTATTAAGAAGAGGAGGGATAGATCAAGTAATTATCTTCAAACAAGATGTGATCAAGAAGATAAGGAGTACTTTGCTACATTAAGGAAGAACAAAAAGCTTAAAGGATTACAATTTGAAGAAGAACATTTCATGATGGAATATTATGATTGGTATTTTGAAAAGTTGATTGATGGGAATCAAAAGTCAAAGGTGATTGATGGAATCAAAAGTCAAAGCCAATTCTTAGATGGTTCTATAACTCTGAGACTTTTCAGCTTAAACTGGTCCGAAATCTCAAACAATGGGATGAGGATATGATTATATTATTTGGTGCTTTTAACTGAAACTATTGCATCCAAGTTATATATCATTTTTATCCGTGCAAAAGTTTGAAAAGGTATCTCTAGAGATTGTAGTGCAAGATAAGAAGTATTTTTCTCTCCAACATAAATATGATGAATGCTGCAATGGAAAGAATATCATTAAGGAAAGATCTTGCATATGCAAACATTGTTAAGAAGGATATCAAAGACATTGAGTTCATGAGAATTTCAAGAAAAGGAGTGTTGGACCAAAAGAACCAATGAGCCAAGATCAGAAAACCTCTAAGTCCCACATGGTATCACAACAACTGCTGAAAGCCTCATCAGTAGTTTGACAAGTGCTGAAGACTTCAACAGCTGAAGATCAAGTGCTGAAGACCTCAACAGCTGAAGAACTAAAGTGCTGAAGTACAACAGCTGAAGAAAACAAGTGCTGAAGCTGAAAGACCAAAGTACTGAAGTACAACAGCTGAAGAGTTTACAAGTGCTGAAGATCAACAACTGATGTACAAAGTCTGAAGACAAAGACTGAAGACATCAGCTGATGATATCTACTGAAGTCATCAGCTGATGAAACACATGAAGGTCAAAGTCTGAAGATCAATTACTGAAGCCTCAGTAGTTTGTCACAACTACTGAAGAGTACTTGTTCAGTAGTTGTGATATCAGTAGTTTTATATTTTTATGTTTCAGTAGTTTTGTAAAACGACTGAAGAGCTTGTTCTGCAGTGTTGTAGTTTCAGTAGTTTTATATTTTGTACTTAACACGCTGATATGTTCTCAGTAGTTGTGAACATTTCAGTAGTTTGTTAAGATTAGTTATTTTTGTATTAGATCTTCCAGTTGTCACTTTCCGTGATAACAGCAGTGATTGTTGCACTCTATATAAGGAGTGACAACTTATTGTAACGATAATGAATGAATGGAATGAACGAATGATTTGATTAGAAATATTCTACATCTATAAACATTCCTCGAAATCAGAAATATTATTCTCTCCCAATAACCGTATGCGCTCTTAATGCTTACAAGTATCGATTGCTTGCTACAATTTGTCTAATTCTAGTTTGTATTCCGCTGCTTTGTATCCTAATACATCAAACTTGTGATCGCTAATCTTGTCAAATGGTATCAGAGCAGGTTAATCATTGATCGATCTAATAATTGATCATTGAAACTGCTATTCAAGATCTAAGTTTGATTGAATTAGCTTTTGTTTTTGCAAGAAACGGTTATAGAGATTGAATTTTTTGTATTTCTGCTCATTCATCCTGAGATCTTTTCTTGGTTCTCACTGAGTTTGTTGTGGTCTGTCTAAAACTTTTAAAAGCTTGAACTAAATGTTTTTGAACTAAAAATGACTACTCCCTCCAATGATCCTCACATACTGGTTCCTCAACCAAGCCACCAATGCTGGTTAGGAATGAGTATAACATATGGCAAAGACGTATGCTCCATCACCTGTCTGTTAACAGCGCAGGGTGTTGGACATCAGTGGTACATGGTCCACACAAGCCTATGGTGAATAACCTGGAAACCAATCAAATGGTCCGAAGAGGAGGGAGCAATACTCAGATGAGGATAAGAAGTTGCTTGAAATTGATGCAAAAGCCCATGGAATTCTGGCCATGGCACTGCCAAATGAAATCTATTCTGGGCTAATGCATCATGAAACTGCCCATGACCTCTGGAATGCCTTGAAAGAACAATTTGGAGGAACAGATGAGGTCTTGGCAAATAATAGAGAAATTTTTGCCCAACAATATGAGACATTCTCTCATAGAAAGGGTGAGACACTGACTCAACAATATGAGCGGTTCTCTTGTTTGATCTCTGAACTAAAAATGGTCAAACTGAATACACCAATATTCAGATGAATAACAGATTTCTCAGATCACTCACTGCCTGAGAGATGGGACACATATACTATTGTCCTACGCTCCAGTGCATGTTTGGACAAACTATCTCTCACCCAACTCCATGGGAAACTGCTCACTTTTGAGAGAGAGATAGAACAGAAGAGAAAGCTGTCTTCATCTGGAAAGCTCACTGAAGACTTTGTACAAGGCAACACTGCCTTGGTGGTCATGAGTCAGAATATGCTTCATCTGAATGCCAGTATGATGAGCATATTAATTTCTCTTCAAGCACTTCTGATTCTGCATTTGTGAGTATTGATGGTCGTTTACTGGGTGTAATAATGACAATTTATGCTTCATTATGGATGATCTCAAGGGGATTGCTGATGATGACTTAGAAGAGATGTTTTTGAGCCAAATGGCCCTGATAAATATCAGATCTCAGAAGTTCTATAAAAGAACTGGAAGAAAATTCCCAGGACTCTCTGGCAAAACCAAAGTTGTTATTGACAAGAGCAAGTTGAGGTGTCACAAATGCCAAAGGCTTGGACACTTTGCAAGAGAGTGTAGATCAACTGGATCTAACTCCACTGCACCCTTTGTGACTTTTCCTGGCAAAAGTCACAACAACCAGAGGGCAACATCCTGTCACTCTAGTCATCATTATCAACAACAATCTCCGGCATATTTTGTTTCTCTCAGGGTCAAATGCCATATCCGTACCCTTGTTATTACATGCCACAGTCCAATCAGTTCAGTTCCTATGCCTCACTCACCATAACTACCAGAACCTCAGCCATCCCAATCTCCATCTCATCAACACCTCAATCTCTCAACAACACAGCTTCTTCACCCCAGGAGTTGGTGACTGGAGCAGTTTACCAGATGACTTGTCTGGTCATGATCAACTGTTCTCAGGTGCTGGTCAACATGGTGGTGACAGTCCTTTGGGAATCTAGCTCTTATGGCTTTGGAATCTGCTGATCTCTTTTTTCTATCTTCTATCTAATGCTCACGTACACTCAGTATCACAGGTATCCTCTGAGGCAAAAGTCAAATTATGTTCTGAACCATGCATAGCAGCATTTGCTTCCATTAGAGAAGCAAATGTAGCTCTAATTAATAAGAACATTGAGCTAGAACAAATAATTTCCAAAAACAAAGCTAAGTTTGAGTTTGTGCTCAAAGATAAAAATGATGAGATTTATAAACTGAATTGCCAAATTTGATGATAAGGCTAGAGAAGAAGTACTTCTAGAGAAGTACAAAGATCTCAAAGAAACCCTTGCAGTTACCCAGGTCGAGTGTGATAGATGGGTACAATCATGCAAAGGTTTTGAAATGCTTCTTAGTAAGCAATCTGCTTCAAATGTGAAGTTCGAATTGGTTACAATCACACTGCTCCACCTACAGATTTTACCCCAAGAGCAGAGGTAGAATCTGATGGTGAGAGTGATAACCAATCCATCACATCATGTGATCTACCTTCTGATACATCACAATCAGAAGTAGCAGTCAGCATCAAGCCCTCTTTGAACCTATCAGCTGATTTTGATGGTTCAAATGCTGACATTCACATGATTAATGAGTTGATCAACTCAGGAGTTAATTCTGAAGGTCCTGAAAGGACTAGAGAGGGATTTAACACCTGAAGTTCAAACTTCAACTGCTGTCAGTACTGAAGAGAAGAAAAACTGCAGTAGAAAGAGTTTGAAGACTACTAAAGAGGCTGTCAAGAAAGCAAACAATGCTTCCAAAGCATTAAAGAACAAGTCTTCTGTTGCTTCACCCTCTTTAGTTGATGATCAACCTAAGATGAAGAAGAAACCATGTGAAGTATGTGGTTTGTTCAATCATCTTACAGATGATTGTTGGTACAAAAGAGGTTCCAAACTCAAACAAAAAGAAGAATTAAAGAGAAATGGTAAAAATGAAGTCCGAGTTTGAGACCACATTTGTATTAGCAACATCAAATCCTGTAACCCTTAAGTCCTTAAAGAAATCCAAAAAGGAAGGGGTTAAATAGGTGACAGCTGAGGGTGCTCAAAAGAAAAAGGTGCAACATAGGAACTTATCAAACTCCACTAGCAATGTGTCTGATGAGCTGAAAGCTTTATCAAAATCAGACACAGCTGGTGATGATGGTACAACATCTGTTGGGTAGAGTTAACCAACTAGATTCTCCTATGTTGAAACCACAGAAAAGGAGGTCCAAGCCAAAGGACTCCTACACCTCTTCTTCCTCTCTCTCTCGGTGTTTATTTCAAATAAACCTGTTAGTTTACCATCTATTGATGAGACCAGGCCCAAAACCAAAAAGGTTTGGGTCTCTAAAACTAACTGATTGTTTATTTTTGCAGGGTTCTTCAACATGCCAAAGTAGCATCTGGTATGTAGACAGTGGGGGATCTATGCACATGACTGGGAACAGCTCTCTTCTTCATGACTACTCTCAAGGAAAGAAGGGATTTGTCTCTTTTGGCAATGATGTTAGGGGTTACATCATCGGTAAGGGCTTTGTCTCCAACGGTGAAATCAAATTTGATGATGTTAATCATGTCGAAAATCTCAAGTATAATCTCTTGAGTGTCAGTCAAATGTGTGATAAAGGCCATGTTGCCCTTTCACCCGTCAAAACTGTAGGATTCTGTCATCCAAAGTTTTGCACTTGTTTAACAGGTGTTGGATGATCACACTCTCCTGAAAGCCAACAGGATAGGAAGAGTGTATGCCTTAGATCTTTCTAAGAAGATAGATCTCAAGGCAATCCTTGCCTATTTTCCATAGCCTCTTCTCAAGAATCTAAACTGTGGCACAGGAGGCTTGGTCATGTTAATCTCAAAAACATGAATCAGCTTTCCCACAACAGTTTAGTCAGAGGCTTACCAATAAAGGATTCCACTGTGATGAAACCTGCACTGCGTGTTTAAAAGGAAAACAGCACAAAGTCTCATTCCCTCCCATTGAAGTGCCTAAGTCCATGCCTGCTTGCAATTACTGCATATGGATCTATTTGGTCCTGTGAGAGTAATGAGCATGGCAAAGAAGAAATACTGTCTGGTAATTGTGGATGATTACTCCAATTTGTATGGACTTTCTTTCTACATTCAAAGGATGAGGCTGCTTAGAAGATTATTCACTTTGTGTTGTACATTGAGAAGCAGTATTCCCTTCCAGTCAAGTGTATTAGGAGTGACAATGGAACTGAGTTCAGAAATCATACACTTGATGATTTCTATCTTTCAAAGGGAATCAAAAGGCAGTTCAGCATTCCAAGGACTCCAGAACAAAATGGAGTAGTGGAGAGAAAGAACAGGACCCTCATTGAAGCTGCAAGGTCCATGCTGGCTGACTCAGGTCTGCCACTGACCTTTTGGGCTGAAGCTGTCAACACAGCTTGTTATGTGCAAAATAGAGTTTTAGTAAATCAGGTTGATGAAGACTCCATATGAAGTTCTCAATCATTTGGCTCCTCTGATTTCATTTTTCAAAGCATTTGGGTGTCCCTGTTTTATTCTCAACACAAAGGATCAACTCCATAAATTTGATCCTAAGGTGGATGCAGGGTACTTTGTTGGTTATTCATCTACTTGCAAGGCATACAGAGTCTTCAACTGCAGAACAAAGATGGTTAAAGAAACTCTACTTGTTAAGTTTAATGAATCTCCAAAGGACAAGATTCCACAAAGTCCTGTGGAGTTATTTGATTTGGACATACTGCAATATGTTCCTTATCAAACTCCTGCTGTTGCTCCTATCAACAGTCACCACCTGGTGGTACTGCTGATGATGATGATGATTGCAGTACTCACCTCTCAGGTTTAGTGATCAGCTGCCTGACTCAGCTAGACCTGATGTTCCTGTAGCTCCAGTAGCACCATCCACAACAAATGCTGATGAGATTTCTTCGAATTCAACTTCCTTTGAATTACCATCCACTGTTTGGTTTCAAGGAAATGATTCACCATCACCATCTGTTGCTGCTGAGCCGGCTACAAACACTTGCACAGATCTCATTCTGTATCAAGATCTGAAGAATCACCCTATGTCTCAAATCATTGGTGATATCACTGCTGGAGTATCAACAAGAAGTCAATTGTCAAATTTCTGCTTCTATGCTCTCTTCATCAGTCAGCAAGAGCCAAAGAATTATCACATTGCTTTAAAGGACAATGGATGGGTTGATGCCATGCAGCTTGAGCTTCTTCAGTTCAAGAAACAGCAAGTGTGGGAACTGGTTCCTCTACCTCCAGGTAAGTGTGCAATAGGCACTAAATGGGTTTTAGGAACAAAACTGATGAAAATGGGCTTATTGTTAAAACAAGGCCAGACTGGTTGTTCAGGGTTTGCACAAGAAAGGTATTGATTATGATGAAACCTTTGCCCCTGTAGCCAGACTGGAAGCAATTCGATTGTTTTTAGCTTATGCTGCTTATCAAAACCTTAAAGTTTTTCAAATGGATGTCAAAAGTGCATTTTTGTATGGAAAAATTAAAGAAGAGGTTTATGTATGTCAACCTCCAGGCTTTGAGGACAATAAACATCCTAATTGGGTGTATAAGCTTGATAAAGCTCTTTATGGGTTAAAACAAGCTCCCAGAGCCTGGTATGAGACTTATCAAACTTTCTTCTAGAAAACAATTTCACTAGAGGCTCCATAGATAAGACTTTATTCATTAAGAAAGCTGGGCAGCATAATCTACTTGTTCAAATTTATGTAGATGATATCATTTTTGCATCCTCTGATCCAAATTTGTGTGATGCCTTTACAAAGTTGATGCAACAGTTTGAAATGAGTGCCATGGGAGAATTACAGTTCTTTCTGGGGTGCAAATCAAACAAAAGGCTGATGGAATTTTTATTCATCAGTCCAAATATACAAAAGATCTTTTGCAAAATTTGATTTACAAAACTGTAAGCCTTGTTCTACTCCCATGAGCAGCACCACACAACTGGACACAGATCAAAAGGTAAAGTGGTTGATGAAACACTTTACAGATGTATGATTGGTCCTTGATGTATTTAACAGCTTCTAGACCAGATATTATGTTTGGTACATGTGTTTGTGCTAGATTTCAGGCTGCACCTAAAGAGTCTCATCTGATTGCAGTCAAGAGGATCTTTAGATATCTGCAAGGCACTCCATCTCTAGGTTTATGGTATTCTACCGGACATTCTGGTAAATTAGTTGTTTTTTCTGACACTGACTATGCAGGGTGTAAGTTGACCAGGAAATCAACTTCTGGTGGATGTCAATTCCTAGGCAACTGCTTGATTTCTTGGCAGAGCAAGAAACAGACCTCAGTTGCTACATCCACTGCCGAAGCAGAGTACATTGCTGCTGCAAGTTGTACATCTCAGGTACTCTGGCTTCAAAACCAACTTTTGGATTATGGCATTACAGAGACTAAGACTCCATTGTTAATGGATAGTGCTTCAGCTCTTTGCATTGTCAAAAATCCAGTCCAGCACTCTAGGACCAAACATATAGAGATCAGACATCATTTTATAAGGGATTGTTTTGAAAAAGTCTATTGATCCTAAGTTTGTGCCTAGTGCTGATGAGCTTGCAGACATTTTTACTAAGCCTTTGGATAGTTCAACTTTCCAAAACCTGGTGTTAAGGCTGGTATGCTGCAACTAGAATAAGTGACAACTACTGATGATCTTAGTAATTCATACTGATGATCATGAGTACCTATGTCACATATAAGTACTGATGAGCTCTTTTACCCTCAGTAGTTTTTATAACTACTGAAGGCTAAATGTCTCACAAGTACTGAAGTACTTCATCTGTTCTAAACTACTGATGTAGTTACACTACTGATGCAGTTACAACTACTGCATCAGTAAAAACATATAAGTACTGATGTCCTATGAAACAACTGAAATCAGCCAAAAAGACTGATGAATGTGTTGAGGACAGTATGAAACAGCTGAAAAGCTAAGAATTGACGAAACAGCTGAAGAGAACTTTCTCTTCAGTCGTTTGTACAACTGCTGTTTCATTTTAAACAACTGAAGCAAAACCACGTCTTCAGTAGTTTTTATAACTACTGATGACTAATCCCAAGTCTTCAGTTGTTTACAACAGCTGATGACAAAACCACTGTCTTCAGTAGTTTCATAACTACTGATGACAACACCAAGTCCTCAGTTGTTTCAATCATCTGAAGTCAAACCACGGTCTTCAGTAGTTTTCTAAACTACTGATGCCTAACACCACGACTTCAGCTGTTTCAACGTCTGAAAGGATAATACCATGTCAACGGTCGTTTAAAACTACTGATGACTAACACCACATCCTTCAGTCGTTTTCTTACCCGTACCCTATATATATCCCTAACCTTAGCACTCAATGCTTCATCTTCTTCAAACCTAACGTTCCTCTCCAAAACCTCCCTCTTCTCAATGGCGTCTATGCAAATTAAACCGCGACACAACTGTGTTGCCTACCTCACTAAATCGCCCATCTTGACTAAGTTCGATACTGCTATCGATCTTATGGTTCAGTCACAATACAACACGGCATTTCTTCTGAATCCCATATTACATGCCGAATCCTTGCACCAATTTTGGATGAACGTTACTGTTACCACTGGGGAGAACAACACACCATCCCTCCAGTCGGTCGTCAACAACAAAGAAGTAGTCATCACTCCTGTAATAATCCGCCAAATTCTTCAACTGAATGATGCTACTTCTCCTGCTGGATATCCGAAGGGCACCATAGATCTATCCTTTGCTCAACATGGATATCAAGGCGATCTCAGTGCCTCCACCATCATGAAAACACTTTAATGACGCTGAGCGCCTGATTTTTCACATGGTGAATGTATGTTTGGCCCCTAAGACGTCGTCTTGGGATCAAATGTCACAAATGGCAGCAGGTAATGTATTCTATTCTTGAGCATAAACCACTTAATTTTTTTGAAATAATATTTTTAGAGCTCAAGGATATGGCTCAAAAACTAACTGCCAACCGTTGGATACTATATCCACGGTTCATAATGGCCATTATTACAGACCAGCTTAATGCTGAGGGACTTGTTGGCTTGGGAGTCCCTGCTACGGCTGTCCTGCCGGAAGTATACTCCCGGCACAACTCTGACCGGACATTCAAAATGGCTGCCAAGCTGCGAAAACCCACGCAGCTGGAACCCACAGCCACCACCTCCAAATCCAAAGTCCCCATCAAACCCACCAAAAAGAACCCAAAACGGCTACTCAGGGAATTGAGTCCCCTGAGGATGCCCCTGCAACACAAACGCAGGATTTATCCACTAGTCCAAACCCCCTAGTGGATACAATGACTCCTCCAGCCACAGCCGCTCAGGCTTCCTCTCAACAGGAGCCTGCAGCAACCACACAAGGGGCACCTACATATCTGGGATCTTCTTCACTTGAGGAGATTGCCATTGAAGAACACCAACCTCCCCAGGTGCACACTGCTTCTATCCCTTCACCTCAAACAACCGCCCCTCACAGCCCAACTTTAATAGTTGCACAAGTGCTGACTCAATTGCTAGTGGGATACCTCTACAATTGAGGGGGAGGAACACAGTGCTCTTGAGAACCCACAGCACAGGGGTTTACCACTTCTATCTCCTGGTGTAGACAAGGAGCTTAGAATATCTAGTAAGGCTGCCACCTCCTCTGCCTCAGCACATGACCAGAGTGAGGCTGGTAACATTGCTAAGACCTCACTAGAGGCAACAGCTGATGATGGACATTGTCCTGAGGCTGGAAGTCCCCAGTACCAAGCACAAGGGGCACATGCACCAACTGGTCTACACCCAGTGCATGTAAATCCTGCTCTAAGCAGGGTCGATGATTCAGCTTCGGCTGATGATGACCTTGGCTTTTTCTATGATGTTCTTGCCCAGAACACAATCCTTGAAGAGAAAGTCAGTAGGCTGCAAAACCTACTTGACCAACTCTCACAAGGAGAAAGACCATCTGCCTCTACCCACCCACAGATGGCACCTTCACTTGAAGGTTTCCCAAACACGAGCCACTCCAAACTCAACCACCTGCCTCTGCCTCAGGCCCTACTTCTCAGGAACAGAACCCTCCTGAACAAATAGGTGCTGTACTTCAAAATTCCCTCCCTCTCATCACACCAATAATCACTGACATAGTGACTAAAGCCATTGATGAGAGGCTTTCCTCAACTTTACAGCCCTTGGTTGATGCTGCTGTCCAAAAGACTCTTTCTGCAGTACAAACCCCTTCCTCCAATGCAACCAAAAAGGGGGGAGTACTGCAGTGAAAGAAAAGAATAGGAAAAGAACAGAGGAGAAGAAGGAAGCGAAGCAAGCCCAAAAGGAGGAGAAAGAACAGCAACCATGCTCACCTACAAGCGAAAGAAAGGTGCTGATGAGCACATTGCTGAAGATAAAGCCTTGGAGCTACTGATAAAAGAGGCTGATGCCGAACACAGCAGATCAATGGACAATATCATTGATCAGCTGTTTAGGCAAGGCCATGACACCAATAAACTTGACTCTGAGATTCGACGACTAGAGATTGAAGAAATCCAGAATAGATGGGCAAGTTATGAAGTGTTAGAAAGAGAAAGGCTTGAAATCATGATTAGATTTATTGCAAAATATCTGGAAGAGCAATGATCGAAATCAAAGCTTGGTCCAGGGACAGTATCTTGGCAATCACCACCAAGATCTGTTCGTCTGAAGCATATACTAAGGGGCTTGTTATTGAAGCTTTGAATGAAGCGGGTGCTGGGAGCAGGACTGAGCTAGCCAAGCAATCAAAAGCCACAAGTCACTCCTCAGCAATTACTCCTGAAGTCCAGAGACAAATGGTTAAAGTGAAGCTAGAAGAAGAAGAGCTTCATAAACAGCATGATGAGGATTGCTGAAGAGAGTTGACAAAGCTTATGCAGCCACATCTTCTATCATCAATATGAAGGAGAAGCCCTCAGACTTTACACTCTCAGGCATACCTTTCAATATCAAAAGGAAAGAGTGAGGATTTGGCCTGATCCCAGGGTCTCTCACAGAATTCATAAGAACAATATACGTCAGAGATACATTGGCCAGGTGAAAAAGATCGTAGATGAAGTGATCTCTCTGGTCTTTGTAGTTTCACACCCTGGGAAATCCTAGAAGACTTCAAGAAGGCCTACAAAGCTAATCTAACCCCTCAGAAGATGCTGGAAAACAAAATAGTGAAAAAGGGGTTAGTTTACAAGAGGCTTGAGGAAGTTAGGAAAAATGAGCTCCAGTTGTTCCTAGAGGGTAATCACCCGGATGAGTTTGCGTACAGAATAATAACAACTGTGGAGCTAAAGAATGGGAAACAGGCCAAATACCTGTCTGAGTATTATGGGCCTGAATCATTGTTTGAAGGAGGTGCTGAAGAGCTAACCATGGAGGAACAAATCACCTTCCTTGAGGCCTACACAAGAGAGTCGTACAGACTTATTATGGGGAAGTGAATCTCATGAATGGGATAACAACTCTGTGTCCTATTCCCCAAAACAGAGTTCCCATTCATACTCTGCCAAACAAATATTTGAGGTTTCTTCCCAGGCCGGAGCTTACATGGGTCATCTTCTCTACTGATCAGAAGGAAAAAGACCAACATTTGCCATCAATAAGTGGGAGAATAAATAAGCTAGAGGTTTTGGCTGCATTGGTTCAGGGGGAGTTTGTTGGACCAAGAGAACCAATGAGCCAAGATCAGAAAACCTCCAAGTCCCACATGGTATCACAACAGCTGCTGAAAGCCTCATCAGTAGTTTGACAAGTGCTGATGACTTCAACAGCTGAAGATCAAGTGCTGAAGACCTCAACAGCTGAAGAACTAAAGTGCTGAAGTACAACAGCTGAAGAACACAAGTGCTAAAGCTGAAGACCAAAGTACTGAAGTACACAGCTGAAGAGTTTACAAGTGCTGAAGATCAACACTGATGTACAAAGTCTGAAGACAAAGACTGAAGACATCAGCTTATGATATCTACTGAAGTCATCAGCTGATGAACACCTGAAGGTCAAAGTCTGAAGATCAATTACTGAAGCCTCAGTAGTTTGTCACAACTACTGAAGAGTACTTCTTCAGTAGTTGTGATATCAGTAGTTTTATATTTTTATGTTTCAGTAGTTTTGTAAAACGACTGAAGAGCTTGTTCTTCAGTCGTTGTAGTTTCAGTAGTTTTATATTTTGTACTTAACACACTAATATGTTCTCAGTAGTTGTGAACATTTCAGTAGTTTGTTAAGAATAGTTATTTTTGTATTAGATCTGCCAGTTGTCACTTTCCGTGATAACAGCAGTGATTGTTGCACTCTATATAAGGAGTGACAACTTATTGTAACGATAATGAATGAATGGAATGAACGAATGATTTGATTAGAAATATTCTACATCTATAAACATTCCTCGAATCAGAAATATATATTCTCTCCCTATAACCGTATGCGCTCTTAATGCTTACAAGTATCGATTGCTTGCTACAATTTGTCTAATTCTAGTTTGTATTCCGCTGCTTTGTACCTAATACATCAAACTTGTGATCGCTGATCTTGTCAAGGAGTATTAGAAATACTCAAAGGAAAGTTGAAATCGTATAGAGTTATATGCTAATTTGATATCACACGTCTATCAAAAGATACATTGGAAAGAATGAGCAAAATGGAGATAAAGACGAATCAAGCAAAACCAGAACAAGGCTTCGTTCTAGCAATTAAGTCCACAATTGCTATGCTTTAAAGAATGGAAGTATGAAAAAAAAAACCATGTTAGATCAGGGAAGACTTGGAGATTTCTTTGAGTCCTGAAGATAGAAGATAGAAGATAAAGCTGAAGATGAAAGATAAAGCTGAAGGAAAGATAAAAAGAGAACATGATTGAAGATTTTGAAGATCGAAGACCATGTAAATCTTAGGGGAGTATTGTTAAAACTCTAGAGAGATTACAGTGTTCCTTTATGTCTTTTTACTCTTTGTAATAGTATAGAAACTAGTTTTGTAATTTGTGACTGGGGTTGAGCAAGAGTGATATTCTTATTGTGAATAGAATATGGTAACCAAATCAATGATTGAGTGGCGGAAACAAACAATCAAAAAACATTCAATGCAAGAAAATTACTCATAAATGCTTTTGTATTGATATATGAAAGTTGATAAATTACACATAATAATTACAACAAAAATTCTCTATCTATCAGCCGTCACCTCATGTACGAGGTATCTATTCTATTTATAGGCAGACAAGATGCCTTTTAGAAAATGACTAAACTACCCCTGACCTATTACATCAGAACTAGTCTAAGTCTTCATCCACATCTTTGCTTGTTCATCAGCATTGACAAATACGGATGAGTTAACTTGATGAGCATTTCTTCACTTGATCAACCGCATTAGTATGTTGGTCATCCGCATTGGTTAATGCGGATGAACAAGTACTTGTGTGCATTTGTTCGGTCATGTGCATTTCTCAATGCGGATGATCAAAGTCTTGTCCGCATTTACTTTGTCTTCCGCATTAGTCAATGCGGAAGAGTAAGTACTTGTCCGCATCCATTCTTGGTCTTCCGCATTTGTCAATGTGGAAGAACAAATACTTGTGTGTGTTGGTTTTTTGCCTTCCGCATTTGACAAATGCAGGAGACAATACTTTATTCTTCTTAGCTGATTCTTCATCCGTATTTCTTCTTGGACATAAGGGATTTCAGCAGAACAATCATGAAATCACCCATTGAGTTGGCATGTATGATCCTTTTAAGGGTCCAACAATACTCCCCCTAAGGATTAGACAGCCAAGTTTTCCTCAATGTTTGGGAGGTGATTGACATTGTGAAGATTCTGCTTGGTCTTCTGGGAGTAAGATGAATGCAGCTTTAGTAGGATCCAGTATAGCTTTGATCATATTCATGAAATCTGTTGCTTCTAACATCCTTTCTCTGCTTAGCACATGAATCTTCATCTTGCTCATGTTGTAGATGGCTTACATTGGCAGCTTCTTTAGTGAAATAGGCTCCGATATAGAAATTGTAGAAAGTCCATCTCTATGTATGAGTAAGCTCCCCCCACATCAACCTCAAGTTTTACAATGTTGCCAACCTACAATGGTGTCTTCTTCTTCTTCTTTCTTTTCTCTCTTTTGGCTCTTATCTCATCATATGCTAGCTTTAGCAGCTTGATGCACTTTAGAAAGAAATGCATATCCAACTCTCCTAGTTTACTATTCAATTCCCTGAAATGTGTGGTGTATATGGAATTGATATATGATTCATCAAGCAATCTAACCTTATATCCACTGAATAATCTGATTTCAGCTCCCTCCTTCCTTCCCACTTCCTTTAATTACCATCTCATAAGTTTTCTCATCATAGTACACATTTGAGATGGGTGTGGAGGAATTAGTAGAAGACACCATTTTCCTTTTTAATATTCTGTAGGCTTCACCTTCAGCTCAGGGAATACAATTTCTTTGGCTTGCATCTTTTTCTTCTTCTCAAGGTGATTGACAAATGTTTTATCTTTTCTCATGCATATTGTCTTTAATGAATGAAGTTGTTTGTTCTTGTGAACATCTTAAGTATGTTCTCAAATTCATATCCCCTGAACACAACTGCATGATTGATTAGTTCAAGTTGAGCTAGTTCCTTCAAATCATGAATCTCCAGGGCATTTACAAGAGGTGAGAACTCTGAAAAGAATTGTACTAGCCCATAGATCCTTTTCACCATGAACATATTCCATGTAATGTTGTACTTCCAAGTTATTATCTTTTGATCAATTTACCCTTGGGAGTAGACACCCCTCTGATCAGTTCTGCAGTGGTCAATCCTTCTTGTAGTTTCAACTGAGATGGTTCTGCAACCCATTCAGGGTACTTGTGTAGTACAGGAGCAAGTAGTTCTTGGTCTTTATGGTCCAGCATCATATCTTCAGCTGATACTCTATTTCTTTGCCTGGTGCTTGATAATTCTTCTTCCAGCTTCTTAAGTTTTTCTTTCTTCTCATTAATCAATTGAAGAGTTGCAACCCTTAATGAGTTGGTCTTCATTTTTCCAATCCTTCTTCTTGTGAACCCTGACTTGAGAGATAATCCTTCATTTCCTTATCAACATATTATAAGGATCCGTAAATAATGGTTCATGAGTTGGGGATGATTTCTTCATTGAAGCCAGCTTGTGTAGGGGAGCCCTTCTTGGCAATGGTCTTCATACCCGTTTGATTTCTTCATAGAGGATTCTTTATGCATTGGAGCATCCTTGATGATTGCTTTTTCATATTGTGTTTCAACATTTGGATCAAGCAGCCTTTTCACTTTAACTTATTCTTCTTTCATTCCTTCATATGTCATTCCAAATACTTCATTTGGATCATATCCTTGATTGATCAGAAACATTGCTTTGATCATCAAGTCATCAGTTTGGGCTTTGGACACCATTTCTTTCACAGCATGTTCTGTTTCATAGGACTATCCATATGAACATCCCTTTCAGCATCATATCCACCAGTAATCTCACCTTCTTCTAAATCAAGTGCACCATCTAATTTCTTCAATTGAGCTTTAGCCTGCTCATGCTCTTCCAGAAATTCAGCAATTGCTGCTAGGCTTTTGGGGTCATCTTTTTGTTTCTTAATTGTTTCTTCTTCAACTATAGGTCTCTTACCTTAGCCTTTTCAGCTAAATATATCCTTTTCGTGAGTAAGTTTGAAGTTGAGGGCTAGATTTTTCAGCTTTTTCTACTGCTTGAGGTACCTTTTCAGGTGTTCTTGGCTCTTGATCATTAAGTTCACGTTTCTCCTCCTCTTTCTTTTCTGTTTCTTTTTTCTTTCTTTTTTTTTTCTTTTTCATACATTTCTTTTATTTTTTCTTTCTGTTCTTCAAATAAAGAGATAGTAGGGACAATTTGTATAGTCAACTCTTCTCCAAAGGAACTGGTGACTAAGCGATGAATACAATAGGCTTTGTATCATTCTTTGATTGTTTATAAATTCCCAAAAGTCATCATCTATGCTGAAGTTATCAGATGAAAAATTGTCTAATGCACTGAAGAGTTCTTCAAATTCAGCTTTCTCATAGTGAGAGTCATGTGTTTTTCCAGAGCATACCACCATTTCTAGACTTTGATCTTTAACTTTGTTTGACTTGCATCACCTTCTTTTTCTTCATTTTCAGAAATATACTTGTTATCATCCATATCTACCTTTTCTTGTTCTTTATCTTTCTTTTCATCATCCACTTTACTTCTTTGACTTTCAATTATCGGTTCTAGTTTAGAGATTCTTCTGTTTTGTCTTTGAAGCTCTTTTTCAAGACTAGAAATGATTTCTCATTGTTCCTTAATGATATTCTCTTGTTCCTCCATTGCTATAGTCTAAATAGCAAGAGTGTCCACATGACCACTGACTTCTTCTCTGGAATGGTTTAGTGTAGCTTTTAAGTACTCAATCTCTTTGTCATTTTCTTTCTTTCAGCTTCAATTTTTCTTTTAGTTCTTTCAATCATTTTCTTTCTCATCCAGCTCTAAAATTATGTCATTGATTAATCTAGCTCTCCTATTTAAAGTCCTTTCCATCCTTTCCACTTTCTATAAGATCTCAATTATTAGTTCATCCTTTTCATCAGGCCTATTGATGTTAGATTCAACATAGCTCTCTGTAGGTGCTTTCATGCAGGGATTTGATCATGATAATACTCCTCATCAGAAGATGATTTGGATGATTTAGATGCACTTGTTGATCCTTCAATTTCACCAGGGTGATCATGGGATGATGGTAAAGGTTGGTATGGTGACATAGGTGATTGATGTGGTGGTTATAATGGAGATTGATGATGAGGTGATATAGGTGAACCTTGAGGGTTGTTGTGGGTGTTGGTTATGGATGATTGTTGTGTTGTGGTTGTGGTGATGGTTGTGGTGATGTTTGTGGAGATGGTTGTGGAGTTGGTTGTGGTGATTGTTGTGGTTGTGGTTGTGGTTGATGGTGTGGTGATGTTTATGGAGATGGTTTTGGAGTTGGTTATGGTGATGGTTGTGGTATTGGTTGTGGTGGTGGTTGAGCTTGACCTGGTTGATTTAATTGCTGAATCATCCAAGGAAGAAGAGGTGAGTGGGCACCACTTTTAAAAGTTCCTTGGGTCCCTCTTCTTGTATTTATAGGATCTTGACATCATAGTGAGGGATGTCAAGCACAAGTTCTTCATTACAGTGTCATGGAATGATTCATTCATTAGACATTGAATGAATCTTGGATACATCAGAAACTTGTATCGTATTCCTTCTTGGATGTTTGAAATCAGGCCATTGAACACATATACAGACATATTAAACTGTCTGTTGGTGCAGAGAGCACAAATTGCAGAAGATGTGAGGACTCGAATGTCATTCCATCCTGCTTTTCTCTTTGACAGACAGTGTTGGAAACATATGAATTAGGAATCTCCAAGGCAGATCCACTAATCCTTTAACTATCTATTTTGCTTCATAGCCTCCGTCATAACAAATTTCAGCGAAAATGTGGTTATTTCTTCATCATCTAGTTCCGGAGGATCACTAGCATTATCACCAAATTATAGACATCTTCTAACAGAATCTTCAATGATTCTCAAGTGAGCTCATTATTGATTCTCTCCGAGTTAATGTTCTCATACCATTAGCTTCAACTACGTCAGCTGAGTCCCAGAACAACCTGATGAGATTCTCATAGATTGTGGGTCTCATAGTGATGGCATATGCTACCCTTGTGGTAGATAAGAACTTATCATATCTCTAAGTACTTCGGTTTTCAAGCACATCAGGGTTTAAATAACCGCTGATGTTATAGAGCTTGATCCATTAAGATTTGCCATGTAATCTGCAGAAGAGACATGTGTATTAGTTATCAGTTTGACTTTAAATTGATAAGGATGACTACTTGTCATTTCTTTCATTTCTGTTGCATTGTTGTCATGTCACATGATCAGTTTGTCATTTTATAACAGTTCTATGTTTGGACCATAATGAGATATTGTTTCATTTATTTGTTTCAAATGTTTCATTTTTTTTTGAACATGCTCTGTTCTTACAACGAACATGAATATCAAGATTTTCATGATGATAAGAATTTCTGTTGGTTTTCTTGCTCATTGAAGTTGAAAAGGTGTATTATGTTACATCAATAAAACATGTTTTGTGTGTTCTTCCTTATCAGTTGGTTCATTGACTGATTTAGGTTTAACATTCTGAAACTTAGGTCTTGATTAAAATTTTATGAAATTTTCACCTTATTTCTGATACGAATGTTGTTTCAGAATCAATAACAGAAGTCAATTTAGTAGATTCACACGAAAATCTTGAATGTTTATGATGATCATGATTGACGATGGTGTACCGTATGTTTGCGGCTCGTCTCACTATAAAGTCTCTCAAATTTGAAAAGTATTAAATGACCCATTTGAATTCCTTTAAATAGTCAAATAATACATTTTAAAGATTTTACAAGTGTAAAAGCAAATACAGTCACCATTGTAGCAAATGCTGAAGGTTAATTTATTTGACGTTTGGTCATCCGCATTTGCTACAGTTAACAAATGCGGAAGACAAACTTTTGACATTGACTGTCCGCATTTGGCTACTGTATTAAATGCGGAAGTTTTGTTTCTTCTCATTTTTTTATTCTTTCGGCATTTGTATACTGTTGCAAATACATAAGTTAGAACTGAAACCTTTGACTGTCCGCATGTGTTGTAGTAAATGCGGAAGAATAACTTGTGATTGTGTTCATCAGCATTCACTGTAACAAATGCGGTAGAGTTACTTGTTTTATCCTATCCGTATTTGTACACAGTAGCAAATGCGATAGAACAATGTCAATCAGCATTTGTGCGACTATACCAAATGCGGTTGACAACACTTGGTCAACATTGCACTGTAGCGAATGCGAGAAAGACCTGTTCATCCGAATTTGTTAACTGTAGCAAATGCGATAGAGTAAATTCCACATTTACTTCACACACATGCGGTAGAGTAAAATCATTACCCGTATTAGTTGCACTTGAAAATATATTGTTACCCGCATTAGTTACATGCATGGGTTACTTCCACCCGCATTAACCAATGCACTTACCTACATTAGCTTTTGACCTTATTCAGAAGTTAATGTGATTGAATTGATTATTCATCTTATGATGATTGTCCTTGATTGATTTTGCTTATGAATTGACTGTTAAAGTTGTCAATTTTGCTTGGATTGACTTGCAGTCACAATTGATACAAGCTTCCCAATTTTGACACATCTTGGACTTATCATGCTTCTAAGAATCTGCATAAGCTGAGATATAATGGTATGATTTATTGCAACAACACCAACTAACAAAAAAATATTTCTGTTTTGTTTTTCAAAATTAAGTTAATAAACAAAAATTTGGACTTACTAAAAAATTTTAAATCTCCCCCAAAATTTTATGTCCACATTTGGATAGAAACTTTAAAGATTTAAAATCTTTTGAATATTATTTTGATTAATATTAATCATGAAGAGAAAAATCTCTTTGTTGGGATCATATCAGTCTTACATTACACTTGTGCATCCTTTATGATTAAATGGGCATGACCATGTACTTGAAGATTGAAGGTATGTTTATCCTCTTAAACTCATACATTGTTGATATTTTGATGCAAATGACTTTTATCATGTTTTGGTTGATTAATTATTCAATGTGTACCTCACACACATAAGCATGAAATGATCGACCCTCCTTATACAATGCATGGTAGAACTTTTTCACAAACTTTTCATTATCTGGTTACGTAAGTCATGAAATCTCATTTGCACTGATCCTCATGTGATTCTTTTAATTGATCATTTTTCATGTTGATCCACATAGGGATTCTTTTCACTTCACTTTGGAAGGTGATCGCATGATAGGATTCCTTTGTGCATTCACTTGGGATGTATTACTTGTGTTGATTCATCCAATTTGGATGTGTTCCACATTGGGAATCTTTTGGATCATAACATCTGCACTATGTGCAAGTTTCATCAGGTCTTTGCTCAGCAAAATAAAGATGAAACATGATGTGGTGAAAGAGATTCATAAAGTATCATTACCTGGTGTGTTGAGGCTACTACACACACATGTATTCAGATAAGCCAATACATACCTGTACTTTGTGATGAGTGTTTCATAATGGAATATGTCTTTAATTCATCACTGCATGTATCTTTTCTTCAAAGTTGAGCCTACCAACATATTTGGTAAGTCATTTCAGTTTTTTACATTTTGAAATTAAGCACAGTGAATGATATAATGACTATAATTATATCATTTCCCATAGAATTCTTTTCTTCATCAACTTGATTTCTTTTGTGGTTTTCTGATGTTTTAAATTGTTTTTGATGTTTTTCATGTTTTTAGTCAAGGTTAATCATGCTAATGACTGAAGCAGGAAATCAAACCTAATAGGTTCAAATGCCTTGTAAAACAATCGGATAATTGATTTTCAGATGGTACTTCACTCAATTTGATTAAACCTTTTTCAGCACAGCCTCTCAAAAATGATATTAATCTCAATATGTTTTGTTTTTAGTGCTGAACTGGATTATAGTTATAAAGACAGCAACTATGTCGTCAATAGAAATTGGTGTGTGTGCAAGAAGTTAAAACCATAATCAAGCATCTGGTTTTGAATACGGAGAACTTGAGAGCAACATGCTCATGCAGGCAATATACTCAGCTTCTCCTATGGGCACAGACACATTTGTCTGCTTTTGCATGCCAAGATATAGTCTAGGACCAAGAAATTGACAACCCCAGAAGTGGATTTTCTGTTGAATTGCATCCATAATCACTGTCTGGGAGGCATAGAGATTGAATTCTCTTCCTTTGGAGACCATAACCAAGAGCTGGCTTCTTGCCCTCAAATATTTGAATATCTCTTGATAGCATTCCAATGTGATTCTTTGGATCAGCTGATATCTCGAACACACACAAACACAAAAACATAATGTCAGGCTACTGGTTTAGATACATAAGTGAACCTATCTGATCATAATGAGTTTGATCCAGATTTACCTTGGTCAGACAATCTTCACTTTAGTAATCACAGAGTTCCATAGACTGACAATTAGCAATGTGAAAATTTCTTCAACATGGTGTCTAATATTTTGATGGTGATGAAGATTCCATTGCTGTTTGTTGGAATTGCACCCCTAGAAAGAAGATAGTCCCCCATAGCACTATTTGGAATTTCGAATGCATAAGGTCTTCAAATTCTTGTAGAGTTGCTGTTTGTCAAGCCAAATATATTGTCGCCATGTAATCTGGACTATATCATGTCTTTTCCTCCTTTTCTTCTTGAAGAGAGTTGAGCCTCTTCCTCTTTCATACCCATGTTCAAAGAAGAGAAGATGATAGAGTTCATACCACTTTCTTGGTGCTTGATGAAGACCCTACTAAGCTTTATCAAGTTGTAACTTGGAGCGAATCTTGACAGGATCAGCGATCACAAGTTTGATGTATTAGGATCAAAGCAGCGGAATACAAACAGGAATTAGACAAATTGTAGCAAGCAATCGATACTTGTAAGCATTAAGAGCGCATACGGTTATAGGGAGAGAATATATATTTCTGATTTCAAGGAATGTTTATAGATGTAGAATATTTCTAATCAAATCATTCATTCATTCCATTCATTCCACGTATTACAATAGTTGTCACTCCTTATATAGAGTGCAACAATCACTGCTGTTATCACGGAAAGTGACAACTGGCAGATCTAATACAAAAATAACTAATTCTTAACAAACTACTGAAATGTTCACAACTACTGAGAACATATCAGCATGTTAAGTACAAAATAAAAACTACTGAAACTACAACGACTGAAGAACAAGCTCTTCAGTCGTTTTACAAAACTACTGAAACATAAAAATATAAAACTACTGATATCACAACTACTGAAGAAGTACTCTTCAGCAGTTGTGACAAACTACTGAGGCTTCAGTACTTGATCTTCAGACTTTGACCTTCAGGTGTTTCATCAGCTGATGACTTCAGTAGATATCATCAGCTGATGTCTTCAGTCTTTGTCTTCAGACTTTGTACATCAGTTGTTGATCTTCAGCACTTGTAAACTCTTCAGCTGTTGTACTTCAGTACTTTGGTCTTTCAGCTTCAGCACTTGTGTTCTTCAGCTGTTGTACTTCAGCACTTTAGTTCTTCAGCTGTTGAGGTCTTCAGCACTTGATCTTCAGCTGTTGAAGTCTTCAGCACTTGTCAAACTACTGATGAGGCTTTCAGCAGTTGTTGTGATACCATGTGGGACTTAGAGGTTTTCTGATCTTGGCTCATTGGTTCTTTTGGTCCAACAAACTCCCCCTGAACCAATGCAGCCAAAACCTCTAACTTATTTATTATCCCACTTATTGATGGCAAAATGTTGGTCTTTTTCCTTCTTGATCAGTAGAGAAGATGACCCATGTAAGCTCCGGCCTGGGAAGAAATCTCAAATATTTGTTTGGCGAGTATGAATGGGAACTCTGTTTTGGGGAACTGGACACAGAGTTGTTATCCCATTCATGAGATTTACTTCCCCATAATGAGTCTGTATGACTCACGAACATAGGCCTCAAGGAGAACAACTTGTTCCTCCTGAGAGAGTTCTTCTGCTCCTCCTTCGAAGAAGAACTTGGACCATAGTACTCTGATAAGTACTTCATGGTCCTGCCATTTTTCAGCTCCACCGTAGTTACCTCCCTATATACAAAATTCATCAGGATGGTTGCCTTCAAGGAGTAACTGGAGCTCATTTTCTGGATGTCTTCAAGCTTTATATAACAACCCCTTCTTAATCATCTTGTTTTCTAGTAAAGCTTGAGGGGTCTTCTTTGCTTGGTGAGCTTCTTGAATTCATCAATGATTTCCCAAGGTGAGACTACAACGGCCAACATGATGGTAGACTCTATTGTTTTTCGTACCTGCCGTTGTATCTGTGTGGGATAGTTCTTTATGGATTCTAGAACTCACCCTGGGGTCTGGCCATACTCTCACTCTCTCCTTCTGATACTGAAAGGTGTGCCTGAGAGTGTACAGCCTTTGAGCATGCCCTTTCATGGCTTGAATAGATGATGACTGAGGAAATCCTTGTCAACCATCTTCAACAGTTGCTCATCATGCTGTTTCTGCTGTTCTTCTTCTCTATCTTGACTCTGACCATTCCCTTGAGAGTCAGGTGTGATCATGGGTTGACTTTGGGGTTTTGGTAGCTTCAGAACAGCAGAGAGTGGCAGACTATCATCTTCATCCTCCTCTTCTTCTTCTTCTTCCATCCTCAGCACCCTTCTCCTCCTTCTGGGTACATCACTGGATGATGGTTGGGTTGGTGAAGGAATGGTTTGAAGAATGAGGATGTTTGGATTTTGGCTTAGAGATTGGGTGGGAGATTTGAGGGATAGGATCTGTTGAGTGGGTGGAAGGGAGGTTGATCCAGCATCTTTGTAGTTTGTTTCGCCTTTGTGAGTTTAGCCATCTCTAACCTTTTACCAGCCCCAGCCTCATCAAGGGCTTCCACAATAATCCCTTTGTTGAATTGCTCAGACAGACAGATTCTGGTGGCTATAGCCAGAATGCTGTCCCTGGTCCATGCGCGAATCTCCACTAACGATCTTCCTAAGTATTTTGCAATGAAGCGGATCATTATTTCCAATCTCTCTTTCTCAAGAGCATCATACCTGCCCATCGGTTTGTATCTCTTGTACTTCTAACCTTCTGATATCACTATCCACAGTGTGGCGTGTCAAACCCCTGCCTGAAGAGTTGTTCAATTATTTTATCCATGGATCGGCTGTGTGTAGTGTCAGCTTCTTTGACCAGCTCCTCCAAGGATTGTCTTCAGCAGTGTGATCATCAGCACTCTCTTTCGCTTGTAAGTGAGCAGAGGTTGCTTTTCTTTCCTCCTCTTGGGCTTGCTTCTCTTCCTTCTCTCCTCTGTTCTTTCCTCTTCTTTCTTTCACTGCAGTACTCTCCCCCTTTTTGGGTGCATTGGAGGAAGGGGTTTGTACCGCAGAAAGAGTCTTTTGGACAGCAGCATCAACAAGGGCTGTAAAGTTGAGGAAAGCCTCTCATCAATGGCTTTAGTCACATATCAGTGATTATGGGTGTGATGAGAGGGAGGGAATTTTGAAGTACAGCACCTATTTGCTCAGGAGGGTTCTGTTCTGAGAAGTAGGGCCTGAAGCAGAGGCAGGTGGTTGAGTTGGAGTGGCTCAGTGTTTGGGAAACCTTCAAGTGAAGGTGCCATCTGTGGGTGGTAGAGGCAGATGGTCTTTTCCTTGTGAGAGTTGGTCAAGTAGGTTTTGCAGCCTACTGACTTTCTCTTCAAGGATTGTGTTCTGGGCAAGAACATCATAGAAAAAGCCCAGGTCATCATCAGCCGAAGCTGATCATCTGACCTCCTGCTTAGAGCAGGATTTACATGCACTGGGTGTAGACCAGTTGGTGCATGTGCCCCTTGTGCTTGGTACTGGGGACTTCCAGCCTCAGGACAATGTCCATCATCAGCTGTTGCCTCTAGTGAGGTCTTAGCAATGTTACCAGCCTCACTCTGGTCATGTGCTGAGTCAGAGGAGGTGGCAGCCTCACTAGATATTCTAAGCTCCTTGTCTACACCAGGAGATAGAAGTGGAAACCCCTGTGCTGTGGGTTCTCAAGTGCACTGTGTTCCTCCCCCTCAATTGTAGAGGTATTCCCAGTAGTAAGTGGTTTCTGGGGAGGGGGTGAGGAGTGCAATTGAGTCAGCACTTGTGCAACTATTAAAGTTGGGCTGTGAGGGGCGGTTGTTTGGGGTGAGGGGATAGAAGCAGTGTGCACCTGGGGAGGTTGGTGCTCTTCAATGGCAATCTCCTCAAGTGAGGAAGATCCCAGATATGTAGGTGCCCCTTGTGTGGTTGCTGCAGGCTCCTGTTGAGAGGAAGCCTGAGCGGCTGTGGCTGGAGGAGTCATTGTATCCACTAGGGGGTTTGGACTAGTGGATATATCCTGCGTTTGTGTTGCAGGGGCATCCTCAGGGGACTCAATTCCCTGAGTAGCCGTTTGGGTTTCTTTTTGGTGGGTGGTGGGGACTTTGGATTTGGAGGTGGTGGCTGTGGGTTCCAGCTGCGTGGGTTTTCGCAGCTTGGCAGCCATTTGAGTGTCCGGTCAGAGTTGTGCGGGAGTATACTTCCGGCAGAACAGCCGTAGCAGGGACTCCAAGCCAACAAGTCCCTCAGCATTAAGCTGGTTTGTAATGATGGCCATTATGAACCGTGGATATAGTATCCAACGGTTGGCAGTTAGTTTTTGAGCCATCCTTGAGCTCTAAAAATATTATTTCTGAAAAATTAAGTGGTTGTTGCTCAAGAATAGAATACATTACCTGCTGCCATTTTGTCGACATTTGATCCCAAGACGACGTCTTAGGGGCCAAACATACATTCACCATGTGAAAAATCAGGCGCTCAGCGTCATTAAAGTGTTTCTTCATGATAGTGGAGGCACTGAGATCGCCTTGATATCCATGTTGAGCAAAGGATAGATCTATGGTGCCCTTCGGATATCCAGCAGGAGAACTAGCATCATTCAGTTGAAGAATTTGGCGGATTATTGCAGGAGTGATGACTACTTCTTTGTTGTTGACGACCGACTGGAGGGATGGTGTGTTGTTCTCCCAGTGGTAACAGTAACGTTCATCCAAAATTGGTGCAAGGATTCGGCATGTAATATGGGATTCAGAAGAAATGCCGTGTTGTATTGGGACTGAACCATAAGATCGATAGCAGTATCGAACTTAGTCCAGATGGGCGATTTGTGAGGTAGGCAACACAGTTGTGTCGCGGTTTAATTTGCATAGACGCCATGAGAAGAGGGAAGTTTTGGAGAGGAACGTTAGGTTTGAAGAAGATGAAGCATTGAGAGCTAGGTTAGGGATATATATAGGGTACGGGTAAGAAAACGACTGAAGGATGTGGTGTTAGTCATCAGTAGTTTTAAACGACCGTTGACATGGTATTATCCTTTCAGACGTTGAAACAGCTGAAGTCGTGGTGTTAGGCATCAGTAGTTTAGAAAACTACTGAAGACCGTGGTTTTGACTTCAGATGATTGAAAAAACTGAGGACTTGGTGTTTGTCATCAGTAGTTATGAAACTACTGAAGACAGTGGTTTTGTCATCAGCTGTTGTAAACAACTGAAGACTTGGATTAGTCATCAGTAGTTATAAAACTACTGAAGACGTGGTTTTGCTTCAGTTGTTTAAAATGAAACAGCAGTTGTACAAACGACTGAAGAGAAAGTTCTCTTCAGCTGTTTTCGTCAATTCTTAGCTTTTCAGCTGTTTCAAACTGTCCTCAACACATTCATCAGTCTTTTTGGCTGATTTCAGTTGTTTCATAGGACATCAGTACTTATCTGTTTTTACTGATTGCAGTAGTTGTAACTGCATCAGTAGTTGTAACTACATCAGTAGTTTAGAACAGATGAAGTACTTCAGTACTTGTGAGACATTTAGCCTTCAGTAGTTATAAAAACTACTGAGGGTAAAAGAGCTCATCAGTACTTATATGTGACATAGGTACTCATGATCATCAGTACGAATTACTAAGATCATCAGTAGTTGTCACTTATTCTAGTTGCAGCATACCAAGCCTTAACACCAGGTTTTGGAAAGTTGAACTATCCAAAGGCTTAGTAAAAATGTCTGCAAGCTCATCAGCACTAGGCACAAACTTAGGATCAATCAGACCTTTTTCAAAACAATCCCTTATAAAATGATGTCTGATCTCTATATGTTTGGTCCTAGAGTGCTGGACTGGATTTTTGACAATGCAAAGAGCTGAAGCACTATCCATTAACAATGGAGTCTTAGTCTCTGTAATGCCATAATCCAAAAGTTGGTTTTGAAGCCAGAGTACCTGAGATGTACAACTTGCAGCAGCAATGTACTCTGCTTCAGCAGTGGATGTAGCAACTGAGGTCTGTTTCTTGCTCTGCCAAGAAATCAAGCAGTTGCCTAGGAATTGACATCCACCAGAAGTTGATTTCCTGGTCAACTTACACCCTGCATAGTCACTGTCAGAAAAAGCAACTAATTTACCAGAATGTCCGGTAGAATACCATAAACCTAGAGATGGAGTGCCTTGCAGATATCTAAAGATCCTCTTGACTGCAATCAGATGAGACTCTTTAGGTGCAGCCTGAAATCTAGCACAAACACATGTAGCAAACATAATATCTGGTCTAGAAGCTGTTAAATACATCAAGGACCCAATCATACATCTGTAAAGTGTTTCATCAACCACTTTACCTTTCTGATCTGTGTCCAGTTGTGTGGTGCTGCTCATGGGAGTAGAACAAGGCTTACAGTTTTGTAAATCAAACTTTTGCAAAAGATCTTTTGTATATTTGGACTGATGAATAAAAATTCCATCAGCCTTTTGTTTGATTTGCAACCCCAGAAAGAACTGTAATTCTCCCATGGCACTCATTTCAAACTTCTGTTGCATCAACTTTGTAAAGGCATCACACAACTTTGGATCAGAGGATGCAAAAATGATATCATCTACATAAATTTGAACAAGTAGATTATGCTGCCCAGCTTTCTTAATGAATAAAGTCTTATCTAGCCTCTAGTGAAATTGTTTCCAGAAGAAAGTTTGATAATGTCTCATACCAGGCTCTGGGAGCTTGTTTAACCCATAAAGAGCTTTATCAAGCTTATACACCCAATTAGGATGTTTATTGTCCTCAAAGCCTGGAGGTTGACATACATAAACCTCTTCTTTAATTTTCCATACAAAAATGCACTTTTGACATCCATTTGAAAAACTTTAAGGTTTTGATAAGCAGCATAAGCTAAAAACAATCGAATTGCTTCCAGTCTGGCTACAGGGGCAAAGGTTTCATCATAATCAATACCTTCTTCTTGTGCAAACCCTGAACAACCAGTCTGGCCTTGTTCTTAACAATAAGCCCATTTTCATCAGTTTTGTTCCTAAACACCCATTTAGTGCCTATTGCACACTTACCTGGAGGTAGAGGAACAGTTCCCACACTTGCTGTTTCTTGAACTGAAGAAGCTCAAGCTGCATGGCATCAACCCATCCATTGTCCTTTAAAGCAATGTGATAATTCTTTGGCTCTTGCTGACTGATGAAGAGAGCATAGAAGCAGAATTTTGACAATTGACTTCTTGTTGATACTCCAGCAGTGATATCACCAATGATTTGAGACATAGGGTGATTCTTCAGATCTTGATACACAATGAGATCTGTGCAAGTGTTTGTAGCCGGCTCAGCAGCAACAGATGGTGATGGTGAATCATTTCCTTGAAACCAATCAGTGGATGGTAATTCAAAGGAAGTTGAATTCGAAGAGATCTCATCAGCATTTGTTGTGGATGGTGCTACTGGAGCTACAGGAACATCAGGTCTAGCTGAGTCAGGCAGCTGATCACTAAACTGAAGAGGTGAGTACTGCAATCATCATCATCATCAGCAGTACCACCAGGTGGTGAACTGTTGACAGGAGCAACAGCAGGAGTTTGATAAGGAACATATTGCAGTATGTCCAAATCAAATAACTCCACAGGACTTTGTGGAATCTTGTCCTTTGGAGATTCATTAAACTTAACATGTAGAGTTTCTTCAACCATCTTTGTTCTGCAGTTGAAGACTCTGTATGCCTTGCAAGTAGATGAATAACCAACAAAGTACCTGCATCCACCTTAGGATCAAATTTATGGAGTTGATCCTTTGTGTTGAGAATAAAACAGGGACACCCAAATGCTTTGAAAAATGAAATCAGAGGAGCCAAATGATGGAGAACTTCATATGGAGTCTTCATCAACCTCTGATTTACTAAAACTCTATTTTGCACATAACAAGCTGTGTTGACAGCTTCAGCCCAAAAGGTCAGTGGCAAACCTGAGTCAGCCAGCATGGACCTTGCAGCTTCAATGAGGGTCCTGTTCTTTCTCTCCACTACTCCATTTTGTTCTGGAGTCCTTGGAATGCTGAACTGCCTTTTGATTCCCTTTGAAAGATAGAAGTCATCAAGTGTATGATTTCTGAACTCAGTTCCATTGTCACTCCTAATACACTTGACTGGAAGGGAATACTGCTTCTCAATGTACAACACAAAGTGAATAATCTTCTGAGCAGCCTCATCCTTTGAATGTAGAAAGAAAGTCCATACAAATCTGGAGTAATCATCCACAATTACCAGACAGTATTTCTTCTTTGCCATGCTCATTACTCTCACAGGACCAAATAGATCCATATGCAGTAATTGCAAGCAGGCAGTGGACTTGGGCACTTCAATAGGAGGGAATGAGACTTTGTGCTGTTTTCCTTTTAAACAAGCAGTGCAGGTTTCATCACAGTGGAACTCCTTTATTGGTAAGCCTCTGACTAAACTATTGTGGGTAAGCTGATTCATGTTTTTGAGATTACATGACCAAGCCTCCTGTGCCACAGTTTAGATTCTTGAGAAGAGGCTTTGGAAAATAGGCAAGGATTGCCTTTGAGATCTATCTTCTTAGAAGATCTAAGGCATACACTCTTCCTGTCCTGTTGGCTTCAGGAGAGTGTGATCATCCAACACCTTGTCAATCAAGTGCAAAACTTTGGATGACAGAATCCTACAGTTTGACTGGTGAAAAGGGCAACATGGCCTTTATCACACATTTGACTGACACTCAAGAGATTGTACTTGAGATTTTCCACATGATTAACATCATCAAATTTGATTTCTCCATTGGAGACAAAGCCCTTACCGATGATGTAACCCCTAGCATCATTGCCAAAAGAGACAAATCCTTCTTTCCTTGAGAGTAGTCATGAAGAAGAGAGTTGTTCCCAGTCATGTGCATAGATCCCCCACTGTCTACATACCAGATGCTACTTTGGCATGTTGAAGAACCCTGCAAAAAAAACAATTAGTTAGTTTTAGAGACCCAAACCTTTTTGGTTTTGGGCCTGGTCTCATCAATAGATGGTAAACTAACAGGTTTTATTGAAACAACAGCCTGAGAGGAAGAAGATGGTGTAGAAGAGGAATCCTTTGGCTTGGACCTCCTTTTCTGTGGTTTCAACATAGGAGAATCTAGTGGTTAACTCTACCCAACAGATGTTGTACCATCATCACCAGCTGTGTCTGATTTTGTGATAAAGCTTTCAGCTCATCAGACACATTGCTAGTGGAGTTTGATAAGTTCCTATGTGCACCTTTTCTTCTGAGCACCTCAGCTGTCACCTGTTTAACCTTCCTTTTTGGATTTCTTGATGACTTAAGGGTTACAGGTTTGATTGGATACAAATGTGGTCTCAAACTCAGTTTTCATTTTTACCATTTGCTCATTAATTTCTTCTTTTTGTTTGAGTTTGGACCTCTTTTGTACCAACAATCATCTGTAGATGATTGAACAAACCACATACTTCACATGGTTCTTCTTCATCTTAGGTTGATCATCAACTAAGAGGGTGAAGCAACAGAAGACTTGTCTTTATGCTTGGGAAGCATTGTTTGCTTTTGACAGCCTCTTTAGTAGTCTTCAAACTCAGTTTCTACTACAGTTTCTTCTCTTCAGTACTACAGTAGTTGAAGTTTGAACTTCAGGTGTAAAATCTGCTCTCTAGTCCTTCAGGACCTTCAGAATTAACTCTGGTGATCAATCATAATCATGTGAAGTCAGAATTTGAACCACCACATCAGATGATAGGTCAAAGAGGCTGATGCTGACTGTACTTCTATTGTGCTGTATCAGAAGGTAGATCCCACATGATTGTGATCGAAGTGTTGTATCATCTCACCATAAATTCTACCTCTGCTCTGGAGGGTACAAACTGTAGTGGAGCAGTGTGTTGGACCAAAAGAACCAATGAGCCAAGATCAGAAAACCTCTAAGTCCCACATGGTATCACAACAACTGCTGAAAGCCTCATCAGTAGTTTGACAAGTGCTGAAGACTCAACAGCTGAAGATCAAGTGCTGAAGACCTCAACAGCTGAAGAACAAAGTGCTGAAGTACAACAGCTGAAGAACACAAGTGCTGAAGCTGAAAGACCAAAGTACTGAAGTACAACAGCTGAAGAGTTTACAAGTGCTGAAGATCAACAACTGATGTACAAAGTCTGAAGACAAAGACTGAAGACATCAGCTGATGATATCTACTGAAGTCATCAGCTGATGAAACACCTGAAGGTCAAAGTCTGAAGATCAAGTACTGAAGCCTCAGTAGTTTGTCACAACTGCTGAAGAGTACTTCTTCAGTAGTTGTGATATCAGTAGTTTTTATTTTTATGTTTCAGTAGTTTTGTAAAACGACTGAAGAGCTTGTTCTTCAGTCGTTGTAGTTTCAGTAGTTTTATATTTTGTACTTAACACGCTGATATGTTCTCAGTAGTTGTGAACATTTCAGTAGTTTGTTAAGATTAGTTATTTTGTATTAGATCTGCCAGTTGTCACTTTCCGTGATAACAGCAGTGATTGTTGCACTCTATATAAGGAGTGACAACTTATTGTACAATGAGAATGAATGGAATGAATGAATGATTTGATTAGAAATATTCTACATCTATAAACATTCCTTGAAATCAGAAATATATATTCTCTCCTATAACCGTATGCGCTCTTAATGCTTACAAGTATCGATTGCTTGCTACAATTTGTCTAATCTGTTGTTGTATTCCGCTGCTTTGTATCCTAATACATCAAACTTGTGATCGCTGATCCTGTCAAATGGTATCAGAGCAGGTTAATCATTGATCGATCTAATAATTGATCATTGAAACTGCTATTCAAGATCTAAGTTTGATTGAATTAGCTTTTGTTTTTGCAAGAAACGGTTATAGAGATTGAATTTTCTGTATTTCTGCTCATTCATCCTGAGATCTTTTCTTGGTTCTCATTGAGTTTGTTGTGGTCTGTCTAAAACTTTTAAAAGCTTGAACTAAATTGTTTTTGAACTGAAAATGACTACTCCCTCCAATGATCCTCACAATACTGGTTCCTCAACCAAGCCACCAATGCTGGTTAGGAATGAGTATAACATATGGCAAAGACGTATGCTCCATCACCTGTCTGTTAACAGCGCAGGGTGTTGGACATCAGTGGTACATGGTCCACACAAGCCTATGGTGAATAACCCGGAAACCAATCAAATGGTTCCGAAGAGGAGGGAGCAATACTCAGATGAGGATAAGAAGTTGCTTGAAATTGATGCAAAAGCCCATGGAATTCTGGCCATGGCACTGCCCAATGAAATCTATTCTGGGCTAATGCATCATGAAACTGCCCATGACCTCTGGATGCCTTGAAAGAACAATTTGGAGGAACAGATGAGGTCTTGGCAAATAATAGAGAAATTCTTGCCCAACAATATGAGACATTCTCTCATAGAAAGGGTGAGACACTGACTCAACAATATGAGCGGTCTCTTGTTTGATCTCTGAACTAAAAATGGTCAAACTTGAATACACCAATATTCAGATGAATAACAGATTTCTCAGATCACTGCCTGAGAGATGGGACACATATACTATTGTCCTACGCTCCAGTGCAAGTTTGGACAAACTATCTCTCACCCAACTCCATGGGAAACTGCTCACTTTGAGAGAGAGATAGAACAGAAGAGAAAGCTGTCTTCATCTGGAAAGCTCACTGAAGACTTTGTACAAGGCAACACTGCCTTGGTGGGTCATGAGTCAGAATATGCTTCATCTGAATGCCAGTATGATGAGCATATTAATTTCTCTTCAAGCACTTCTGATTCTGCATTTGTGAGTGTTGATGGTCAGTTTACTGGGTGTAATAATGACAATCTATGTTTCATTATGGATGATCTCAAGGGGATTGCTGATGATGACTTAGAAGAGATGGATATTTGAGCCAAATGGCCTTGATAAATATCAGATCTCAGAAGTTCTATAAAAGAACTGGAAGAAAATTCCCAGGACTCTCTGGCAAAACCAAAGTTGGTTTGACAAGAGCAAGTTGAGGTGTCACAAATGCCAAAGGCTTGGACACTTTGCAAGAGAGTGTAGATCAACTGGATCTAACTCCACTGCACCCTTTGTGACTTTTCCTGGCAATAGTCAACAACACAGAGGGCAACATCCTGTCACCTCTAGTCATCATCCTCAACAACAATCTCCGGCATATTTTGTTCCTCAGGGTCAAATGCCATATCCGTACCCTTGTTATTACATGCCACAGTCAAATCAAGTTCAAGTTCCTATGGCACCACAACCTCATGCACTACCAGAACCTCAGCCTTCCCATCTCATCAAACTCAACCTCAACAACACAGCTTCTTCACCCAGGAGTTGTTGACTGGAGCAGTTTACCAGATGACATGTCTGGTCATGATCAACTGTTCTCAGGTGCTGGTCAACATGGTGGTGACAGTCCTTTTGGGAATCTAGCTCTTATGGCTTTGGAGTCTGCTGATACTTCATTTTCTAATGCCTCTACACCTCAGGTATCACAGGTATCCTCTGAGGCAAAAGCCAAATTATGTTCTGAACCATGCATAGCAGCTTGCTTCCATTAGAGAAGCAAATGTAGCTCTAATTAATAAGAACATTGAGCTAGAACAAATAATTTCCAAAAACAAAGCTGAGTTTGAGTTTGTGCTCAAAGATAAAAATGATGAGATTTATAAACTGAATTGCCAAATAATTGATGATAAGGCTAGAGAAGAAGTACTTCTAGAGAAGTACAAAGATCTCAAAGAAACCCTTGCAGTTACCCAGGTCGAGTGTGATAGATGGGTACAATCATGCAAAGGTTTTGAAATGCTTCTTAGTAAGCAATCTGCTTCAAATGTGAAGTTTGGAATTGGTTACAATCACACTGCTCCACCTACAGATTTTACCCCAAGAGCAGAGGTAGAATCTGATGGTGAGAGTGATAACCAATCCATCACATCATGTGATCTACCTTCTGATACAGCACAATCAGAAGTAGCAGTCAGCATCAAGCCCTCTTTGAACCTATCAGCTGATGTTGATGGTTCAAATGCTGACATTCACATGATTAATGAGTTGATCAACTCAGGAGTTAATTCTGAAGGTCCTGAAAGGACTAGAGAGCAGGATTTAACACCTGAAGTTCAAACTTCAACTGCTGTCAGTACTGAAGAGAAGAAAACTGGCAGTAGAAAGAGTTTGAAGACTACTAAAGAGGTGTCAAGAAAGCAAACAATGCTTCCAAAGCATTGAAGAACAAGTCTTCTGTTGCTTCACCCTCTTTAGTTGATGATCAACCTAAGATGAAGAAGAAACCATGTGAAGTATGTGGTTTGTTCAATCATCTTACAGATGATTGTTGGTACAAAAGAGGTTCCAAACTCAAACAAAAGAAGAAATTAATGAGAAAATGGTAAAATGAAAACTGAGTTTGAGACCACATTTGTATCAGCAACATCAAATCCTGTAACCCTTAAGTCCTCAAAGAAATCCAAAAAGGAAGGGGTTAAACAGGTGACAGCTGAGGGTGCTCAAAAGAAGAAGGTGCAACATAGGAACTTATCAAACTCCACTAGCAATGTGTCTGATGAGCTGAAAGCTTTATCACAAAATCAGACACAGCTGGTGATGATGGTACAACATCTTGGGTAGAGTTAACCAACTAGATTCTCCTATGTTGAAACCACAGAAAAGGAGGTCCAAGCCAAAGGACTCCTCTTCTACACCATCTTCTTCCTCTCAGGCTGTTGTTTCAATAAACCTGTTAGTTTACCATCTATTGATGAGACCAGGCCCAAACCAAAAAGGTTTGGGTCTCTAAAACTAACTATTGTTTTTTTTGCAGGGTTCTTCAACATGCCAAAGTAGCATCTGGTATGTAGACAGTGGGGGATCTATGCACATGACTGGGAACAACTCTCTTCTTCATGACTACTCTCAAGGAAAGAAGGGATTTGTCTCTTTTGGCAATGATGCTAGGGGTTACATCATCGGTAAGGGCTTTGTCTCCAATGGAGAAATCAAATTTGATGATGTTAATCATGTGGAAAATCTCAAGTACAATCTCTTGAGTGTCAGTCAAATGTGTGATAAAGGCCATGTTGCCCTTTTCACCAGTCAAAACTGTAGGATTCTGTCATCCAAAGTTTTGCACTTGATTGACAAGGTGTTGGATGATCACACTCTCCTGAAAGCCAACAGGACAGGAAGAGTGTATGCCTTAGATCTCTCTAAGAAGATAGATCTCAAAGGCAATCCTTGCCTATTTTCCAAAGCCTCTTCTCAAGAATCTAAACTGTGGCACAGGAGGCTTGGTCATGTTAATCTCAAAAACATGAATCAGCTTACCCACAATAGTTTAGTCAGAGGCTTACCAATAAAGGAGTTCCACTGTGATGAAACCTGCACTGCTGTTTAAAAGGAAAACAGCACAAAGTCTCATTCCCTCCTATTGAAGTGCCTAAGTCCACTGCCTGCTTGCAATTACTGCATATGGATCTATTTGGTCCTGTGAGAGTAATGAGCATGGCAAAGAAAATACTGTCTGGTAATTGTGGATGATTACTCCAGATTTGTATGGACTTTCTTTCTACATTCAAAGGATGAGGCTGCTCAGAAGATTATTCACTTTGTGCTGTATATTGAGAAGCAGTATTCCCTTCCAGTCAAGTGTATTAGGAGTGACAATGGAACTGAGTTCAGAAATCATACACTTGATGACTTCTATCTTTCAAAGGGAATCAAAAGGCAGTTCAGCATTCCAAGGACTCCAGAACAAAATGGAGTAGTGGAGAGAAAGAACAGGACCCTCATTGAAGCTGCAAGGTCCATGCTGGCTGACTCAGGTTTGCCACTGACCTTTTGGGCTGAAGCTGTCAACACAGCTTGTTATGTGCAAAATAGAGTTTTAGTAAATCAGAGGTTGATGAAGACTCCATATGAAGTTCTCCATCATTTGGCTCCTCTGATTTCATTTTTCAAAGCATTTGGGTGTCCCTGTTTATTCTCAACACAAAGGATCAACTCCATAAATTTGATCCTAAGGTGGATGCAGGGTATTTTGTTGGTTATTCATCTACTTGCAAGGCATACAGAGTCTTCAACTGCAGAACAAAGATGGTTGAAGAAACTCTACATGTTAAGTTAATGAATCTCCAAAGGACAAGATTCCACAAAGCCTGTGGAGTTATTTGATTTGGACATACTGCAATATGTTCCTTATCAAACTCCTGCTGTTGCTCCTGTCAACAGTTCACCACCTGGTGGTACTGCTGATGATGATGATGATTGCAGTACTCACCTCTTCAGGTTTAGTGATCAGCTGCCTGATTCAGCTAGACCTGATGTTCCTGTAGCTCCAGTAGCACCATCCACAACAAATGCTGATGAGATTCTTCGAATTCAACTTCCTTTGAATTACCATCCACTGATTGGTTTCAAGGAAATGATTCACCATCACCATCTGTTGCTGCTGAGCCTGCTAAACACTTGCACAGATCTCATTGTGTATCAAGATCTGAAGAATCACCCTATGTCTCAAATCATTGGTGATATCACTGCTGGAGTATCAACAAGAAGTCAATTGTCAAATTTCTGCTTCTATGCTCTCTTCATCAGTCAGCAAGAGCCAAAGAATTATCACATTGCTTTAAAGGACAATGGATGGGTTGATGCCATGCAGCTTGAGCTTCTTCAGTTCAAGAAACAGCAAGTGTGGGAACTGGTTCCTCTACCTCCAGGTAAGTGTGCAATAGGCACTAAATGGGTGTTTAGGAACAAAACTGATGAAAATGGGCTTATTGTTAAGAACAAGGCCAGACTGGTTGTTCAGGGGTTTGCACAAGAAGAAGGTATTGATTATGATGAAACCTTTGCCCCTGTAGCCAGACTGGAAGCAATTCGATTGTTTTTAGCTTATGCTGCTTATCAAAACCTTAAAGTTTTTCAAATGGATGTCAAAAGTGCATTTTTGTATGGAAAAATTAAAGAAGAGGTTTATGTATGTCAACCTCCAGGCTTTGAGGACAATAAACATCCTAATTGGGTGTATAAGCTTGATAAAGCTCTTTATGGGTTAAAACAAGCTCCCAGAGCCTGGTATGAGACATTATCAAACTTTCTTCTGGAAAACATTTCACTAGAGGCTCCATAGATAAGACTTTATTCATTAAGAAAGCTGGGCAGCATAATCTACTTGTTCAAATTTATGTAGATGATATCATTTTTGCATCCTCTGATCCAAAGTTGTGTGATGCCTTTACAAAGTTGATGCAACAGAAGTTTGAAATGAGTGCCATGGGAGAATTACAGTTCTTTCTGGGGTTGCAAATCAAACAAAAGGCTGATGGAATTTTTATTCATCAGTCCAAATATACAAAAGATCTTTTGCAAAAGTTTGATTTACAAAACTGTAAGCCTTGTTCTACTCCCATGAGCAGCACCACACAACTGGACACAGATCAGAAAGGTAAAGTGGTTGATGAAACACTTTACAGATGTATGATTGGGTCCTTGATGTATTTAACAGCTTCTAGACCAGATATTATGTTTGCTACATGTGTTTGTGCTAGATTTCAGGCTGCACCTAAAGAGTCTCATCTGATTGCAGTCAAGAGGATCTTTAGATATCTGCAAGGCACTCCATCTCTAGGTTTATGGTATTCTACCGGACATTCTGGTAAATTAGTTGCTTTTTCTGACAGTGACTATGCAGGGTGTAAGTTGACCAGGAAATCAACTTCTGGTGGATGTCAATTCCTAGGCAACTGCTTGATTTCTTGGCAGAGCAAGAAACAGACCTCAGTTGCTACATCCACTGCTGAAGCAGAGTACATTGCTGCTGCAAGTTGTACATCTCAGGTACTCTGGCTTCAAAACCAACTTTTGGATTATGGCATTACAGAGACTAAGACTCCATTGTTAATGGATAGTGCTTCAGCTCTTTGCATTGTCAAAAATCCAGTCCAGCACTCTAGGACCAAACATATAGAGATCAGACATCATTTTATAAGGGATTGTTTTGAAAAAGGTCTGATTGATCCTAAGTTTGTGCCTAGTGCTGATGAGCTTGCAGACATTTTTACTAAGCCTTTGGATAGTTCAACTTTCCAAAACCTGGTGTTAAGGCTTGGTATGCTGCAACTAGAATAAGTGACAACTACTGATGATCTTAGTAATTCATACTGATGATCATGAGTACCTATGTCACATATAAGTACTGATGAGCTCTTTTACCCTCAGTAGTTTTTATAACTACTGAAGGCTAAATGTCTCACAAGTACTGAAGTACTTCATCTGTTCTAAACTACTGATGTAGTTACAACTACTGATGCAGTTACAACTACTGCAATCAGTAAAAACAGATAAGTACTGATGTCCTATGAAACAACTGAAATCAGCCAAAAAGACTGATGAATGTGTTGAGGACAGTTTGAAACAGCTGAAAAGCTAAGAATTGACGAAAAACAGCTGAAGAGAACTTTCTCTTCAGTCGTTTGTACAACTGCTGTTTCATTTTAAACAACTGAAGCAAAACCACGTCTTCAGTAGTTTTATAACTACTGATGACTAATCCCAAGTCTTCAGTTGTTTACAACAGCTGATGACAAAACCACTGTCTTCAGTAGTTTCATAACTACTGATGACAAACACCAAGTCCTCAGTTGTTTCAATCATCTGAAGTCAAAACCACGGTCTTCAGTAGTTTTCTAAACTACTGATGCCTAACACCACGACTTCAGCTGTTTCAACGTCTGAAAGGATAATACCATGTCAACGGTCGTTTAAAACTACTGATGACTAACACCACATCCTTCAGTCGTTTCTTACCCGTACCCTATATATATCCCTAACCTTAGCTCTCAATGCTTCATCTTCTTCAAACCTAACGTTCCTCTCCAAAACTTCCCTCTTCTCAATGGCGTCTATGCAAATTAAACCGCGACACAACTGTGTTGCCTACCTCACTAAATCGCCCATCTGGACTAAGTTCGATACTGCTATCGATCTTATGGTTCAGTCCCAATACAACACGGCATTTCTTCTGAATCCCATATTACATGCCGAATCCTTGCACCAATTTTGGATGAACGTTACTGTTACCCACTGGGGAGAAAACACACCATCCCTCCAGTCGGTCGTCAACAACAAAGAAGTAGTCATCACTCCTGCAATAATCCGCCAAATTCTTCAACTGAATGATGCTACTTCTCCTGCTGGATATCCGAAGGGCACCATAGATCTATCCTTTGCTCAACATGGATATCAAGGCGATCTCAGTGCCTCCACTATCATGAAGAAACACTTTAATGACGCTGAGCGCCTGATTTTTCACATGGTGAATGTATGTTTGGCCCCTAAGACGTCGTCTTGGGATCAAATGTCGACAAAATGGCAGCAGGTAATGTATTCTATTCTTGAGCAACAACCACTAATTTTTCAGAAATAATATTTTTCAGAGCTCAAGATATGGCTCAAAAACTAACTGCCAACCGTTGGATACTATATCCACGGTTCATAATGGCCATCATTACAAACCAGCTTAATGCTGAGGGACTTGTTGGCTTGGGAGTCCCTGCTACGGCTGTTCTGCCGGAAGTATACTCCCGGCACAACTCTGACCGGACACTCAAAATGGCTGCCAAGCTGCGAAAACCCACGCAGCTGGAACCCACAGCCACCACCTCCAAATCCAAAGTCCCCACCAAACCCACCAAAAAGAAACCCAAAACGGCTACTCAGGGAATTGAGTCCCCTGAGGATGCCCCTGCAACACAAACGCAGGATATATCCACTAGTTCAAACCCCCTAGTGGATACAATGACTCCTCCAGCCATAGCCGCTCAGGCTTCCTCTCAACAGGAGCCTGCAGCAACCACACAAGGGGCACCTACATATCTGGGATCTTCCTCACTTGAGGAGATTGCCATTGAAGAGCACCAACCTCCCCAGGTGCACACTGCTTCTATCCCTCACCCCAAACAACGCCCCTCACAGCCCAACTTTAATAGTTGCACAAGTGCTGACTCAATTGCACTCCTCACCCCCTCCCCAGAAACCACTTACTACTGGGAATACCTCTACAATTGAGGGGGAGGAACACAGTGCACTTGAGAACCCACAGCACAGGGGTTTACCACTTCTATCTCCTGGTGTAGACAAGGAGCTTAGAATATCTAGTGAGGCTGCCACCTCCTCTGACTCAGCACATGACCAGAGTGAGGCTGGTAACATTGCTAAGACCTCACTAGAGGCAACAGCTGATGATGGACATTGTCCTGAGGCTGGAAGTCCCCAGTACCAAGCACAAGGGGCACATGCACCAACTGGTCTACACCCAGTGCATGTAAATCCTGCTCTAAGCAGGAGGTCAGATGATTCAGCTTCGGCTGATGATGACCTGGGCTTTTTCTATGATGTTCTTGCCCAGAACACAATCCTTGAAGAGAAAGTCAGTAGGCTGCAAAACCTACTTGACCAACTCTCACAAGGAGAAAGACCATCTGCCTCTACCCACCCACAGATGGCACCTTCACTTGAAGGTTTCCCAAACACAGAGCCACTCCAAAATCAACCACCTGCCTCTGCTTCAGGCCCTACTTCTCAGGAACAGAACCCTCCTGAGCAAATAGGTGCTGTACTTCAAAATTCCCTCCCTCTCATCACACCCATAATCACTGATATTGTGACCAAAGCCATTGATGAGAGGCTTTCCTCAACTTTACAGCCCTTGGTTGATGCTGCTGTCCAAAAGACTCTTTCTGCGGTACAAACCCCTTCCTCCATGCATCCAAAAAGGGGGAGAGTACTGCAGTGAAAGAAAGAAGAGGAAAAGATCCGAGGAAAAGAAGGAAGCGAAGCAAGCCCAAAAGGAGGAGAAAGAACAGCAACCAATGCTCACCTACAAGCGAAAGAAAGGTGCTGATGAGCACATTGCTGAAGATAAAGCCTTGGAGCTACTGAAAAAGAGGCTGATCGAACACAGCAGATCAATGGACAACATCATTGATCAGCTGTTTAGGCAAGGCCATGACACCAATAAACTTGACTCTGAGATTCGACGACTAGAGATTGAAGAAATCCAGAATAGATGGGCAAGTTATGAAGGTTAGAAAGAGAAAGGCTGAAATCATGATTAGATTTATTGCAAAATATCTTGGAAGATCAATGATCGAAATCAAAGCTTGGTCCAGGGACAGTATCTTGGCAATCACCACCAAGATCTGTTCGTCTGAAGCATATACTAAGGGGCTTGTTATTGAAGCTTTAATGAAGCGGGTGCTGGGAGCAGGACTGAGCTAGCCAAGCAATCAAAAGCCACACTCACCTCAAGGATGCTAGAACAGCCTGTCAACATTCCCACACCAAAACCACCCAAAACACAACCCACCAAACCAACTCCCTTACCCTCAAAACCATAGCCGATGATATACCCTTGAAGAAGAAGAGAAGGATATTGAGGCTAGAAGATGATGAAGAAGATGATGAATAGGCTGCCGCTCTCAGCTGTGATTCAGTTGCCTAAGGCCACAAGTCACTCTCAGCAATTACTCCTGAAGTCCAGAGACAAATGGTTAAAGTGAAGCTAGAAGAAGAAGAGCTTCATAAACAGCATGATGAGGAATGCTGAAGAGAGTTGACAAAGCTTATGCAGCCACATCTTCTATCATCATCATATGAAGGAGCAAGCCCTCAGACTTTACACTCTCAGGCATACCTTTCAATATCAAAAGGAAAGAGTGAGGATTTGCCTGATCCCAGGGTCTCTCAAGAATTCATAAGAACAATATACTCGGAGATACATTGGCCAGGTGAAAAAGATCGTAGATGAAGTGATCTCTCTGGTCTTTGTAGTTTCACCCTGGGAAATCCTAGAAGACTTCAAGAAGGCCTACAAGCTAATCTAACCCCTCAGAAGATGCTGGAAAACAAAATAGTGAAAAAGGGGTTAGTTTACAGAGGCTTGAGGAAGTCAGAAAAATGAGCTCCAGTTGTTCCTAGAGGGTAATCACCCGGATGAGTTTGCTTACAGAATAATAACAACTGTGGAGCTAAAAATGGAAACAGGCCAAATACGTATCTGAGTATTATGGGCCTGAATCATTGTTTGAAGGAGGTGCTGAAGTGCTAACCATGGAGGAACAAATCACCTTCCTTGAGGCCTACACAAGAGAGGTACAGACTCATTATGGGAAGTGAATCTCATGAATGGGATAACAACTCTGTGTCCTGTTCCCCAAAACAGAGTTCCCATTCATACTCTGCCAAACAAATATTTGAGGTTTCTTCCCAGGCGGAGCTTACATGGGTCATCTTCTCTACTGATCAAGAAGGAAAAAGACCAACATTTTGCCATCAATAAGTGGGAGAATAAATAAGTAGAGGTTTTGGCTGCATTGGTTCAGGGGGAGTTTGTTGGACCAAAAGAACCAATGAGCCAAGATCAGAAAACCTCTAAGTCCCACATGGTATCACAACAACTGCTGAAAGCCTCATCAGTAGTTTGACAAGTGCTGAAGACTTCAACAGCTGAAGATCAAGTGCTGAAGACCTCAACAGCTGAAGAACTAAAGTGCTGAAGTACAACAGCTGAAGAACACGTGCTGAAGCTGAAAGACCAAGTACTGAAGTACAACAGCTGAAGAGTTTACAAGTGCTGAAGATCAACAACTGATGTACAAAGTCTGAAGACAAAGACTGAAGACATCAGCTGATGATATCTACTGAAGTCATCAGCTGATGAACACCTGAAGGTCAAAGTCTGAAGATCAAGTACTGAAGCCTCAGTAGTTTGTCACAACTGCTGAAGAGTACTTCTTCAGTAGTTGTGATATCAGTAGTTTATATTTTTATGTTTCAGTAGTTTTGTAAAACGACTGAAGAGCTTGTTCTTCAGTCGTTGTAGTTTCAGTAGTTTTATATTTTGTACTTAACAGCTGATATGTTCTCAGTAGTTGTGAACATTTCAGTAGTTTGTTAAGAATTAGTTATTTTTGTATTAGATCTGCCAGTTGTCACTTTCCGTGATAACAGCAGTGATTGTTGCACTCTATATAAGGAGTGACAACTTATTGTAACGATGAGGATGAAGGAATGATGAATGATTTGATTAGAAATATTCTACATCTAAACATTCTTGAAATCAGAAATATATATTCTCTCCCTATAACCGTATGCGCTCTTAATGCTTACAAGTATCGATTGCTTGCTACAATTTGTCTAATTCTTGTTTGTATTCCGCTGCTTTGTATCCTAATACATCAAACTTGTGATCGCTGATCCTGTCACAGTGTGATTGTAACCAATACAACTTCACATTGAAGAGATTGCTTACTAAGAAGCATTTCAAAACCTTTGCATGTGTACCATATACACCACTCGACCTGGGTGGTAACTGCAAGGTTCTTTGAGTCTGTGTACTTCTCTAGAAGTACTTCTTCTCTGCCTTATCATCAATTATTGGAAATTCAGTTTATTAAATCTCATCATTTTTGATCTTGAGCACAAACTCAAACTCAGCTTTGTTTTTGGAAATAATTTGTTCTAAGCTCAAGTTCTTATTAATTAGAGCTACATTTGCTTCTCTAATGGAAGCAAATGCTGCTATGCATGGTTCAGACACATAAGTTGGCTTTGCCTCAGAGGAACATGTGGAACCTGAGGTTGTAGAGGCATTAGAAATGAAGTATCAGCAGACTCAACAGCCATAAGAGCTAGATCCCAAAAGGACTGTCACCACCATGTTGACCAGCACCTGAGAACAGTTTGATCATGACAGACAAGTATTGGTAAATGCTCCAGTCAACAACTCCTAGGTGAAGAAAGCTGTGTTGTTGAGATTGAGGTTGTTGATGAGATTGGGATGGCTGAGGTTCTGGTAGTGCAGAGGTTGTGGTGCCATAGGAACTTGAACTTGATTTGACTGTGGCATGTAATAACAAGGGTACGATATGGCATTTGACCCTGAGAAACAAAATATGCCGGAGATTGTTGTTGAGAATGATGATAGAGGTGACAGGATGTTGCCCTCTGTGTTGTTGACTTTGCCAGGAAAAGTCACAAAGGGTGCAGTGGAGTTTGATCCAGTTGATCTACACTCTCTTGCAAAGTGTCCAAGCCTTGCATTTGTGACACCTCAACTTGCTCTTGTCAAAACCGACTTTGGTTTTGCCAGAGAGTCCTGGGAATTTTCTTCCAGTTCTTTTATAGAACTTCTGAGATCTGATATTTATCAAGGCCATTTGGCTTAAAATATCCATCTCTTCCAAGTCATCATCAGCAATCCCTTGAGATCATCCATAATGAAACATAGATTGTCATTATACACCCAGTAAACTGACCATCAACCCTCACAAATGCAGAATCAGAAGTGCTTGAAGAGAAATTAATATGCTCATCATACTGGCATTCAGATGAAGCATATTCTGACTCATGACCCACCAAGGCAGTGTTGCCTTTTACAAGTCTTCAGTGAGCTTTCCAGATGAAGACAGCTTTCTCTTCTGTTCTATCTCTCTCTCAAAAGTGAGCAGTTTCCCATGAGTTGGGTGAGAGATAGTTTGTCCAAACTTGCACTGGAGCGTAGGACAATAGTATATGTGTCCCATCTCTCAGGCAGTGATTTGAGAAATCTGTTATTCATCTGAATATTGGTGTATTCAAGTTTGACCATTTTTAGTTCAGAGATCAAACAAGAGAACCGCTCATATGTTTAGGTCAGTGACTCACTCTTTATGAGAGAATGTCTCATATTGTTGGGCAAGAATTTCTCTATTATTTGCCAAGACCTCATCTGTTCCTCCAAATTGTTCTTTCAAGGCATTCCAGAGGTCATGGGCAGTTTCATGATGCATTAGCCCAGAATAGATTTCATTTGGCAGTGCCATGGCCAGAATTCCATGGCTTTTGCATCAATTTCAAGCAACTTCTTATCCTCATCTGAGTATTGCTCCTCCTCTTCGAAACCATTTGATTGGTTTCCGGGTTATTACCATAGGCTTGTGTGGACCATGTACCACTGATGTCCAACACCCTGCGCTGTTAACAGACAGGTGATGGAGCATATGTCTTTGCCATATGTTATACTCATTCCTAACCAGCATTGGTGGCTTGGTTGAGGAACCAGTATTGTGAGGATCATTGGAGGAGTAGTCATTTTTAGTTCAAAAAAATTTAGTTCAAGCTTTTAAAAATTTTAGACAGACCACAACAAACTCAATGAGAACCGAGAAAAGATCTCAGGATGAATGAGCAGAAATACAGAAAATTCAATCTCTATAACCGTTTCTTGCAAAAACAAAAGCTAATTCAATCAAACTTAGATCTTGAATAGCAGTTTCAATGATCAATTACTAGATCGATCAATGATTAACCAGCTCTGATACCATTTGACAGGATCAGCGATCACAAGTTTGATGTATTAGGATTCAAAGCAGCGGAGTACAAACAGGAATTAGACAAATTGTAGCAAGCAATTGATACTTGTATGCATTAAGAGCGCATACGGTTATAGGGAGAGAATATATATTTCTGATTTCAAGGAATGTTATAGATGTAGAATATTTCTAATCAAATCATTCGTTCATTCCATTCATTCCACGTCGTTACAATAAGTTGTCACTCCTTATATAGAGTGCAACAATCACTGCTGTTATCACGGAAAGTGACAACTGGCAGATCTAATACAAAAATAACTAATTCTTAACCAACTACTGAATGTTCACAACTACTGAGAACATATCAGCATGTTAAGTACAAAATATAAAACTACTGAAGCTACAACGACTGAAGAACAAGCTCTTCAGTCGTTTTACAAAGCTACTGAAACATAAAAATATAAAACTGCTGATATCACAACTACTGAAGAAGTACTCTTCAGCAGTTGTGACAAACTACTGAGGCTTCAGTACTTGATCTTCAGACTTTGACCTTCAGGTGTTTCATCAGCTGATGATTTTAGTAGATATCATCAGCTGATGTCTTCAGTCTTTGTCTTCAGACTTTGTACATCAGTTGTTGATCTTCAGCACTTGTAAACTCTTCAGCTGTTGTACTTCAGTACTTTGGTCTTTCAGCTTTAGCACTTGTGTTCTTCAGCTGTTGTACTTCAGCACTTTAGTTCTTCAGCTGTTGAGGTCTTGAGCACTTGATCTTCAGCTGTTGAAGTCTTCAGCACTTGTCAAACTACTGATGAGGCTTTCAGCAGCTGTTGTGATACCATGTGGGACTTGGAGGTTTTCTGATCTTGGCTCATTGGTTCTTTTGGTCCAACAAATCTGGATCTTCAAAGCCAGGTGGTTGACTCACATAGACTTCTTGAGCAATCTTCCATACAGGAACACACACTTTACATCCATTTGATAACAATGAATTTCATGGATGCAGAATATGCAAGAAAGATTCTGATTGCTTCTAGTCTAGCAACAGAAGCAAACACTTCATCGTAGTCGATTCCTTCTTCTTGAGTGTATCCCTATGCCACTAGTCTTGCTTTATTTCTTATGACGATCCCTCTATCATCAGTCTTGTTCCTGTACAGCCATCTGGTACCGATAGGGTATTGTCCTTTGGGAAGATCTACTAGCTGCCATACTTCTTGGTTCTTGAATTGGAGCAATTCTTCCTGTATTGCTTCAATCCAACTATTGTCTTGAAGTGCCTCTTTGATGTTTTTGGGTACTGTTTGACATAGAAAGCATGAGAACAAATTGATGTTTGCAATACTGGACTTGCTTCTTATCACCCTCTCATTAAGATCACCAATAATGGTTTCAACTGGATGATTCTTGTGTATTTTTATGGTTGGAATGGTGTCACCAGCAATAGTAACATCAAGATTGGAGACATTGAGTTCATTATGGTCAGAGGCATATTCATCTTGTATTGTTGTTGAATTATAAAGATTGTCAACTTCTGTTTTAGTAAGTGCTACATCTTCAGCAGCACTGAGATTGCTTGCATCATTTGATGTACCTTGTGTTTCTACTTTATGAGAAGCATGTTTTTGATTTCTAATCTCATTTGACAAGTCATGAGTGAGATGGTACCAGGATGGGACCTTCTTCAAAAGAAACACTAAGGTTTTGTGACAGTTATCTGATGGGATCAGCTTGAAGAGGAACATCTTCATTCATATGTTCATCAAATGTAGGTGGAATCAATGGATAATTATCTCTTATTTCTACAGTTGATGAAGTATCACCTGAATGTATATTTCCTGCATGAAACAAGTGAAATTGGTCAAATGATTTTGTAAATGGGTCAATATCAAACAACGAGTCAGGACCATTTGTAGATTTGAGAAACGAATGTTCCTTGAATTGAACATTTGTAGATTCATCAATAATGTTCAATCTAGGATTGAACACTCTATAAGCCTTTGAGACAGAAGAATAACCTACAAAGAATCCTTCATCAGACTTGGATGAAAATTTTCCCAAATGATCACGGGTGTTTAATATTGAGACTGGACAACCAAATGATTTAAGGAATCCAATAAATCATTTCCTATGGAAGATTAGTTCATAAGGTGTCATGTTACTTTCTTCAACAATCAGAGTTTGAGTTTGCACAAAGCACGATGTGTTAACTGCTTCTGCCCAGAAGGTGATTGGCAGTTAGCATCGGCTAGTATCGTTCTTGCTGCTTCAATCAGTGTTCTATTTCGTGTTTCAACTACCCCATTTTGTTGAGGAGTTCTTGCTGCACTGAATTGATGAGCAATGCCTTTGGTTGCACAAAAGCAACCCATATTTTCATTTTTGAACTCAGTACCATTATCACATCTTATTACTTTGACCTTAAGATCAAGTTGATTTTCAATTTTAGTGATAAATTCTTGAATGATATGGGATGTTTCGTTTTTATGAAGTAGGAAGAACACCCATGTGAATCGAGAAAACTCATCAATTTTAGTGATAAATTCTTGAATGAGTTGGTCCAAATAGATCCATGTGAAGTAACTTCAATGGAGTAGTGTTAGTGTTCACCAGCTTGGTTTTGTGAGACCATTTGTGTTGTTTTCCTTTGAGGCACACTGAACATTGATCAATAAAATTGAATTCTTTTTTATGAAGACCAATGACATGGTTTCCTTTTACTAACTTGTTCATATTTTTAAAGTTAGTGTGCCCCGAATGTCTATGCCAAAGCTGTGACTCATCAAATGATGCTTTAGACAAAAGACATGTTTCCTCCTTAGGTGATGCAGAACACAGGTTTAAGACATATGTATTATTCTTCCTCGGAGTCTTTAAGACAACCCATTCTTTAGGGATCTAAAATCCAGGTTTAGAATGTAGCAGTGAGTGTCTGTAAAGTGAGTGGAATATTTTTTGTCGCAGATCTGAGACACGCTTAGCAGATTGAAATTCAGTTGTTCGTAGTAATTCACTCTGTCAAAGCTCAGCATCCTGTTTGTCACAGATCCTTCTCCTATCATTCTACCACCTTCTCAATCTTCACTGAATGCCACAATAGTTCCTTTTATGTACTTGAAGTCATGAAGGAGGGAACGATCTCCAGTCATGTGTCGGGAGCATCCACTGTCTATGTACCATAGGCTATTAGACCTATGTGGTAGAACCTACAAGCAAAAATAACTAATTAGAATGAGGAACCCAAGCGATGATGGTCTTGGGTTTCCCATTCCTATTCATGATAGTGACCTCCTGGTATTTCCCTCTAAATTTTGATTTGGATGCAGGTGTTCTGGGAGATTTTTGATGATGAATTGATTGAGTCATCTCATCAACATCTACTGAGGATTCAGATGAATAATGAAATCGTTGGTCTTTATTTCTTTGTCAAAATTTAGCCCGAGTTTCATTATCAAAAGTTGGTTTTTTCTTAGGAAGGTCAAGTTTGTGTTTCATTGTGAGATGATTTCTTTGACCCTTCCTTAATCCCTTCAAGTTATTTCTGTCATTTGTTCATCTAGGTGTCCTAGATTGAGTATTATGAAGATGGTCTGACAGAGTGCATCACAGTTGATGTTTTTGAGATGGGCTTGTGTTGGGGAATTCTCAACCCCTTCTGATTAAGTAACAATCAGATGTATTGTGATTGTTCATGTCACAGATTGAACAATACTTTGGAATAGCAATTTTGGTGGAGTGATTATTCATATCACAGATAAGAACAATATTGATTGAGGAAGCATTTATCTGTCTTTTGATTGAAAATTTCACAAATATCATAACACATTTGTTTGTTTCTTGAATTAGATTTTTCCTTGTGTGACTCAACTGATATTTTCTTTTCATGAGTCACTTTCTTTCTTATGTGATGAATAAGAATTGCCCTTTTAGTAGTTTGCTTCACAACACTACTTTTGTTCAATTGTCTGGGTTGTTTCTGTTTCTTTTACTTATTTCTCACTTCATCTCAAACTGGTCAACATGTTCCTTGTTACAGATATCAAACCCAACTCCCTGCCTTAATCTTGAAGACTGAGGGTCTGATGATGTTTTATGTGTTGAACTCAGTGTTACAGTTTGTTTCTTTTGCAGTGAACCGTTCTCATTTGCTTGAATTTTTGGAGATATAATCTCATTATCAGAACTACTCTCAGTAGTGGGTTTCACTGTCTTGACATATTTCTTTTTTCCTTGTAAGACAGATAGTATGAATTTTATAAAAGGTACAATTGCTTTTATACGGCTTGATGGTTTCATGACACTCACTCTTTTGTCTCAACACTCTTTGATTTTGATTGGGTGACCTAACTTGATTTTATCCTTATTGGTTTCAATATAAACATCTAGTTTTTTTTTGAGGTTTTGTCACCTGTTTCACTACAAATTTAGGTTCCATAGTTTTAGGTTCAACTGCTTTAGAGAGTGACACAGAGTCAGCCATGACAGTGTAGTTGTCATTGTATGGTGGAGGACATGAATTATACCCAATCCCTATCATGTCCTTTGGATTCTTTTAGGAATCAAGCATCTCTTGTAGCTTGACTGAAGACATTTGAAACTTTTCAAGTTTCACTTCATTCATAGATTGTTGAGCTTTAGATTGAGCTAACTTTTCAGTAAGTAGCTCATTCTCAGCTACAAGAGTATACTTCTCACTATGCAGTTTTCCTATATCAAAGATGAGAGATTTAATTTTGATTGCAAAGTTTTTTATTTCTCTCTTCATCATCTCTGATTTCACCTTTTCTGCTTTGATTGTATCAGTCAGTTTGTGATTATGCTCTCTAAACCCTTGCAATTCATTAATGCATTTGTTACTACAAAGGTTAGATTTTACCTCAGTAGGCATTGGAGATGGTCCATCTTGATGTGAGCCATAAGAGCATGATTTTGAAATTGAGGCTTGACTTCCTCTGCATACACACTCCTATCAATACTCCATCTTGCTTTATACAAGAGCACTGGCTGAAGACTCACTGCTTCCATAAGCTTGATTTGTCAGTTGGGGTGAATTCTGATTGATTTGTGTTGATGATACTGCTACTGTTGGTTGTTGGAGTGGAATCTTGAGTTAGGCTTTGAGGATGATTGGCCTGGAGAGTTCCTTTGATAGTTGTTTCTCTTGGGGGCATTGCACTCTCTTGAGAATGGCCAGCCATGCCATAGTTAAAGCATTTGACCTTGGATTTATCATATCCAATTTTGTATTCTCATTCAGGCTCAGCTTTCTTCCTTCTCTGAAGAATTTCTTAGCTCTCATTGCAACCATGGCCATTTGCCATTATAGATCCATTTCTTCCATATCATCTGGATCCATTTCCTCCGGATCTTCTTGAATGAGATGTGCAGAAGTGAGTCTTCCTCCCAAGTAGGCTTCAAAGCTTGCAACAAAAGCATTGTAAGTTGCCTTTTGTTATTCTGATCTTGAGTCTCCAGGATTGGTTTGAGGAATAGTATTGAATCTAGGAGTTTAAGGAGAAGTAGTGACTCTAGGAGGTTGAGATGAGGTTGATGGATGATTGATGGTGGAGTTGCAATTAACCCAGTAATGTTCATTTCATCTTTAGATGAGATAAAATCATCCTCCTCAACGATGAATGCATTTTCCACAGAATGAGATTCTGATGGAAATTTGTAAGCCTCAATTACTCTAGGTTCACCAAGATTTCTACTTCTTTCATCAAGTTCTAAAACTTCAATTTCGGCAATCATGATTTCTAGAGTAGTACTCTCAAGATCAAGAGTATTTTTCAGCTTAGTTACATTCTTTTTCCAGCTTTTAGGGAGACTGTGAAGCATCTTTTTGTTTGATTCTTTAATTTTGTAAGTGACTCCCATGATTTCCAAGTCATTTACTATCTGTACAAATCTGTGCAGTTGCTTAGAGATTGATTCTCCCTTGGTGTGGTGAAATGTTTCATACTGATTAACAAGCTTGTCTTTGTTGATTTCAGCCACTTCACTGCTTCCTTCACACATGATTTTGAGTACATCCCACACATCTTTTACAGTTCCATACTTCTCCAGTCTTTTCAGCACATCCATCTTGAGTGCTTGAGTCAGAATTCAGTAGGCTTTGAGGTCTGTCTTGATTTTCTTGTAGTCTTATTCATCTAAGGTCAGATCTTCAATGGGTATTCTAGCAGTTCTGTATATTGCAGCTTCATCTGTAGATAGAGTAACAAGAATGTGTGGCCCCTTGCATATTGATATCCAGAAATCAGAATCTACACCTGTGATGTAATTCCTAAACCTGATTTTCCACTATTTAAACTCAGATTTATGTTTGAGCATTGGAGGTTTAGGTGTATGACCAAGTCTGAGTAGCTGTTAGAATCCATTTTAACTATGTGGTTAACTTGTATAATATAGATTTAGATTATTTTAGGATTGATTAGTCCAACTTAGTCCAAAAAGTTCCAATAGAATTCAGAAACAGATCTGTGATGATACTAAGTTTCTTGAGTTTCTTGGTGGTGTGAGTATTTTGATGAGTATGTGTTGACAAGAGTAATTTCTGCTCTTTACTAAGTAGAGAATATGATACACTCTACTAGCAACTCGATTACTAAATAATCATCGAATTCTATTGAGTTCTTTCGCAGATCTGAAAAAGAATCGAGAGCCAAAGCTCTCATACCAATTGACTGGGGTTGAGTAAGAGTGATATTCTTACTGTGAATTGAATATAGTAACCAAGTCATTGATTGAGTGGCTGAAACAAACAACCAAAGAACATTCAATGAAAGAAAATTACTCATAAATGCTTTTGTATTGATATATATGAAAGTTGATAAATTACAGAGAATAATTACAACAAAAATTCTCTATCTATCAGCCGTCACCTCATTTACGAGGTCTCTATTCTATTTATAGGCAGACAAGATGCCTTTTACAAAATGACTAAACTACCCCTAATCTATTACATCAGAACAAGTCTAAGTCTTCATCCACATCTTTGCTTGTTCATCCGCATTGACATATGCGGATGAGTTAACTTGATCAGCATTTCTTCACTTGATCAACCACATTAGTATGTTGGTCATCCGCATTGGTTAATGCGGATGAACAAATACTTGTGCGAATTTGTTTGGTCATCCGCATTTGTCAATGCAGATGATCAAGGTCTTGTCTGCATTTACTTTGTCTTCCGCATTAGTCAATGCGGAAGAGTAAGTACTTGTCTGCATCCATTCTCGGTCTTCCGCATTTGTCAATGCGGAAGAAGAAATACTCTCCGTATTTGTTTCATGCCTTGTGCATTTGACAAATGCAGGAGACAATACTTTATTCTTCTTAGCAGATTCTTCATCTACATTTATTCTTGGACTTAAGGGATTTCAGCAGAACAATCATCAAATCACCCATTGAGTTGGCATGTATGATCCTTTTAAGGGTCCAACAATTTGTTAGTTCCTTGTGTTTCATTATAAATAGCTTAGACTTGTAGCAGTTTAAAAACGAACAACAGATTTGGAACTGCTTACTTACTTTGTAATTGTCTTTGCTTGATATTAATGAAACTATGAATTTTGTTGATATCTTGCTCCATTAAATTACTTTGTTTATATTTCTTTGAATGGTGTTCATACATCATCACAGATTGGTACATTTGATATATCAACCTGAACTTTCTCCCTTCGCTTCCTCTTTCTCTGTTTCTCCTCATCCTCAATCTCCTAAGGATTCATTATCCTTTTCCTTTTCTAACCCACAAACCTTTGTGACTCAGGGTGGAGAGAGGTTTGGCTTTTATTGTCTGAAGTAGCAGTCAGACTCTGGCCAGAGAGAGGCTGTGAGATACCTTCACGAGTAGGTGTTTCACTAAGGAATGGACACTGAAGATGTTGGTTCTATGATAATGCTCACACATTTTATCACTGGGCCTTCGGTCAAAGTTTCCACTTGGAAGCTAATCTTAGGGTTTACCTCAACATATACTTGACCAATCTTGCTATGAACACTTTAGCAATCCAATCTTATGTCCTTGCAGGATTCTTTTAGTTTGCCTATGATGAGTTGGATTGGCAAGTTGAATGCTCACAAGATCAAGATCTTCGTATTAGTTCAAGGTTTGAAAGTTGAAGATCTCTTGTTGCCCTTAAAGTCAACAAAGTATAAGGGCTCTTCTCTCAGCATCATATCTCCACCCTAGTATGTAATTTGAGGCTCCTTGGGGTGGGGATGTGTAACACCCGGTTATTTCCCTTGAAGCCAAAGAAAGAAGGAAAAGAGAAAGAAAAGAAATAAAGTCCAAGTGTAGGGGCCAAACTTGCCAAAACGGGAAAGACCTTGAATGTGTGGGGGTATAAGAGGGGGAAGGAAGCCCACACCCTTCCCCATACTCACAATTTCGGCCAAGAGAGAAAAGGTGTTTCAAGCTTTGTTTTCATGGATTCGAGCGTGAAAGTTGAAGTGTAGCGGGTTGGATTGAAGCTCTACTCGACGAAGTCGCTTGTGTGAGTTCTAGGACCCCTCTTCTACACGTTTTCAACTTATTTGGGGCTAGAACACAAAGTAAAAGCCGTTTTTAAGTGTGGGTGTTGAATCTGTATGTATGTTTTTGTGTGTGATGCGAATGAAGTTTGTTTTCGGGCTTGTGTGTGCTGTGTGGTGTTGTGGTTTGTGTTTCTGAGGTTTAGACGGTTGATTTGGGCTTAGAACGAGTTTGGGAGGGTTTGGAGGCCGAAAAGTGGAGATTAGGTTCAGGATGAACTGTATTCTGTATCAGCTAGGGTTAAGCGACCGAATGGCATGAGACTGAAGGCCATATGGCCGATAGGAGTGCGACTGTGGTTCATTCGCAGCTGAGTCGTGAGACTGAGGTCCATTCGAAAGTGAGTCGTATGACTAAGGGCCATTCGCATGGGGAGTCATGCGACTGAGGGTCCATTCGCCTAGGTCCATCCGCATTAGTGCTCATTCGCACAAGTGTCCATCCGCATTAGTTCCATTCGCAGGGACTCATCCGCATTAGTTCTATTCGCGAGGGACTCATCCACATTGTGTCCATTCGCATAGGGTCCATTCACTGATTTTCATCCGCATGGTATTCAGTCACCTGGGAGGCCATGCGACTAAAGGGTGCCCATACGCCCAAGTAGGATTTGTGTACCCAAGGGAACATAGTTTATTTACTGACTTTTAGGGGAAAGTGCAGATGTAAGTTTTGATGTGGAAGGTTCTTAGGGGTTCATATCGATGACTTTTGAGGCCATTGAGGTTATCTTGGGCACGATGATGATGATGTATGACAATTTATGATATTGTATCTTTATGCGGGATGTATGTTATGTATGTATGTTGATGCCCTGTATGATGATGTTGACTGTGTATGTTGATGTTCCTTATTATTATGTATGATTATCTTTCCCTGACTTTATGTGGAATGTTAATGAATGAAATGAAAGTATAATGTAATGTAAAGTGGAAGATAATGATTAGATGAACATGATGAATGAATGCATGCATTAATGAACAATGAAAAGTAAAGAAAGTCTTCCAAGCCTTGTATGTCAGGACACGTCCCAATGCAGGGTGTTAGCCCAACGGCGTGCGGGTTAGCCACCCTAGAAGGATGCACGTCTAGGTCTTTCTTTGTGATTGGCCATTTGGATGGAACCATTGTTGCTTACCTTTGGTACTGGGGCAGGGTGCTATGCACCATGATGGAAGGTCTATGTTAGGCTTCTGCCCAATACAAGCTTTATGTATGACGGAATGGTATAGCACATGACAATGGAATGCCTGAAGTTTACCTTTGGTACTACAGTTGGGGTGCTATGCACCATGATGGAAGGTCTATGATAGGCTTTGGCCCAGTACCAGCTTTATCTACGACGAAAGGGTAAAATCCATGGTTTTGATGGGAAGAAAAGATGTAATAATGAACGAATGAATGAATGTAATGAAAGAGAATGGTTATGAATGAATGAAACTTAATGAACGAATGATCAACATAATAATGATATTATCTATGTGTATGTATGATGTATGATCGCATGTAAAAGAAATGACGGTTTTAATGAATGTAAAGTATGTTTTATTTATAAAATAGAACTCACTCAACAACGCTGACTTTTATGTGTTACCAGTTGGCAGGTAATGTTGCTGAGGATGGCACGGGGCAGCTCCTCAGCTCTTTTGACGATATTCTTTTGTTTAATGTTTTTGCATTGTAATGGAATGAATGATGTTTTGAAATTACGTTGTATTAACTTGCAAAACATTTTATAAGGAAGTGAAAGTTATTTTTATGTTTCCGCTGCAATGTTTATTTTAATGGAAGAAAAAAAAAAAATGTTTAGATGTAATTTATGTTTTATGTTCAATGATTTACAGCTGTAAGTTTCCCGGGGACGGGGCCTTAGATGACATTGCCCTTGGAATTTGTTCCTCAAATAGACTCTCAATGAGCGAGTCCTATTGAAGGGTTTGCAAGATCATGAAACGAAGTTTAACCATTTAAACTTTTCATAAAACGCAGCGGATATATATATAACTTTTAAACACTTTTAAAGCTGAAAAACCATGTTCTTAGATGTCCATATAAGTGTAAGAAGCAAACCCATTAACCAAAGGATCATTTATGTGAATAATCAAGCTAAGAACATAAAGAAACGAACATAAAATCACAGCTACATAGAGCTGTGAATACATCTACCTTTCTGCAGAAAAAATCGACCAAAGAAAAGGGGTGAAGAATGCTTGTGAATCCGGCCAAGAGTCCAAAGAAGGCCTCCTCAAGCTTGTATACCCCAAGCTTGTATTCAACACCCTTCTTGTTAGGGAGAACACCACAAATCAGCTCTCAAAGAACACCCTTTTCTGCCTAACTTCCGAAAAATTTGAGAGAGAAAGAGAGAGAGAGCTGAATGCAAGATAGGAATAATGGTTGTGTGTGTGACTAGTTAAGCCCTTTGTATTTTCAAGGACACAAAGGTCCAATGGCAATGCAAGAGGGGGGCCAACCTCTTTCAAAATGAGAGTTCCCTCTCAATTTTATAACACAATAAAATGTTAACTAGCCACTTAACTAGATATATTATTTATACAACTAACCCATTTAATTGTATAATATATATATATACTACCATTATTAATTTGTAATGTTATTCAACTAATTTAATAGCATTACAAATAATATTATTGAACAAAATATCCTAATAAATGTCCATCTTATTTGCAACTAGTTTAGAAAACCCATTTTCTAAATTGGTGTTAATATTCAATTATATCATGTAATTGAATATTAATAGGTGTTTGTTAAGCTTGTTGTTGGGTATAACCCGACTTGGATCATAACGTACTAACCACATCTATTCTAAGTGTCTTGGGCACACACAGAATCTTACAATCTCCCACTTGCCCAAGATTCATAGAAGATTGATGCAAGCAGTAAATACCGCCTAACAACGTTTACTACCCTTAATACGTATGACTTATAGCCATTCAATAACATCATCCCCTTTTCAAGTACCTTACTTGAAATGATTTAGGTGAATCAATCATCTATCCTTTTGTTACAGATGTCATGTTAAATCCAAGAACATAGAATGATCATCTCTTGTTGATTTAACTTTTCAGGCCTTAGACATCTAACTCTCAACGAATAAGAGGAACAAATTCCATCTTGACAACATATGTTTCTCACAAACACCTCGTGTCATATCTGAACACACTCTTGTGTACTGTCCACTATTTCAGGATAGTGAAGAATTAGCTCAAGGTATGACACTTAGTGAATATCAAAACCCAATATGTATCTCAGGTCGGAGGATACAAAATGATATTCGCCTTAACTCAAATACTTATGATCAATCAATAAGATTCCATGTAGTAAAATTTGAGATGCGGGTTAGTCCAATATTTGTGTCCCACAAATATCTATGAACCTTGGTAGCAACTCATTGCTCTATATTCATCCTTATGAATATCAACCAATCCAAGTTCATAATAATCTTACCTTCAAACTTGTTCCCACAAGTATGAACGACTACGGACATTTAGAGTAAACATTTTACTCATGGATTAAACATGCTAAATTGGAATATTATTTGAAACATTATAGCCAAATAACTTTATTCAAATAATAGAAAGTTCCACATATCCAAATACAAAATTTACAGATCAAATCCAATCACTAGAATATCGAAGTCCCATGGCACAAGTATGACCTTCATGCTTTGCCTTTTCAAGGAGCTTCGTGAGAGGATCCGCAACGTTTTGATCCGTGTGAACTTTGCGAATACATATCTTTCCCTTTTCAACTTCATCTCGTATGTAGTTGAATCTCCGCTCAATGTGCCTAGTCTTTTGATGAGCACGGGGTTCCTTGATTTGAGCAATCGCACCCTCGTTATCACAAAAGATTTCTAGGGGGTCCTGAATGGAAGGGACAACCCCTAGATCGGCAATGAATTTCTTCAACCATGCAGCTTCTTGGGCTGCCAATGAGGCGGCGACGTATTCTCTGTAGTTGACAGAGCCACCACATCCTGTTTGGAGCTCTTCCAAGAGACAGCTCCTCCATTCAGAATGAAAATGTATCCCGATTGAGACCGTGAATCATCACGATCGGTTTGGAAACTCGCATCCGTGTAACCTTTTACAACGAGTTCCTCGTCACCAGATCCATAGATTAGGAACATATCTCTTGTCCTCCTTAGGTACTTAAGTATGTTCTTAACAGCCATCCAATGACTGTTTCCAGGATTTTGTTGGTAACGGCTTGTCATACTTAAGGCGTATGACACGTCCGGTCGAGTGCATATCATTGCATACATGATGGATCCAATAGCAGATGCGTATGGGATTGCCTTCATTTTATCTTGCTCATCCTTTGAGCTTGGACATTGAGTCGTACTCAACATCGTTCCTCTTTGAATAGGTACGGTACCTTTCTTAGAGTTTTCCATCTTGAACCTTTTCAAGATTTTATCAATATATGCACTTTGATTCAAACCAATCAACCGCCTTGATCTATCCCTATAGATCTTTATTCCCAGAATATAGGCGGCTTCACCAAGATCCTTAATGGAAAAACAACTTCCAAGCCAGGTTTTTACACCTTCCAAGGTTGGAATGTCATTTCCAAATAGTAGTATGTCATCAACATACAATACTAGGAAAGTTATTGTGCTCCCACTAGCCTTCTTATACACACAAGCCTCATCAGCGTTTTTGATGAAACCAAATTTCTTTATTTCCTCATCAAAACGGTGATTCCAGCTTCTCGATGCTTGTTTTAATCCATAGATTGATTTCTTTAACTTGCATACTTTATTAGGATGTATTGGATCGACAAAACCTTCAGGCTGAACCATAGACATCTTCCTCAAGATATCCATTTAGGAAAGCGGTTTTGACATCCATTTGCCAAATCTCATAATCATAATGAGCAGCTATGGCAAACAATATCCTTATAGACTTTAGCATCGCAACAGGTGAGAAAGTTTCATCATAATCAACCCCTTGAGTTTGAGTGAAACCTTTTGCTACAAGTCTAGCTTTATAAGTATCCAAGTTTCCATGCATATCGGTTTTCTTCTTGAAAACCCACTTGCTTCCAACTATCTTGGAGTTAAGAGGTGGTACAACCAAGTCCCATACTTGATTGTCATACATGGATTGCATCTCAACGTTCATGGCTTCAAGCCATTTGTCACAATCCGTGTTGGACATTGCATCATGGTATGTGGTTGGTTCATCAGAATCTATCACATAGCATCCATTCATGAAAAATCCATATCTTTCAGGTGGATTACTAGTTCTACCACTTCTGCGAACGTGTTGTGTGTATTGATCAACCACTTGATCATCCTCAACATCCTTATGTTGAGTGCTAGCTTCAACCAAACGTGCATCGGGTTGTGGTTCTTGATCTTCCTCAAGATCCACTGTTCTACTGCTAGCTCCTTCCATAAGGAACTTTGCTTCTAAGAACTTACCCTTTCTGGCAACAAACACCTTTTGTTCCATGGATCATAGAAATAATATCCCATAGAATCTCTAGGATATCCAATAAAGATACACTTGGTGGATCGGACATCCAATTTGTTTAGGGTGGGAGTCTTAACATAAGCCTCACATCCCCAACCCTTAAGTACGATAGGGATGGAACTCTTCCATGCCATATCTCAAAAGGTGTCCTTTCTACCTTTTTGGTTGGGGCCATATTTAGAATACGGGCCGCGGAGAGCAGAGCGAAACCCCAAAATGATAGAGGTAATGTGCTTCTAGCCATCATAGATCGGACCATATCCAATAAGGTTCGATTCCTCCTCTCAGACACACCATTATGTTGTGGTGTTCCAGGTGGAGTGAGTTGTGAGACAATCCCACAAGTCCTAAGATGATCTTGAAAGGCATCACTTAGGTATTCACCTCCTCTATCGGTACGAAGAATTTTAATGGACTTGTTGAGTTGATTTTCTACTTCATTTTGAAGATTTTGAACATTTCAAAAGCTTCGTCTTTGTGTCTTAACAAGTACACATACCCATAGCGACTATAATCGTCGGTAAAGGTAATGAAGTATCTTTCACCATTCCTAGTCATTGGCTTAAAAGGACCACATACATCCGAATGTATGATTCCTAATAAATCTTTTGCCCTTTCGGTAGTTCCATTAAAGGGTGCCTTAGTCATCTTACCTTGTAAACAAGACTCACAAACATCAAATGAATCACATTCATTTGTTTTTAAAAGACCATTCTTTTGAAGTGTTTGTAAACGTTTCTTGTTTATATGACCAAGACGACAATGCCAAAGATAGGTATCACTTAAGTCCAACTTGAGTTTCTTGGTGTTAGTTTGGTACAATGAACTATTTAAAGTATTTTCATGAACCAATTCATAAATACCATTAATTGGAATAGCTTTAAAATAGAACATACCATTTAAAGAAACATGAATATCATTTTCAATAAAAGATAATACATAATCATAATGTCTTAATTGGGATACAGAAATAATGTTCCTAGTCAAACTAGGAGCATACAAAACATTCTTCAAAATAACTTCCAAACCACTTGGAAGTCTTAGGATGTAGTCTCCACGAGCTTCAACTAAGACTTTAGTTCCATTTCCCATGAAGAGGCTAACATCCCCTTGTTTGAAGTCCCTACTTCTTGTGAACCCCTGCAACAAATTGCAAATGTGAGTTCCACATCCGGTATCCAATACCCATGTGTTAGAAGATGTAACATTAAGATCAATATGAATCATGTATATTGTACCTGAGGTCTGCCCGGCATCCCTCTTGCTTTCAACTCTTGGAGATGGACAGGACAATTCCTTGCCCAATGTCCAATCTCCCCACACTTGAAGCATGGGTCATTTGTAGCAACCTTTTGCTTCTTCTCTTGTGGTTTGGGTGGCACCCTTGCCACCCCTTTCCTTTTCCCCAAGCGGGTCCCTTACCCTTGGCAACCTTTGCCTTGGGTGCGGGACGAGGCCTTTTGTTGTTCCCACCTTCATTAATGGTGAGAACGGGTAAAACCCTTTACCCATGGCCGCCTCGGCCGTTTTGAGCATTGAGTGAAGCTCACCAATGCTTTTATCCCAAGCATTCATGTTGTAGTTCAACACGAATGACTCGAACCTCTTGGTAAGGCCATTGAGGATTAAATCCGTGGCCAATTCCTTCGAGACGGGACAATTAAGCCTCTCGAGGCGATCAATGTGACTTTTCATCTTAAGTACATAAGATGAAACAGATTGGTTGTCGTCCATACGACATGCATGGAGTGCTCGAACCGTTTCGAAACGCTCAACCCTCGCTTGCTGTTGGAACGTTTCCTTCAGCTGGGTTATCATGTCATACCCCGTGGTGTTCATACTCCTTTTGGAGATCCGGAGTCATGCTTGCTAGCATGAGACAAGACACTTGGACGGAGTCCTCAGTGTACTTTAGCCAATCATTGAAGGCCTCCTCATCATCCTCGCTAGGTTGATCGGGGATAGGGTCGTCTAAAACGTACGATCGTCTCTCTTGCTTGAGAACAATTCTCAAGTTTCGATACCAATCGATGAAGTTGTTATGATTTAGACGTTCCTTTTGGAGGATCGCTCGTAAAGATTGGTTGGACGCGGATGAGTTATCGGAATTATCATTATAAGAGGCCATCTACAAAATTTAACAAAGTTTTATTTAGTATTTTCGATATTGTCAATTTTAATAATTAATGCCTATTAAGGACAATTATATATTAAAATCTAGAACCCAACATTACATTTAAATTGTGGTTAGGTGACCTTTATCCCACGATTTAAATTAATAAGGTGGTCAACGATTGACGGTTGCAACCATTTGCAACTTCTAGAGGTATGGGATCGACTCTTGAACATCATATGTAAAGTCGGCATGTAAATCCCATCAACACCATTTGGAAACCACATTGTAGGTGATCCATTTAACATGGTTTGCAAATCAAGACATCCTACTTACACCCACGTGTGAGCTTGCCAAAACAAATGGTTAGGTGACCTTTATCCCATAAGTAATGCATTTTCACCTCAAATCACAAGTTCCCTCAAAATGGTTAGGTGACCTTTATCCCACTAAGAGTTCCCAAGTGACTCAAGTGTTGTGTAAAAGGACGGTGTTGATCTCGTTTTGGAATATTTAGAGGTCTCAAATAGAAGTTTAGAAAACTCTATGTACTTGTATTTGCATGCTTTCAAATACAAGGTACCCTATGGTCCTTTGATTAAAACCAATTTTAATCATTAAAATCATTAAACCATTTTAATAACTTTTTTTGCCTTTAAGAACCATCAATTTTCAGATTGTTATGTTTATTAATTAGTTTGTTATGCATGTCAAAACATCAACCAAACAATCAAACAATAAACAATCAACCAAGCATAAAACATAAACAACCATATATGCATAACCATAGCTACTATTGTGACCACACTTGTTTGCCATCACAAGTGTGGTCATTTGGTCTTTCCTAAGGGTTGAATGAAACACAAAATTTAAAGTCTTTATAGACCCCACTTGAACTTGCATCCATATGCTCCAAGTCATTCTCTTTGTGTCTTCCTCTTGTGCTTCCTTCTAGTGCATCTCCATATACAAAATTTATATCCTAATACAAATTTTCTAATAAAGGAATTGCACTTAATCTATCTATTACATTTCAAATGAATGAATAAATAAATTACATCTCAAAGAAAACACAAAAGAATAATATTACAACCCAAATGTAAAACAACCAAAATCAACCATCCATTCCAAACCAAATCAACATAGGGTCATGGCTAGGTTATGCACATAATCAACATCCAACATATCATTAAAATAAAGTGATGAATCCCCACAAAACCCATGAATTTTCAGCCAACATAAACTGAAAATTTTGGGTTTAGATGTTGTCCAAACAACACAACAAACACATATGTATATATCTTTCAAGATTTAACTATAAGCATGTATATATGACCTTGAAAGATGGGATTCAACAAAACAGAAAAAAAACAGCCCCAAACCGTTTATATCCATCCTTTAAAACCAATTTTAAAGAACAAAACTAGCAAGACATCCACATAACCGGCTCATGATGCCATTGATGGGTTTGCAAGATCATGAAACGAAGTTTAACCATTTAAACTTTTCATAAAACGCAGCGGATATATATAACTTTTAAACACTTTTAAAGCTGAAAAACCATGTTCTTAGATGTCCATATAAGTGTAAGAAGCAAACCCATTAACCAAAGGATCATTTATGTGAATAATCAAGCTAAGAACATAAGAAACGAACATAAAATCACAGCTACATAGAGCTGTGAATACATCTACCTTTCTGCAGAAAACGACCAAAGAAAAGGGGTGAAGAATGCTTGTGAATCCGGCCAAGAGTCCAAAGAAGGCCTCCTCAAGCTTGTATACCCCAAGCTTGTATTCAAACACCCTTCTTGTTAGGGAGAACACCACAAATCAGCTCTCAAAGACACCCTTTTCTGCCTAACTTCCGAAAAATTTGAGAGAGAAAGAGAGAGAGAGCTGAATGCAAGATAGAATAATGGTTGTGTGGTGACTAGTTAAGCCCTTTGTATTTTCAAGACACAAAGGTCCAATGGCAATGCAAGAGGGGGCGGCCAACATCTTTCAAAATGAGAGTTCCCTCTCAATTTTATAACACAATAAAATGTTAACTAGCCACTTAACTAGATATATTATTATACAACTAACCCATTTAATTGTATAATATATATATACTACCATTATTAATTTGTAATGTTATTCAACTAATTTAAATAGCATTACAAATAATATTATTGAACAAAATATCCTAATAAATTGTCCATCTTATTTGCAACTAGTTTAGAAAACCCATTTTCTAAATTGGTGTTAATATTCAATTATATCATGTAATTGAATATTAATAGGTGTTTGTTAAGCTTGTTGTTGGGTATAACCCGACTTGGATCATAACGTACTAACCACATCAATATTCTAAGTGTCTTGGGCACACACAGAATCTTACACATATCAATGTGAACTTGAGGCAGTTGCTAAGTATGAACAACTGCAAGTGAGGAGGGTGAGTCCTTAATGTCAATAATGTGCAAAGAACTTCCAGGTTCTATCATTGATGAGACTTTCTTCCCATTTTTGGTGAGCAAACAAATCAAACACTTGCATTGGTGAGCTCGGAGTTAGGTCTATCACAATCCACAGGTTCTGTGTTCCTGATGACCTCTCCTTAAGGGTCTCCTAGCTAGTTTTTCCTTAAGAGAATATATCCTAAGTTGCTGATCATTGACTCTAGTTTGTAAGGTAGTCACTTTGAGATTCAAAGTGACTAATATTAGAACGAGTAAATTGGAACATTTTTTTTTAGGTTTTCTACACCTTTAGTCTTATGTTCACTTCTTCCTGGTTAGAAGAATCATCGGAGATGAGAGAATTGAACCAAAGTCTTTTGTCTCACTACCAGTATGTGTTCTTGGTTACTAGATTTTTCTTGCTCACTAATAACTTCAGGTATAGTATCAATAGGCTGAATTGCATAGTTGAGGTCTTAATGATGTAATCATTTTCAAAAGTGAGAGCCTCTTCCATATAGAACTCCTCACATGTTCTAGGAGATCCACCTTGGTGGTAGGTGAATAATGTGGGCAAGACAAGCGAGAGGCAGGTGTACTTATCTCTCTTGAGTATGGGAGGAGTTGAGAGGCTCATGGTACTCACTGAATCCCATGTGTTTATCATTATCATTTCTAGGTTGGGAATTGGTTGATTGAGATCAAGAGGCTAGGGATGGTAGTTGTGCCCCAAAGGTTGTTCACTAGAGTTTTGAGACTCTAAGTGAAGGCTTAAGGCTGCTTAGGTTATGAGCTCATCTGGCAGAGCATGAAGATCCTCAGCATTGATTGTTTGTAATATGGGAGTGGTTGCACCTCAGGAGAAGTGGGAGCTCTAATGTGTACTTCCTCTTGTGTGGGTTGTGATAGGGGGCCTACACAAGCTCAATAGCTTGAGCAGAGGTTTGTTTGGATATTCTTTGGTAGGTGAGGAGTATTTGTGGCTGTATTTGAGGTGGAGAAGTGGAAGCTATGGGTTCACACTAGCTTGTATTGCTAGGTTCTCACCTTGATCAATAAGGTCTAACATTTTTTAGGACAAGGGTTATTTTCTACCTCAGAGAAGCCAACATTTGGCTTCTTTATTGTTTTAAAGATGCGAGCTTCATCAGTTCCAATTTAAGAATATTACTTGTCCCCTCAACTGTCAGCCTAGGTCAAAGTTGAGAATGTGTTGACCATATCTAGGGAACATATAATATTGTAAGGAGTCTAAATTTGCAAGTAATTAGTATACACACATTGTGAGTACTTGAATTTGACCCTAGACCATTCCATAAACTAGAAAGGGGAGATCTTCAGGAATCTGGTCCCATCCACCATGCTTGTTGGATAATTTGTCGATGACCATATAAAGCAGGTACTACCACTAGGATAAGACCTTCCCATTCCGAAAGGTCTTTATAGAGAAATCTCCTTCATAACTAAAATGATCAAAAGAATGATTTACGACTTCTTTGGGAAAGGAAAATTCATCTCCTACATTATCCAGCTGAAGGTGTGTGTTGATGATGGCTGGAGTGATGAATATTGTCCTTCCCTACACTGTGGTAGATAGTGCCTTCTCCCATCCAAAATAACCTATTGACAGGTTTTCCAAAATTCTAATAGATAATCCTCATATAGAGGAGGATCAATGGTAAAGCAGGTGAAATAGTTAGATAAAGCAAGAAAACTACAGACCTCTGACAAACTGGAATCTTTCTTAGAGTCCAACAGAACAACCTGATTATGCTGCCTGTGGAGTTGCATGGAATAATCAATGTTTTTTGCGGTTGAGGTTGGCTAGTTGAGAAAAGTTAGAGGTGAAGGAAGATAAGAACAAAGTCGGTTGTGGGTGAATATAGGTTAAGGAGTGGTTGTAGATGAAGAAGAGAGTGAAAAAGGGGGGAACCGTTAGGTTTATTTATATGAATTATATCTAAAACAAAGTTAATGATAGTGGATATACTTTGAAATCCGGATGTCGGTCCCACCTCAGAAAAATTGCCCAAAAAGGTAGTTTTCTTGGAAGTTGAAAATCTTCCAAAGGTATTTTGTTTTCGGAAGTTTTTTATAAAAAGCTTTTGAAGCTAAAATGGATACGAAAAAACATAAAAGTAAAAAGCAACAGATTCAAGACCTCAATGTATAGTTACTAAAAATATGGAATTTTTCACCTTGTAAAAGTTGACGAGTCTTTAGATTTGCAGTAGAAACGCTTAATTGAAAAGTATATTAGATAAAGCATGTGTTAAAAGTCTTTGGAAAAATCAATCTTCACTTCTTGGCTTTGGAAGACTTTGTCTTTGAAGCTTCAGAAGACTTCACTTTGGCTTTGGAAGATGTTGGTCTTGGCTTCAGAAGATTTTACTATTAGATTAATTCTAATGCGGGGTGAAAAACTTGCTAAGCATTTCTACTCGCACTTAAGTGCATGCACGTAGGAGAGACTTGAGATGTTTTAGGTGCATCAACTTTACATTAAACCTTATTGTATGGTGTCATATAATGCTAATACAACCGAAAACTTCCAAACAGTATGTCCTGCATGCATGCACAAAGTGCTGAAGTACAATGCTTTGGAAGTTTCACATTCTATATTAGATAACATTTTAAGTGTAAAATCTACCAAAGCAAGACCAATATCTTCTGAAGCCAAATACGAAGTCTTCCAAAGCTTCATAGAAAAGTCTTCCAAAACCAGTTTATGAAGACAAATTTCTTCTAAAGACTTTTGAGAACATGATTTATCTTATGTACCTTTTACCATAAAGCTGGACGACTTTTTCCTGCAACTCTATTCGACTCACCAACTTTCACATGTTGGTGAAAAGGTTCATGCTGTTGGTAAATTGTATATTGAGGTCTTGAGTCTATTTCTTTCTATTTTATGTAGTTTTATCCTTTTTGTAATACATTCGAGTTTGAGCTATGGAATGTCATAGTCACTAGTCAAAAGGTAATGTGTCTTGTGACTCTATATTGATTTTGTTGTTGTCTAGATCATCTATCCAGCTGGCCTTCAAAGTATGTTCGCCTCTAGGATGTAGTATAAAGTATCTCTAGTCCCTTGTATCTTTCTTTAATGCTTTGTAACACTTGTAAAGAACTAGAGAGCAATATACAACATTTTTTAAAACCAAAAACACTTGTGTTATTTGTTCTTGTTCTACTCTTTAGTACTTGCGTTTCTTAGTATCATTGTAACTGGTTTCTAGTTCCCTGGTTGATCAGTTAAGTATTCTAAACCAACTCTCCTCATTGTGTGTTGTGTTAGAAGTGACCAAAACCCTTTAAATGGTCCTGCAATTGTATTAGAGCATTCCAGGCTCTAGATAGTAATATCTTACCATCTTAAGATCCCTCACGCACACAAAATACTTAACATGTCAAATGGCAGCTATTACTAAAGCTGATATGGAAACTAGAACCACTACAAAGTCGCTACTGATCACCCTTGAAGACATTGACACTTGGTGCCAAAGAACAGAAGTTTCATCAAGTCTCAAGACTCCAGGATGTGGGAATTTGTTGTCTCAGGACCTTACATACCAAGCACCACTTCAGCTGCTGGAGGAGGTATGATTCTAAAGGCTGTGGCTGACTACTTTGATGAAGATAGAAAGAGAGTAGATGTTGATCAAAAAGCCATAACAGCTCTTCAGACAGCAGTTCCAAACTCTGTATATATAGGTTTCAAGAAATGCAAAACAACTAAGCAGATGTGGGATGCTTTGAAACTAATGTATGAGGGTTCCATAGAAGTCAAGGAGAACAAGAAGGATCTCGTTAAGCAGCAGTTTGAAAACTTCACCTTTAAAACATATGAAACCATGACTCTACAATATTTCAGGTATGTTGAGATTATGAACGTTGGAGTGACTCTTGAAAATAAGGACATAGTAACTCCTACAATAGGGACATAGTGACTCTTTAAAACTTCACCTTTAAATAAGGGGATTATGTCCAATTTTCTTAGGCAATTGACACATTATTGTGTTATTATCAAGAGAACTGAGAACTTAAGCTTCTCACTTTGACTGAGTTGAATGTGATTCTCAGTGGATACCAGATAAAGATGAACATGCAAGGTTCATGTGGTAACTCCTACAATCAAATGAAATCAGCCCTGAATGTGACTAAAATTGATAGCATAGAATCACAACATCAACTTATATGCTACCCTGACAACTCACAAAAGGGTCCTTTCATCACCTTCCTGGAGACACCAAGAGAAAGCTACACTCAAGGAAGGCCATTCCAAGAGACAAGCTCTTCACATGCCTTTGTGTCTTCTCATGAAAGCTCAGGCAAGTTTCTATTAACCCTTGAACACTTTGACTATGTCCATCTACATGATATGGGGTACATGGAAATAGTCTAACAAATGGTTCTTCTCACTCATAGAGCAAAGAAGTTCTATAAGAGGACAAGAAGGAAGTTCCCCGGCAATACAACCGGTGGAAAGTTTTAGCTGGATTAAAGCAAAAGTCAAGTGTTACAACTGTTACTAGATGGGTCAATTTGCTAGGGAGTGCAAGGAACCAAGGACAAATGGTCGCCAAGCCAAACCAGACCAAACTATACTGAGAAAGTCACCTAGAATGAGAAGCCAAAGCTGCATGCTGCCATTGTGTTAAAGGAAGCATTGACTAGAGCTTTTAGGTGGAAGATGCATCTCCAAACCAAACACTAATGGCTGATCATGATGAAACAAATATATTGGAACATCTCTGTACACCTGAATGTATTGCAAAAGTTAATAAATACAGGTCCTACAGCTTAGAGATAAGATCTGATTTTGAGTCCTTAAATATCCTAAAATCTGATTTTAAAATGGCTGAAAATGACTATAAATTAAAGATAGAGGATTTAGAGAAAACCATTTCAGTTCTTTAACATGAACACACCAACTATAGAACTTAGATCACTTATCTCATAACCAAGTTAATTTAATGCTAGGCTGAGCTGGTGATCTACAAAGCTAGGGCAGAAAAATGTGTTCTTGAAGAAGGGAACTTCAAGAACATTATATCCTCATCCTTGCATGCAAAAGTTGTTATCAGAGTAAGTAGGGACTGAGATCTAGTGAGATAGCTCCCCAAAAACAATCTTGTCTATAAGATCTCCTAGGTGTGGAACTTGTAAAAATAAGCTTTCTTTTATAGACCCCTTGATTGAAGAGGATGAAGAAGTGATAATGGAGAATGCCTCTGAGAAGAGTGAAGAAGAGGATTGTAAGAAGGGACACTATCCTTTTAAGGGGAGTAAGAAATCTGTGATGACCAAGTTCATGAGAAAGAACTTGATGAGAAAGAGCAAGTGTTAGAACCGTTTTCGTACGGAGTACTAACTGATTCTACGTGTAAACTAACTCAAATAGTGCGGAATCCTATTTGATTGGCGATCAAATCAGTGAGAACACAGTTTAGATCAATCTAACGATTAATGAAATGATAATAATGATTAGAACATGATCAACTGGGAACTCTAACGATTAATGAAATGTTAAGAACGATTAGAACACGATCAACTGTGATCTATGAACTTCGAAAAGGTTTTCTTGAGTCTGATGGCTAGGGTACGAATATGTGCGTAGATATTCGAATTGTTATGTTTTTCCACGAATTAGGTGGTATTTATTGGTAACGGTCTTCCAATCGTACCACTGAGCCATTAGCATGGTTCAGTCGTGCGACTGAATCATACGATTGATCCATCCACACGGCTGAAGGTTCAGTCATGCGACTGAGCCAATCTTTTGTCTAAATCTTGCGACTAATCAAGCCTCCTGGTTCAGTCGTGCGACTAGTCCATTAGCATGAAGTATTCATGCGTATGGTCCATTCACATGATAACTTCACACGATTAATTTTGAACATGTTTCTCAATCATTATTGACTAAGAATTATGTACAACAACCACAAACCTATATAGTTAGTTCACTATAAGTTATCACACAAAAAACAATGAAATATTAAACATTATAAGCATCAACCACACTTGTATTTCATTCATAACCATTCAATTACATATATGTAAGACATGATAGACATTTTACGTTAAGCTCCTAAACTAGGTACATATGTATCAACAAACTCCCCCTTGGACCTAGTTTACATCATTGTCTAACATTCTTCATTAGCTCTTCAAATTCTTGTACTTTTCCTCTCTTGTAACTCTAGCATGTATCGCGAATGCAAAATAGAGTCTTATCATGTTCTAAAACTGGAGGGCTTGTACAATATCCTCGGAGTCATAAAATAGTGGCCACTTGTATAAACTATACACATCGTCAGCAGACAAGTTAGTCAGCCACATAGGGTCAAAAACCTGGAGAGTATCCATTTGGCTCTCTTTTTGTAAGACTATGACCGCTTCACCTGATCTCCAATCATAGTACCACCGGTTGAAGTGTGGAGTGAAGTCCTGTGGCATTTTCCTTAGAGGGATTTTGGACATTGTATGCAGAGGACTCCACTTCAGCACTACCTTAGGCTTTCTAGTAATGGGATCAACTTCAGACCTTCTGATGTACCTCTTCGTTATTGAGGTCTGAAGTTAACCCACTTGGTGTGGAATTCCTTCCTTAGTACAGCCTCAAACCAGCCTGACTTCTTTCTCGGATCAGCATACAAAAACTTTAGGCGTGCCAGCTGGTTGAGCTCAAAACCAGGGAGAGTCTTTATGTTAGGATCAGCGATCTACGTTTGATTGATTTGATGAGTATAGCAGCGGAAATCAAACACTGAATTAGCAATCTCGCAAGAACTCAAATGTTATTCAAAAAGCAAACGATTATAGAAGAAATTCTGCGAATCAAATATTTCATTCAGAACGCGCTTTCATGGTGGCAAAATGTCACACATACAATGAGGTCAATCATCCCTTATATAGGAATGTCGTGGTGGAACATTCCTTATATAGGAGATGTGACGTCTGCTGATGTCACTTGATAGTGACATCTAACAGAATTATTAAGCAACTGAAACACAACTACTGAGATGTCAAAACAACTGACATCTTCTTACAAAAGTACTAAGTGTTATCAGTTACTACAACAACTGAAAAGAAACTACTGAAACTACAACGGCTGAAGAACAAGCTCTTCAGTCGTTTTACAAAACTACTGATAAATATAAAACTACTGAAAGGTAAACTGTCACAACTACTGAAGAAGACCTCTTCAGTTGTTGTGACAACGTCTGATACTTTGGTCTTCAGCACTTGTGTCTTCAGACTTTGTCTTCAGCACTTGTGTCTTCAACTTTGTCTTCAGCACTTGTCTTCAGACTTTGTCTTCAGCACTTGTCTTCAGACTTTGTCTTCAACACTTGTCTTCAGACTTTGTCTTTAGCACTTGTCTTCAGACTGTCTTTAGCAATTGTGTCTTCAGACTTTGTCTTCAGCACTTTCTTCAGACTTTGTAATCAGCTGTTGTCTTCAGCTGTTGTGGTCTCAGTAGTTGTTGTGACGTCTGTGGGACTTAAACGTTTTTCTGATCCGGCTCATTGGTTCTTTTGGTCCAACAAACTCCCCCTGAACCAATGCAGCCAAAACCTTTAACTTTACTGAGGTCCCACTTATTGTTGGCAGAATGGTTGGTCTTTTTCCTTCTTGATCAGTTGAGAAGATGACCCATATAAGCACTGGCCTGGAAATGAGTCTCTGATGATTTGGTTGGAAATGTATGGATGGGAACTCTGTATTGGGGACTTGGACACTGAGCTGTTCCCCATCCATGAGACTCACTTTCCATGATGAGTCTGTACGACTCTGTTGTGTAGGCCTCAAGGAAGGTGATTTGTTCCTCCATGGTTAGCTCTTCAGCACCTCCTTCAAACAATGATTCAGGCCCATAATACTCAGACAGGTATTTGGCCTGTTTCCCATTCTTTAGCTCCACAGTTGTTATTATTCTGTAAGCAAACTCATCCGGGTGATTACCCTCTAGGAACAACTAGAGCTCATTTTTCCTGACTTCCTCAAGCCTCTTGTAAACTAACCCCTTTTTCACTATTTTGTTTTCCAGCATCTTCTGAGGGGTTAGATTAGCTTTGTAGGCTTTCTTGAAGTCCTCTAGGATTTCCCAGGGTGAAACTACAAAGACCAGAGAGATCATTTCATCTACGATCTTTTTCACCTGGCCAATGTATCTCTGAGGTATGTTTTTCTTATGAATTCTGTGAGAGACCCTGGGATCAGGCTAAATCCTCACTCTTTCCTTTTGATATTGAAAGGTATGCTTGAGATTGTAAAGTCTGAGGGCTTGTTTCTTTATATTGATGATAGAAGATGTGGCTGCATAAGCTTTGTCAACTCTCTCCAGCAATTCCTCATCATGTTGTTTATGAAGCTCTTCTTCTTCTAGCTTCACTTTAACCATTTGTCTTTGGAATTCAGGAGTAATTGCTGAGGAGTGACTTGTGGCCTTAGGCAACTGAATCACAGCTGAGAGTGGCAGCCTATCTTCATCATCTTCTTCATCATCTTCTTCATCATCTTCTAGCCCCAATACCCTTCTCTTCTTCTTCAAGGGTATATCATCGGCTATGGGTTTTGAGGGTAAGGGAGTTGGTTTGTTGTGTGGTTGTGATTTAGTTGGTTTTGGTGTGGGAATGTTGACAGACTGTTCTAGCATTCTTGAGGTGAGTGTGGCTTTTGATTGCTTGGCTAGCTCAGTCCTGCTCCCAGCACCCGCTTCATTCAAAGCTTCAATAACAAGTCCGTTAGTATATGCTTCAGACGAACAGGTCTTGGTGGTGATTGCCAACATACTGTCCCTAGACCAAGCTTTGATTTCGATCATTGATCTTCCAAGATATTTGCAATAAATCTAATCATGATCTCAAGCCTTTCTCTTTCTAACACTTCATAACTTGCCCATCTATTTTGGATTTCTTCAATCTCTAATCGTCGAATCTCAGAGTCAAGTTTATTGGTGTCATGGCCTTGCCTAAACAGCTGATCAACGATGTTGTCCATTGATCTGTTGTGTTCGGCATCAGCCTCTTTTATCAGTAGCTCCAAGGCTTTCTCTTTTTCCTTCTCTTTATCGGTCTCCACATTCAACTCCAACTCCTTTTCCACTACTATCCCTTCGTTTCTTTCTCCTTTTCTTTTTCCTCTTTCTTTTGCTTTCACTGACTTAATCTCCCCCTTTTGTTGCATTGGTTGCAAGGGGTTGATTGCCAGAAAGCTGTTTGCCCACAACCTCCTCTATCAATGGTTGTATGACTGAGGAAAACCTCTCATCAATGGCTTTGATCACTATGTCAGTGATTATGGGTGTGATAAGAGGGAGGGAATTTTGAAGGATAGCAACTATTTGCTCAAGAGGGTTCTGTTCCTGAGAAATAGGGCCAGAAGCAGAGGCAAGTGGCTGAGTTTTTGGGAGTGGCTTAGTGTTTGTGAGACCTTCAGAGAAGGTGCCATCTCTGAGGTGATAGAGGCAGATGGTCTTTGTTCCTTAGAAGTTTTGGCAAGCAGCTCTTTGAGTCTGCTCACCTCCTCTTCCAGGATGGTGTTTTGGGCGATTACATCGTAAAAGAAGCCCAGGTCATCATCAGTAGTTACTGAATCACCTGACCTCCTCATAGGATTAGGATGAACATGCACTGAGTGTAGCTCAGTTGTAGCATGTGCCCCTTTGTCTTGGAACTGGGGACTTCCTGCCTCAGGACTTTGTCCTTCATCAGCAGTTGCCTCTGGTAAGGTCTTAGTAATGGTACCAACTACAACCTGATCATATGCTGAAACAGGAGAAGTGGCAGCCTCACCAGAAGTTCCAATCTCCATTGCTACACTAGGAGAAGGAACATTGTAACCCCTATGCTGCGGGTTCTCAGCTGCACTTTGGTCCTCCCCCTCAATGGTAGAGGTATTCCCAGTTGTAATTGGTATCTGGGGAGGGGGTGAGGAGTGCAACTGAGTCAGCACTTGTGCAACAAGTAATGTAGGACTTTGGGGGCGGTTGCATGTGGTGATGGGGTGGAAGCAGATTGCACCCGGGAGGATGGTGCGCTTCAATGGTAACCCTCTCAAGGGAGATAGGTTCCAGCGTGTAGGTTCCCCAATGTTGGTTGCAACAAGATCCTGTGGAGAGGATACCTGTGCGGCTGTGGCTGGTTGAGTCAATGTCACAACTGGGGGGTTAAGACCAGTGTGTGGTTCCTGTGTTTGTGGTACAGGGGCATCCTCAGGGGACTCATCTCCCTGAGTAGCCTTTTTTGGCTTTTTGGATTTGGGTGTAGTGGGGACTTTGGTTCTGAGGTGGTGGCTGTGGGTTCCAACTGCGTGGGTTTTCGCAGCCTGGCAGCCTGTTTCAACGTTTGGTCAGAGTTGTGTCTGGAGTATACTTCAGGCAATACAGCCGTTGCAGGGACTCCGAGACCAACAAGTCCCTCAGCTTTTAGCTGATTCTCTATTATGGCCATAATGAACCGAGGATATAATATCCAGCGGTTAGAAATAGATTTTGAGGCAATGTCCTTAAGTTCCAGAAAAATATTTTAGAGAAGTTTAGGTTCTGTTGCACAAGAATAGAGAATAGTACCTGCTGCCACCTTGTAGACATTTGATCCCAAGAGGAAGTCTTAGGAGCCAAACAGACATTTACCATGTGAAATATGAGACGTTCAGCATCATGGAAATGTTTCTTCAGTATGGTGGAGGCACTAAGGTTTCCCTGATATCCATGGGGGGCAAAGGATAAATCGGTTGTGCCCTTTGGATATCCAGTAGGAAAAGTGGCATCATCCAGGTGTAGGGTTTGACGAAGTATATCGGGAGTGATGACCACTTGGTGGTTGTTGACGACCGACCGGAGAGACTCTGTATTGTTCTCCCTAGTGGTGAGGGTGACGTTCATCCAAAACTGGTTAAGGGATTCAGCATGAAGGATTGGATTGAGAAGAAAGGCCGTTTTGTAGGGTGACTGGATCATAAGATCAATAGCATTATCGAACTTAGCCCAGAATGGCGATTTGGTGAGGTCAGCTACACAGTTGTGTCACGGTTTAAGCTGCATGGTCGCCATTAATGAGAGAGAAGTTTTGGAGATATGAACGTTAGGTTTGAAGAAGATGAGGCTCTGAAGGATTAGGTTGGGGATATTTATAGGGTACGGTTAGAAAAGGACTTAAGGGTTTGGTGTTAGTCATCAGTATTTTTAAAACGACTGTTGACATGGTATTACCCTTTCAGACGTTGAAACAGCTGAAGTCGTGTTTTTAGGCATCAGTAGTTATAAAACTACTGAAGACCATGGTTTTGACTTCAGATGTTTGAAAACAACTGATAACTTGGTATTAGTCATCAGTAGTTGTGAAACTACTGAAGACATGGTTTTGTCATCAGTTGTTGTAAACAGCTGATGACTTGGTATTAGTCATCAGTAGTTGTGAAACTATTGAAGACATGTTTTTGTCATCAGTTGTTTGTAAACATCTGATGACTTGGTTTTAGTCATCAGTATTGTGAAACTACTGAAGACATGGTTTTGTCATTAGTTGTTTTAGAAACAGCAGTTGTAGAAACAACTGAAGAGAAGTTACTCATCAGCTGTTTTTGTCAATTCTTAGCTTTTCAGTTGTTTCATACTGTCCTCAACACTTACTCTTCAGCCTTTTTGGCTGTTTTCAGTTGTTTCATAGGACATCAGTACTTATCTGTTACTGATATCAGTAGTTATAACTACATGAGTAGTTGTAACTTGATCAGTTGTTTTAACAGAATCAGTACTATCTGTGATATGGTTACTAATGATCATCAGTATTTATTTACTGAGATCATTAGTAATTATCACTTATTCTAGCTGCAGCATACCAAGCCTTAACACTAGGTTTTTGGAAAGTTGAACTATCCACATGCTTAGTAAAAATGTCTGCAAGCTCATCAGCACTAGGCACAAACTTAGGATCAGTGACCTTTTTCAAAATCTGATCGCTATATGTTTGGTCCTAGAATGCTGGATAGGATTCTTGATATAGCACAGAACCGAAGCACTAAGCATTAATAATGGAGTCTTAGTCTCATGCAGAAGAACCCTGAATTTATCATAATGAACTAGTTAGGTTTTGAAGCCCAAACCTTTTTGGTTTTGGGTCTGTTTTTTATTAACAGATTTAACCATAACTTGTTTCTCATGATTAACAGCTGAAGAAGAAGATGGTGCTGAGATGGATTCCTTGGATTTGGACTTGGAATGCCTTCTCAGTGGTTTGATCACATTTGCATCTAGTTGGTTAATTCTCCCCAACAAATGCTGAACTATCATAACAAGTTGTGTCTGATTTGTTGCCAAAGCTTTCAGCTCTTGTGACATATCAGTACTTGTGTTTGATGAGTTCCTGTGATCCACCATTTCCTTTTGAGCAACCTCAGCTGTTGCCTGTATAACCCCTTCCTTTTTGGATTTCTTTATGGACTTGAGGGTTACAGGATTTGATTTGCTGATACAAATGTGGCTTCAAACTCAGTTTTCATTTTATCCATTTTCTTTTTAATCTTTTCATTATGTTTGAGTTTTAAGCCCTTTTTATACCAGCAATCATCAATAAGATGATTGAATAAACCACATATTTCACATGGTTTCTTCTTCATCTTAAGTTGATCATCTGCTAAAGAAGATGAAACTACTGAAGACTTGTTCTTCAGCAGTTTGCTATCAGTACTAGCAGTTTTCTTCCCTTTAGTACCTGCTTTCCTGATATCTTTTTCAGTAGTATTCCCACCCTTTCTACTTGCAGTTTTCTTCCCTTTAGTACCTGCAGTAGATTGGGTTTGTCCACCAGGTGTGATGACCACTTTAGTACTTTCAGTACTTTGTGAAATACCACCTCGGGTGATCAACTTTTTGATCATGTGAGTGTCAGCGTTTGAACCATTAACATTAGCTGATAGGTTCTGGGAGGACTTAATGCTGACTTCAACCTCTGATGGTGCTGTATCAGATAGTTGATCACATGATGAAAAGGATTGGTCATTGCTTTCTCCATCAGATTCTACTTCTGCTCTGGGAGTAAAATTTGTAGGAGCAGTGTGATTATAACCAATTCCAAACTTCACATTGGAAGCTGATTGCTTACTAAGAAGCATTTCAAAAACTTTGCATGATTGTACCCATCGATCACACTCTACTTGGGTGACTACAAGGGTTTCTTTGAGATCTTTGTACTTCTCTAGAAGTACCTCTTCCCTAGCCTTATAATCTATGATTTGGCATTAAAGTTTGTAAATCTCATCATTCTTTTCATTAAGCACAGACTCAAATTCAGCTTTTCTTTTGGAAATTGTTTGTTCTAGCTCAATGTTTTTGTTAATCAAAGCTACATTTGCTTCTCTAATAGATGCAAATGCTGCTATGCATGTTTCAGAACATAATTTGGCTTTTGCCTCAGAGGATACCTGTGATACCTGAGGTGTAGAGGCATTAGAGGATGAAGTATCAGCAGACTCCAAAGCCATAAGAGCTAGATTTCTAAAAGGACTTTCACCACCATGTTGACCAGCACCTGAGAACAGTTGTTCATGACCAGACAAGTCATCTGGTAAACTTCTCCAGTCAACCACTCCTTGGGTGAAGAAGCTGTGTTGTTGAGGTTGAGTTTGTTGATGAGATTGGGAAGGTTGTGGTTCAGGCAAGGCTTGTGGTTGTTGTGCAATTGGAGCTTGAACAGGATTTGGTTGAGGCATATAATAGCAGGGATAAGGATATGACATTGGACCCTGGGGAACAAAATATGCAGTGAGATACAGGGTGTGAATGATGACCATAACCAGCAGGATGTTGCCCTCTGTTTTGTTGACTATTGCTTGGAAAAGTCACAAAGGGTGCAGAGGAGTTAGATCCAGTTGATCTACACTCTCTTGCAAAGTGTCCAAGCCTTTGGCATTTGTGACACCTCAACTTACTCTTGTCAAAACCAACTTTGGTTTTGCCAGAGAGTGCAGGAAATTTCCGGCCAGTTCTCTTGTAGAATTTCTGAGATCAGAAATTAACTAAGCCATTTGGCTTAGAATATCCATCTCTTCTAAATCATCATTAGCAATTCCCTTCAGATCATCCATGATGAAGCATAAATTGTCACTATTACAGCCAGATAGTCTCTCAATACCAACAAATGCATGATGAGAACTGTTTGAAGAGAAATCTATATGCTCATCATAATTGATTTCAGATGAAGCATATTCTGACTCATGACCAACCAAGGCAGCGTTGCCTGGTACAAAGTCATCAGTGAGCTTTCCTGAAGATGACAGTTTCCTTTTCTGCTCTATCTCTCTTTCAAATGTAAGCAGTTTCCATGAAGTTGGGTGAGAGATAGGCTATTCAGATTTGCACTGGAGCGTAGGACAATAGTGTATGTGTCCCATCTCTCAGGCAGTGATCTGAGGAACCTGTTATTCATCTGGCTGTTGTGTATTCCTGTTTCACCATTTTCAGCTCAGAGATCAAGCAGGAAAAACGCTCAAACTGTTGAGTCAGTGTCTCACCCTTTCTATGAGTGAATGTCTCATATTGTTAGGCAATGATTTCTCTATTGTTTGCTAAGACCTCATCTGTGCCACCGAATTGTTCCTTCAGGGCATTCCAGAGATCATGAGCAGTTTCATGATGCATAAGCCCTGAATAGATTTCATTAGGCAGTGCCATGGCCAGAATTCCATGGGCTTTTGCATCAATCTCAAACAGTTTCTGATCTTCATCTGAGTATTGCTCCTTCTTCTTCAGAACCATTTGATTGGTTTCCGGATTGTTCACCATAGGCTTATGTGGTCCATGTACCACAGATGTCCAACAACCTGAACTGTTAACAGATAGGTGATGAAGCATCCTTCTATGCCATATATTATACTCAGTCCTAACCAGCATCGGAGGCTTGGTTGAGGAACCGGTATTGTAAGGATCATTAGAAGGAGTAGTCATCTCAGATTCAATCAAATTCAATTAAGCTATAACAGATTTAGAACAAAAACACAACAACCAATTGAACCAAGAGAGATCTCAAAATAAATGAACGAAAGCGTCAGAAATTCAATAATCTATAACCAGTTCTTGCGAATATGCTAATTCAATCAAAGATAGATATCAATTAGCAGTTTCAATGATCAATTGTTAGATCGATCAATGATTAACCTGCTCCGATACCAATTGTTAGGATCAACGATCTACGTTTGATTGATTTGATGTGTATAGCAGCGGAAATCAAACACTGAATTAGCAATCTCGCAAGAACTCAAATGATTTTAAAAAAGCAAACGATTATAGAATAAATTCTGCGAATCAAATATTTCATTCAGAACGTGCTTTCGTGGTGGCAAAATGTCACACATACAATCAGGTCAATCATCCTTATATAGGAATGTCGTGGTGGACATCCTTATATAGGAGATGTGACGTCTGCTGATGTCACTTGATAGTGACATCTAACAGAATATTAAGCAACTGAAACACAACTACTGAAGATGTCAAAACAACTGACATCTTCTTACAAAAACACTAAGTGTTATCAGTTAGTACAACTACTGAAAAGAAACTACTGAAACTACAATGACTGAAGAACAAGCTCTTCAGTCGTTTTACAAAACTACTGATAAATATAAAACTACTGAAAGGTAAACCGTCACAACTACTGAAGAAGACCTCTTCAGCTGTTGTGACAACGTCTGATACTTTGGACTTCAGCACTTGTGTCTTCAGACTTTGTCTTCAGCACTTGTCTTCAGACTTTGTCTTCAGCACTTGTCTTCAGACTTTGTCTTCAGCACTTGTCTTCAGACTGCCTTCAGCACTTGTGTCTTCAGACTTTCTCTTCAGCACTTGTCTTTAGACTTTGTAATCAGCTGTTGTCTTCAGCTGTTGTGGTCTTCAGTAGTTGTTGTGACGTCTGTGGGACTTAAAGGTTTTTTTGATCCGGCTCATTGGTTCTTTTGGTCCAACACTTTAGATCGTGTGGCAATCTAAAGTACTATATGCCCTTTTCTCTTTTCACTGCGTACACATTCAGATCCACAAAATAACCCCATGCAATGATCTTGCATGAAACCTTTAGGTGTTTCTTGACTTTGTATAACTTGGTCTAGACATTGGGCTTTTATGCAGTACGAATGTCTCGGATCTCAGCAAAATAGGCCGCCCATTCAGCCTTTTTTATGTCAACATCAACGTTTGAGGCTTGGGCTTGACCCTCATTTTCTTAGTCTCTTTCTCCATCTCATCCAGCTTGTCAAATGTATCACTGTCGAGAGTATCACCCAAGTGGGGACTACATTCCCCTCTCGGTCAGTGTACTCTAGATAGTGGTCAGTAGTGACATCTTCAATCTCTATTTCATCGACATTGTTGAGATCATCGTCACTTGTCACCTCAAAAGTAGGTGCATCTTTGACAATCTCATTAGGGTTCACCCTAATCATCCTAGCAAGTTGCTCATCAGTAAGGTAATGAATGATTTGCAAATCAAGAATTATTGTGAGTTGAGACTTGATTTGCTGAAGGGAGAAACATCGTATTCATTTTGCTGAGATGTTTGATCTGATTGATTTAAACATGTAACACATCAGTCATTAGTCAATAATCAAGATAGTTAAACATTAAATATATATAAACGTTAAGTACAAAGTTTTAATTCAAGATTCAAGTACAAAAGCTTTCAAATACATAAATATCTAATCATTAATTTTTCCCTGAATAGCAGGCTCGTTAGTCGGAGCGGCTGAGAATGAGGATCCCTGATCCTGAGCCTTCTTCGATCGTTGCTCTCTAGCCTGTGTGGATGCTGATGCAACAACATCATCTCATTCATCTTCATATCCTCCCTTCTCCTCTCCTTCATCTTCTTCATCAATCTCATCATCATCATCCTGATGATCCTCATCATCCTCATCATCACCATCATCATCTCCTTCTCTGATCTTGAGGGGCTCCTCTTTGGAGCATTTGAGTCGTAACTTCAGCTTCTTGTTCTTCGACTCAAGATCGTCTATCCTCCATATTGATGAAGTCTGCAGCTCTCGAAGCTCCGCAATCTCCTGACTCTGAGCTGCTATCTGCTAAGCCTGGGCAGCATTGAGCTCCATCAGCTGGTTTAGCTGTGTAGCTCATTGCTCATCGGTAGCAAGCAACTTAAGTACAATTGGATTTAGATTGGCCAGCTGCTCCTCTAACCCAACGGAGGGGAGAGAGGATCCAAAGCTCAGTGGGACCTGAGATGAAGTCATGGCTTGATGGGTGGTGGTAGTGGTGGTAGTTGTGGTAAAGATGGGTGGTGGTATAGGTGTAGCTGGTGGAGGTCTAGCTGTAGTAGTGGAGGGTGGAGGTGTGGTAGTAATGGTGGGTGGTGTGGTAGTAGCGGTGGAGGGTGTGGTAGTAATGGTGGGTGGGGTGGTAGTAGGGGTGGACGGTGTGGTAGTGGTGGTGGTAGCTGTGGTGGTGGTGGTGGTAGTGGTGGTGATCAAAGTGAGTCTCCGTCTCTTACTCTTCATCCCGTGCGACTGAGCCATCCACTTTTTCCTCGATCCCTTAGAGGACGATGCTCCCCTTGGCTGCTTGGCTAGTCTGCGGTGTAGATGGATCAGTATCAGCTTCCCCAGATACTGGCCCTAGATTGGGTGGGGCCAGTATCTCCACCATCACCACTATCATCATCATCAGAATCATTGGATGGAAGCACAATCAGCTCAGAATCTGAGTCAATATCATCGTGACGCCACTATGTAGTCCTCTTGGGCCAATGCCCAAACAATCTCCTTACCGGGGGCTTCACCTGCTTGCCTGGTAAACCCTCACCCTGCCTAGGGTGATATCATCCATCACCTCTTCTGTAACTACATCCTCTCTCTCCTTCGGCAGCGAAGGAAGCTTCTAGTCGATGATCATCTGAATGAATCATGGGTACATGCAGAATCCTTCCTTGACTTTGGCTGCTATGTTTGCCACCAAGTAGGTGAAGATCATCCTCAAAAAGCTGAACGGGTGGTTCAGCACAAGAGCGACATACGCGTTCTGGATCTGATCTGACATCTCATCAAAACCGTCATTCCTCGAGGCTATACACTTCAGCAGCACATGGGCTAAGTATTTGAACTAGGGGCACAAGTTTCTCTTGTTGAGCACACTTGCGTTTATGTCCCTCGAGTACATAGCCCGTAGAAACATCCTCTAACTGTGAATGAATACAGTCTGGTAGGGCAACCACCATTATCTCCCAACTCTAAGACTGTCCTCAAATCCTCCTCACTGATCTGAATGTCTTGACCAAAGATGGAACTCCTAATACGGTGAGGCTCTAAGGACCTCTCTACAACAGCGCTTTCCCTAAACAATTTAATAAACAATTTTGACGCTTGATCCTTATTTTCACTAATAGACAACAACAATATTAGGAAATCATACTAGAGCCACAAGATGCACACAATGATTTTGACTGTCAAGAGTTGCAGCTCACGATGATTGTGAGTATACTTGTCCTCTTAATCGATTAACTGATTTTTGACACACATTGGTGATGATTTAAGGTTTAATTATTTCAACAAGCATTGTGTATCCCGCACTTATATGGTAATCAATGTTCCTCAGGAGATTTTCGAGCGGTCTACGGGTAAATTACGAGAAGAAACTATTCTAAGAGCATTCAAAGAGATGCTAAGCCTTAGGTCAGTGCTGCCGCACAGCATAGAGGTGCAACCAACAATGAATTCTAGAATACTTAGGTTGTTCTTATCCTCAGGTTAGTGCCATGGCACAGCAGAGAGGCATACAACCTATCTTCTTGTTTGAGCAATTATTTTCTTTTTGCACAAATCACACCAACAACATAGGTTACTAGCTTGATTGCTTTTTGCATTTTTCATATGCTTTGCTCATTTTTATGGTCATCCGCACACATTTATGGCGTTTATTTTGCTCGTCACCCCTTATTGGAACTCCGTTGATTTTTTAACGAGGGATAAGATGATAACCCATTGCTTGTTGAACAACTTAGTTTGAGCTTAAAATCACCAATGAGGTCCACTTATGTATTGTGTTGATTCTACCAACACATCATCTAATACACTAACAACCATTAGGTCTACCTTCTCTATGTTACCATAGTAGCACACTAGTTTACCTATCATCTTTCCTTTTATTTTGCTTTGACTATTTAGACTTAATTATGAATTTTGCAGCATGAGTAGTTATATCTTTTAATGTACCAAATTAGTATGTTCCCTGTGTACTATCATTTTCCAAATTTGTTGAATCAGTATCACAGATTTGATTTCTTTCCTTTTAGCAAAGTTGTCCTTCTCCCTGGTGTTTTTTTTGTAAATACTGTGATATACAAATAATTTTTCATTTTGAATTTTAATAGGTGAAGGAATAATATAAAAGAAAAGAAAATAAAATAAAAAATAACTCCACTCGTCGGACTATAGACTGTCATCATCTAGAATCAGTTCACTTTTCTTTTTCACCCCGTTGACCTCTAACAGATAAATAATCTTGGTTTATCAAACGCTTTTGTATAGAGGTCAACACGTTGAAAGTCCGTATTAATTTTAACAACATCGATTAAATTATTTTCAAAACAATCACGTATAAAGTGTTATTTAATTCCGATGTGTTTTGTCTTAGAATGTTGGACAGGATTTTAGTTACGGCAATAGAAGCAGAATTATCACAAATATAGGAGTGTTAGGAAATTTCAAACCGTAGTCCCGCATTTGCTGTTGAATCCAGATGATTTGTGAGCAGCAGCTTGCAGCAGCAACGTATTCAGCTTCACAAGTTGACAAAGCAACCGATGTCTGCTTCTTACACTGCCATGTGACTAATCTTCTCCCAAAGAATTGACATCCTGCTGAAGTTGACTTGTAGTTCATTTTGCAGCCGCCATAATCCGAATCGCTATACGCTGTAAGCTCAAAGTCTTCTTGATAAGGATACCACAACCCAAGTGTTGGATTACCTTTCACATAACGGAATATCCTTTTGAATCCTATAAGATGGTTGACTTTCAGTTTCGCTTAATATCTGGAGCAGAGACACGTCATGTACATGATATCAGGTCATGAGGCAGCGAGGTACATGAGGATCCAATCATTCCTCGGTACATGGTGGCATCCACCAGATCACCATTCTCGTCGGGTGCCACATCGTGGTTTGTAGCCAGTGGACTCCCAGCTGCCAAAGCATTCTCCACATTGAACCGACTGAGAATATCACCTACATACTTGGTCTGATGTGAAAATATCCCCTTTGGTGTCTAATCAACCTGTAACCCGAGAAAGAACTTCATCTCTCCCATGGCACTCATTTCAAATTCAGCTTTCATTACTACTTCAAATCTTAGCACAATGCTTCATTTTTGGAACCGAAGATTATGTCATCAACATAGATCTGAACTAGGAGTAAGTCACCATCTTTTTCTTTGATGAGCAGTGTACAATCATTCATTCCTCCGTGAAAGCCGTGTTTCATAAGATGAGTCGAGGGTTTTTCAGACCATGCTCTTGGGGCTTGACGGAGCCCATAGAGAGCCTTACCTAGTTTGTATACTCTGTCCCGATGATACGGATCCTCAAATCCTTCGAGTTGACTGACATACACTGTTTCCCGGATTTCACCATGAAGGAATGCACTCTGTACATCTAATCGATAAACTTTGATCTTCTTGTAAGATGCATAGGCTAGGAAGATATGGATTGCTTCCATTCTTGCCACAGGTGCAAAGACTTCATTGTAATCAATACCCTCGACTTGTGGAAATCCTTGAACTACAAGTCGAGCCTTGTTTCTTATTATGACCCCTTGGTCATCTTTCTTGCATTTCAAGACCCATCTGGTACCAATGACCTTACCACCTTTAGGTCTTTCCACGAGTGTCGATACACCTAACTTCTTGAATTGAAGAAGTTATTCTTGCATGGAACTCACTCATGCCTCGTTGTTTAGGGCTTCACTCACATATTATGGCTCAAATTGAGACACAAAACATTGATATGCACCAACGTGAAGATATCCCTTTTCCATCACTGAGGCATAATCAGCTGAGTATAGCTGATTTCTTGTCTGTACTCCTGATCAAACATTTCCAATGACATTATCCAAAGGATGATGAACATTTAGTCGTGATCCAGGAGTGGTGGGAACAAATACCTCGTTATAAAGATTGTGAACACCAGGTTTAGTATCTGAGGTAGTGGGGGTGTGAGGTTCTGAACTGTTAGAGGCATCAACATCTCATGTTTGTGCACTTGCAGTATTAGGAACCTGTTGCTTTTGATCCACCTTATCATTTGCCATGTCTTCATCATTTGAGGAGGAGTCACTTACCTCAAAGTGCTCCCCTTGAAGAACTAGAAGGCTCACCTTGTGATGTTGAAGTCGTCGAATCCAGTGATGGTGTATTTAATTCTTCGTACATTATTCTGGTCGACAACTCATCCTCAGAAAGGAAGAGAGGGATGTTGAAGGACTTAAGAATCCATCCTAATCAAAAAAGATTGAGGGTCCTTTTCTAGCAGGGGGTAGTGTATCTCTGTACATCAACATTGCACCACACTTCTACCTGACCCGTGGAGTTGTTGTAAACTCTCTTATTCGGTATGTTGTATCCTAAGAAAATTCCTTCTTCGGCATTCTCGCTGAACTTCCCTGACTGAGTTTTCTTCAACAGCATACATGGGGCGCGAAATGGCTCAAGGTACCCCAGATTTGGTTTGCGCCATTGGAGCAACTCATAGCACGTTTTACCGTGATGTTTGACCGCTAAGACTCGGTTGAGGGTGTAACAAGCGTTAGCTACTGCCTCGTTCCAAAATTGGAAAGGCAATTTCGATTCTGTTAGCATCATCCGGGTTGTCTCTATCAAGCTTCAATTCTTTCTCTGAGCAACCCCATTCATTTGCGGAGTGTAGGCAGATGTGAACTGGTGCACAATTCCTTTTACTTTGCAGAATGCCTCCATCCACTGGTTCTTGAACTCAGTACCGTTGAATGAATGAACTTGCCTTACCTTAAGCTTGTAGAGTGACTCTAATGTAGTTACCTGCTCTTTGAATGATTCAAATATCTCTGATTTGGACTTCAGAAACATCACCCAAGAAAATCTTAAGTAATCATCCATAACTACATAGTAGTAGAAATTGCCTGCGATGCTCATTGTACTAACTGGGACAAATAGATCCACGTGAAGAAGCTCAAGAGGCAAGTCAATTGAGTGAACTTTTTTGTCTTATAAGACTTCTCATCTGTTTTCTTTCTTATATGTGACACAAAAATCTGATAATTGGAAGTTCTTAACATTTACTCCATGCACTAGATCGTTCTGGATCAAGTGATTCATCTTTCGTGGATTAATGTGTCCCATTCTCCTATGCCAGGAGATGGATTCTTTCTTTGTTGCATTTGACAAAAAGAATTGTACTTGATGATCGGTTGTGGAGGCCTTTGGTAGGTCCAACATATATAAATCATTATATGTTGAAGTTGACACTAAGACTTGATCCTCCGGTATTACATACTCCTTCTTTAACACATAACACTTCTTGTTGTCAAAGACTACCTTGAATCCTTTGTCACAAATTTGGGATACACAAAGTAAATTATTGTGAAGTTGTTGAACATAGTTTACTTTATCAAATTTCACTTTCTGGTTTCCCACTTCCCCTTGTGCAATGATATAACCTCCTTTATTTCCAGCAAATGAAATGTGTCCTCCTTTAATTTGTGTAAAATTTGAAAAGAAAGACAAGTTTCCTGTCATGTGCCTTGATGCTCCGCTATCAACAATCAAGGTATTTGTAGAAGCACTATAGCAGACACCTTGCACATTTAAAGGAAATGATTAGTTTAGGTTGGGACCTAAGCCTTAACTGGCTTGGGTGACCGAGAGGCATCACACATCATGAATTCTACCCATTGTCCATTTGAGGGAAAGGGCAAATTATTCTTCTTCTTATGCTCATTATCAGACATTGGACTTTCTTTTTCTTTCCATAAGCCAGTTTTGTGTATGGCCTGTTTGTGATAAACAGACGATTGCCTTACGGTTTGAACTTTATGTTCACTAATTCTTCTTGATGGAGTGATAGAACTCCTCTTAAAAGAACTTAGTTTTGTGTCATGAAGTTCAATCTTCTTTCTTGGTGTCTGATAATAAGGACAGTTAGAAGCGATGTGTCCATACTTTCGACAATTGTAGCATGATCTACTTTCACCATGTTGGTGGAACGGTTTCTATGGGGAAGTGTGTGAAACAAGTGTGACTTTAGTCTGTTTGGGTTTTGACACTTCTTTTTTAGATGTTTTAGCTTCTTTAACAAAATTCATTGTTTGAACATTTTTAACATCCTTACGCTTTTGTTTATTTGGACTAAGACATGGTGCACGTGATTGGTTAACTTGTTTAGTTTTTGTGGGTTCAGAATTAGACATGTTTGAACCTAACTTTACCTTAACCTTCTCAAATTTTTCATCCAAATTAACAATAGGAATTTTACCTTTCGACTTCAATGTGGACTCCTTCTCTTTAGTGACGGATTCCACTAGTTTACCTGGGGAATTTGGATCACTAACTAGAGGAGTGGTCACCACATGATCCTTGATTGGGTTGTAATTAATTGGGTTACATTTAGCATTCAACAAGGTCTCATGTGGTGGTGGAACAACTTTGTAAACCAAACCCTCCCGTTGTTGGGTTCTTTCACTAAGTGCTGGACCATGTGAGAAGAACTGGTCCAACTGTGTAATTTTTCTCTTAATGAATTTACATCGACTTCCAAAACTACTTTTTCTTTCTTAGTTTCTTCTAGGCAGTTTAAATAGAACTTTATGTCATTTTCTTGGTTAAAAGCAACAACTTCGGTTTCCTTAGTTGTTTATTTAAGAGTTCTATTTTCTCTTTAAAACTATGCTCATTTTGTTTTAAAATCCGGTTTGCTTCTGTGCATAGTTGTAAGTCATTTACTAAGCTATCATTGTGATCTAATAACCTAGCAAAATTTGAATCTATGCTTTCTCTAAATTTATTACATTCATTACAAGCATGACATTCAAAAAGTTGGTCTTTCTTAATTACCTGAGAAGATTCAGTTAAATCAGCCATTATAGTAGTGTTTAATTGTTCAGGTCCTCGTGATTCTAAACATGTTGTTCTGGGACCTTCTTCATTCAGGTGATTGACCACATTTGCAGTTTCTTCATTATTAAACATCACAAGTTCCATTGCTATTTCACCTTCGCTTGGAGAGTCACCATCCAAACCATCAAACCAGGCAATGTTAGATTTTCCCAGAGAGAAACCAAAAGGTCCAATTTTGCTCTTTGTCATCTTGTGCAATCAAGGCCTTAGGATCCTTGCTTGACGATGTAGCACCATTGGTGGGTTTGTCTTGACAATTGAATGTGGAAAATGGATTACCATTACCTATTTTCTTGGGCTTAACACATTCACGCTTGAAATGCCCTTCTCTCCGGACAACACTAGCCAACGCCCACATGATATCCATTCTTTTGAGTTTAGTTTCATCTACCTGCTCGTAGTCTTCATCGACGAGATGGTAGTTTCCAATCTTCCCCGCAACTAGACCAGCATAGGAGTGAACTACCGCTGCCAGGAGATCCATATGTTCCTTTGCCACCTCTATAGTAATATTACCGAGATTCTCAGTCTTCAACTTCGTATCATTTACTTCAGGTGCTATAAATTAGGTGCATGATGACCTTGATGTGTCCGATCCTGAAGTAGTGGCTTGGGAAGGAGCGGCTGAACTCGACACGAATGCCATTTGAAGTGGTTCTCCTAAGCTTTTTGAGGTGGAAGTTGAATTATATAGAGACGTGTGTCTAATCGCAAGATCCTTTCTGAGACCTATACTTCATCCTCAGTTCCTCCTCCCTCAGTTTCAAGATGAAGTCGTTTATGTCTAATTTTATCAGTAAATTGTTCTGTCTGAAATACACAAACGAGTCCTACTTCTCTATCAGACCATTGGCAAAGCTTGATACCTTATCTTCCATTGACGTTGTAACCCCATGAGTGTGTAACTCACTCATTAAAGGGTAGAATCGAGCTATAACATCATTCAAACTCTCCTTACCCATCGACAAGAAGTTATCGAACTCCTTTTTCAAAGCCTTTGCCTTTAGAGCTTTTAACGATGCATTCCCGCCGTATCGTTTTTCCAGAGCCTCTCATCATTGGTGGAATATAGCCTTAGGTATCGACTGAGTCAATAGAGCATACACCTTCTTCTCTGCATTGTACTTCACCTTCTGGCTATCAGTCATGCCTCCCAAGGTAAGTTTAACTCCACCAGCACCAACCGGCATGCTATAACCTGTCTCAAGTGATTTCCACAGATTGGGATCAACTCCATTTAGCTATATCTCAAACCTTTGCTTCCATTGTGGGTAATTGTCTAATGTGATAAGCTTAGGCGGCTTATTATGATTCCCAATCTCATTTTGTAGAAGTAACAGCATCTGGATATGCGAGTCCCTACCTGTAGTAAACACAGAGTACTGATCTTCCATTTCTTTAAACTTTGAGAGTTCGAACAAAACTGTTTCACTAGTGCAAATGGAGAGATGTGATTGGCTCAATTGTGTGGATGGACTAATGAGGATGAATCAATTATGCGATTGAACCAATGCGGATGAGTCAATCGTCCAATTGAAGAAGTCTGGATGTGGTGTTCAGTCGTACGAATGGATGGGCAACTGAGTTCAATCATGCGTATGGGAGGTGCGATTGAGTTCAGTCATGCGATTGAGCCAATCGTGCGAGTGAGGCTGCTGGATTTGAGAATTCGAAGGTTTTTGGTACTTTGACACAAAATGACGATTTTTCACTGTTAGGACCTAGTATTTGAACGAAATACCTGGAGATTAGAGTGTAAACCACATCAAATAGTGCAGAATCCTATTTGATTGGCGATCCAATCAGCGAGAACACACGAAGAATCAATAAAGAATTGAAACTAACGTTAGAAATCGATTGGAAATCGATCTTATGTGTTCTATGAACTTGGAGAACGAATTAGGAGGTTTCTGGACGGCTAGGGTACGTCTGGAATCGTAATTGATCGAGAGTTACTATTTTTCACGAATTGAGTTGTATTTATAGGTTGGTATTATTCAATGGTGCGACTGAACCATTAGTATGGTTCAATCGTGCGATTGAGCCATGCGGTTGATTCATTCGCATGACTGAGTGTTCAGTGGTGTGATTGAGCCAATCTTATGCTACTATCTATGACTGATCCAGTCTCCTGGTTCAGTCGTGCGACTGAGTCATTCGTATGAAGGTGTTCATGCTATGGTCCATTCGCATGGGCCATTCGCATGATAACTTCATTATTTTAAGTTTGAATGTATTAATTAGTAAACATTATATGTAAACATTCAATCAATCACTAACTAATTAATTAATTTAATATCAACTTAGTAATGAATATTAATCATTACAAATCACAAAACCCAATATCATTTCATTAGTCATATCAAATTACACCAGAATCAGATAAACAAGATCTATTACATTTCATATCATGATCTAGGGACATTACATGTATCAACAAACTCCCCCTTGGACCTAGATCTCTCTAATCACTTGTTTTCTGCATAACCTCCTTGTATTTCTGTACTCTCCTCTGTTGTGACTCCCGTGTGAATCTGAAACGTGAAGCAAAGTCGTTATAACGTTCTGGAACTGAAGAGCTGTACAATATCTTGCGTATCATAGAACAGTGGCCACTTTTATAGCGTATATACATCACTTTCAGACAAGTTTGTAAGCCACATCGGGTCGAATACCCTGATAGTATCCATTGTCCCTCTTTGCTTAAGACTATGACCGCTTCAGTGTTCTCCAATCATAGTACCACCACTTAAAGTGTGGAGTGAAATCTGTGGCATTTCCCTGAGTGGAATTCTTGACATTGTGCGCGGAGGATTTGAAGGGTTGTTAGAACACTAAAACATAGTTTAACCTTTTAAACTTTCAGAAAACGCAACAGAGGTTTAGGATTATAACATGTTAATAATCTGAAAAATACGTGTTCTAAAAGCTGTTTTAAGATGAAAACTAAAACCCAAATCAATAGGATCTTTAATATGTGAACGAACAAGCTATTAGCATAAGTAAATCTACATAAAATCACAGCTTTAATAAGCTGTGATAACTACCTTCTTCGAGCAGCAAAAACGACCAAGGAAGAAAGGTTTGGATGCTCAAATCTTGGCCACGACTCCAAGGAAGAAGCCCTCAAGTGTGTTTACCCCCAAGCTCCTTGCAAGACACCCTCTTGTTAGGAAGAACACCACCAAAATAAACACAAAATCGTTCTCCAAGAGCTTCAAAGCTGCTGCCTTGTTCCGTAACAAGAGAGGGAGAGAAGAAAGATTTTGTTCTTGCATGCAACAAATGGGATTGTATGTGAGAGAGATGATAGACAAGACTAGTTAATATGCTCTTTTTCAAGGCAAAAAAGGTCCAATAGGATGCATAAGGGAAACGGCCAAGGGGGGTTTAAAATGGCTTCCCTCCTAAAATCTCACACATTAAAAGGTTAACTAGTCTTATCCTTAGAAAATACAATTAACCTTTTATTTGTATTGTCCATACACTCCCTTTTTATATATGTGATGTTATCCAACATACTTAAATAACATTACAAGTAATATCATTGAACAAAAATATCCTAATAAGTTGTTCCATCTCATATGCAACTTATTTAGAAAACCTATTTTCTAAATTGGTGTAAATATTTAATTGCATGATCATATCATCAATTAAATATTTGGTGTTTGCTAAGCTTGTTATGGGTATAACCCGACTTGGATCATAACGTACTAACCACATCAATATTCTAAGTGTCTTGGGCACATAGAATCCTTCAATCTCCCACTTGCCCAAGATCATAGAAGATTGATGCAAGCAGTAAATACCGCCTAACAACGGTTTACTACCCTTAATACGCATGACTTATAGCCATTCAATAACATCACCCTTTCAAGTACCCTACTTGAAATGATTTAGGTGAATCAATCATCTATCCTTTTGTTACAGATGTCATGTTAAATCCAAGGACACAGAATGATCATTCCTTGTTGATTTAACTTAATCAGGCCTTAGACATCTAACTCTCAACGAATAAGAGGAACAAATTCCATCTTGACTACATACGTTTCTCACAAACATCTCGTGTCATGCCTGAACATACCCTATGCACTGTCCACTATTTCAGGACAGTGAAGAATAAGCTCAAGGTATAACACTTGGTGAATATCAAAATCCATATGTATCTCAGGTCTGAGGATACCAAATGATATTCGCCTTTACTCAAATTTACTTATGATCAATCAAAAGGATCCATGTAGTGAAATTTGAAATGCGGGTTAGTCCAATATTTGTATCCCACAAATATCTATGAACCTTGGTGGCAACCCATTGCCTTATATTCATCCTTATGAATATCAACCAATCCAAGTTCATAATAATCTTACCCTAACACTTGTTCCCACAAGCATGAATGATTATGGACATTCAAAGTAAACAATTTACTCATGGATTAAACATGCTAAATAGGAACATTAATTGAAATATATAACCAAATAATTTTATTCAAATAATAAAGAGTTCCTATATCCAAATATAAAATTTATAGATCAAATCCAATCATTAGAATATTGAAGTCCCATGGCACAAGTATGACCTTCATGCTTTGCCTTTTCAAGGAGCTTCGTGAGAGGATCCGCAATGTTCTGATCTGTGTGAACTTTGCGAATACATATCTTTCCCTTTTCAACTTCATCTCGTAGGTAGTTGAATCTCCGCTCAATGTGCCTAGTCTTTTGATGAGCACGAGGTTCCTTGATTTGAGCAATCGCACCCTCGTTATCACAAAAGATCTCTAGGGGGTCCTGAATGGAAGGACAACCCCCAGATCGGCAATGAATTCTTTAACCATGCAGCTTTGAGCTGCCAATGAGGCGGCGACGTATTCTGATTCTGTAGTTGATAGAGCCACCACATCCTGTTTGGAGCTTTTCCAAGAGACGCTCCTCCATTCAGAATGAAAAATATATCCCGATTGCGACCGAGAATCATCACGATCGGTTTGGAAACTCGCATCCGTGTAACCCTTTACAACGAGTTCCTCATCACCAGATCCATAGATTAAGAACATATCTCTTGTCCTCCTTAGGTACTTAAGTATGTTCTTAACAGCCATCCAATGACTGCTTCCAGGATTTTGCTGGTAACGGCTTGTCATGCTTAAGGCGCATGACACATCTGGTCGAGTGCATATCATCGCATACATGATGGATCCAATAGCAGATGCGTATGGGATAGCCTTCATTTTATCTTGCTCATCCTTTGAGCTAGGACATTGAGTCGTACTCAATATGTTCCTCTTTGAAAAGGTATGGTACCTTCTTAGAGTTTTCCATCTTGAACCTTTTCAAGATTTTATCAATATACGCACTTTGATTTAAACCAATCAACCGTCTTGATCTATCTATAGATCTTTATTCCTAGAATATAGGCGGCTTCTCCAAGATCCTTAATGGAAAAACAACTTCCAAGCCAGGTTTTTACACCTTCCAAAGTTGGAATGTCATTTCCAAATAGTAGTATGTCATCAACATACAATACTAGGAAAGTTATTGTGCTCCCACTAGCCTCTTAAACACACAAGCCTCATCAGCGTTTTTCATGAAGCCAAATTTCTTTATCCTCATCAAAACGATGATTCCAGCTTCTCGATGCTTGTTTCATCCATAGATTGATTTCTTTAACTTGCATACTTTATTAGGATGTTTTGGATCGACAAAACCTTCAGGCTGAACCATATACACTTCCTCAAGATATCCATTTAGGAAGGCGGTTTTGACATCCATTTGCCAAATCTCATAATCATAATGAGCAGCTATGGCAAACAATATCCTTATAGACTTTAGCATCGCAACAGGTGAGAAGGTTTCATCATAATCAACCCCTTGAGTTTGAGTGAAACCCTTCGCTACAAGTCTAGATTTATAAGTATCCAAGTTTCCATGCATATCGGTTTTCTTCTTGAAAATCAACTTACTTCAAACTACCTTGGAATTAAGAGGTGGTACAACAAGTTCCCAAACTTGATTGTCATACATGGATTCCATCTCAACATTCATGGCCTCAAGCCATTTGTCACAATCCAAATTGGACACTGCATCATGGTATGTGGTTGGCTCATCTGAATCTACCACATAGCATCCATCCATGAAAAATCCGTATCTTTCAGGTGGATTACTAATTCTACCACTTCTACGAACGTTTTGTGTGTATTGATCAACTTCAACATCCTCATGTTGAGTGCTAGTTTCAACCAAACGTGCATCAGGTTTGGTTCTTGATCCTCCTCAAGATCCACTGTTCTACTGCCAGTTCCTTCCATAAGGAACTTTGCTTCTAAGAACTCACCCTTTCTGGCAACAAACAACTTTTGTTCCAGTGGATCATAGAAATAATATCCATAGAATCTCTAGGATATCCAATAAAGATACACTTGGTGGATCGGACTTCCAATTTGTTTGGGGTGGGAGTCTTAACATAAGCCTCACAACCCCAGACTTATGTATGATAGGGATGGAACTCTTCCATGCCATATCTCAAAAGGTGTCATTTCCACCTTTTTGGTTGGGGCCATATTTAAAATACGGGCCGCGGAGAGCAAAGCAAATCCCCAAAATGATAGAGGTAATGTGCTTCTAGCCATCATAGATCGGACCATATCCAATAAGGTTCGATTCCTCCTTTCAGACACACCATTGTGTGTGGTGTCCAGGTGGAGTGAGTTGTGAGACAATCCCACAACTCCTAAGATGATCTTGGAAAGCATCACTTAGGTATTCACCTCCTCTATCGGTACGAAGAACTTTAATTGACTTGTTGAGTTGATTTTCCACCTCATTCTTGAAGATTTTGAACATTTCAAAAGCTTCATCTTTGTCTCTTAATAAGTACACATACCATAGCGACTATAATCGTCGGTAAAGGTAATGAAGTATCTTTCACCATTCCTAGTCATTGGCTTAAAAGGACCACATACATCCGAATGTATGATTCCTAATAAATCTTTTGCCTTTTGTTAGTTCCACTAAAGGGTGCCTTAGTCATTTTACCTTGTAAACAAGATTCACACATCAAATGAATCACATTCATTTGTTTTTAAAAGACCATTCTTTTGAAGAGTTTGTATACGTTTCTTGTTTATATGACCAAGACGACAATGCCAAAGATAGTATCACTCAAATCCAACTTGAGTTTTTTGGTGTTAGTATGGTACAATGAACTATTTAAAGCATTTCATGAACCATTCAAAATACCATTAATGGGTATAGCTTTAAAATAGAACATATTTATTTAAAGAAATATGAATATCATTTTCAATAAAAGATAATACATAATCATAAAGTCTTAATTGGGATACAGAAATAATGTTCCTAGTCAAACTAGGAGCATACAAAATATTCTTCAAAATAACTTCCAAGCCACTTGGAAGTCTTAGGATGTAGTCCCACGAGCTTCAACTAGGACTTTAGTTCCATTTCCCATGAAGAGGCTAACATCCCCTTGTTTGAAGTCCCTACTTCTTGTGAACCCCTGCAACAAATTGCAAATATGAGTTCCACATCCGGTATCCAATACCCATGAGTTTGAAGATGTAACATTAAGATCAATATGAATCGTGTATATTGTACCTGAGGTCTGCCCGGCATCCCTCTTGGCTTTCAACTCTTGGAGATGGACAGGACAATTCTTGCCCAATGTCCAATCTCCCCCACTTGAAGCATGGGTCATTGGTAGCAACCTTTTGTCTTTCTTGTGGTTTGGGTGGTACCCTTACCACCCCTTTCCCTTTTCCCCAAGCGGGTCCCTTACCCTTAGCAACCTTTGCCTTGGGTGCGGGACGAGCCTTTTATTGTTCCCACCTTCATTGATGGTGAGAACGGGTAAAACCCTTTTACCCATGGCTGCCTCGGCCGTTTTGAGCATTGAGTGAAGCTCACCAATGCTTTTGTCCCATGCATTCATGTTGTAGTTCAACACGAATGTCTCGAACTTCTTGGTAAGGCCATTTAGGATCAAATCCGTGGCCAGTTCCTTCGAGACGGGACAATTTAGCCTCTCGAGGCGGTCAATATGACTTTTCATCTTAAGTACATAAGATGAAACAGATTGGTTGTCGTCCATACGACATGCATGGAGTGTGCTCGAACCGTTTCAAAGTGCTCAACCCTTGCTTGCTGTTGGAACGTTCCTTCAGTTGGATTATCATGTCGTAAGCTCCGTGGTGTTCATACTCCTTTTGGAGATCCGGAGTCATGCTCGCTAGCATGAGACAAGAAACTTGGACGGAGTCCTCAGTGTATTTCAGCCAATCGTTATAGGCCTCCTCATTATCCTCGGAAGGTTGATCGGGGATTGGGTCGTCTAAAACATATGATCTTCTCTCTTGCTTAAGAACGATTCTCAAGTTTCGATACCAATCAATAAAGTTGTTATGATTTAGACGTTCCTTTTGGAGAATCGCTCGTAATGATTGGTTGGACGCGGATGAGTTATCATGATTTTCATTATTTGTGGCCATCTACAAAATTTAACAAAGATCTATTTTAGTATTTTCGATATTGTTATTTTTAATAATTAATGCCTTTTAAGGTCATTTTATATTAAAGTCTAGAACCCAACATTACATTTAAATTGTGGTTAGGTGACCTTTATCCCACAATTTAAATTAATAAGGTGGTCAACGTTTGACGATTGCAACCATTTGCAATTTCTAGAAATATGGGATCGACTTGAAACATCATATGTAAAGTCGGCATGTTAATCCCATCAACACCATTTGGAAACCACACCGTAGGTGATCCATTTGACATGGTTTGCAAATCAAGATACCCTACTTACACCTACGTGTGAGTTTGCCAAAATAAGTGGTTAGGTGACCTTTATCCCACAAATAAGGCATTCTCACCTCAAGTCACAAGTTCCCTCAAAATGGTTAGGTGACCTTTATCCCACTAAGAGTTCCCAAGTGACTCAAGTGTTGTGTAAAAGGACGGTGTTGATCTTGTTTGTAAAAAAGGTTTAGAGGTTTCAAAATCTAGTTTAGAAAACTCTATGTACTTGTATTTTCATGCTTTCAAAATACAAGGTACCCTATGGTTCTTTGATTAAAACCTATTTTAATCTTAAAATCATCAAATCATTTTAATAACCATTTATTAACTTTTAAGAACCATCAATTTTCAGCTTGTTAAGTTTGTAATGAGTTTGTTATGAATATCCCAATAACCAAACAATCAAACAACAAACAATCAACCAAGCATAAACATAAACAACCATATGTGCATAACCATAGCATCTAAAGTGGTCCAAACTTGTTTGCCATCACAAGTGTGGTCCATAGGACATTCCTAGGGGTCACAAACAAAGCATATGGAAAACTTCCAAAAGCCTCCCACTTGAAACCGCATCCAAAATGCTCCATGTTTCTTTCATGACCTTCCTTTGTGCTTCCAATGTGTATGTCTTCATATTACAAGATATAAAGTCCTAATACAAGATATCAGTAAAATGAAAATACACCTAATCTATTTATTACAACCCAATAATAAATAAATTACATTTGAAACAAAGCACAAACACAAATAATACAACCCAATTGAATGAATGAATACAACGATCACAACATCAAACAATCACAAGGTCAATGGCTAGGTTATGCACTAAACAAGCATCTATCATATCATCCAAAATAAAATGAAAACCCCACTTAAAACCACGAAATTTCAGCCAACATAAACTGAAATTTCGGGTTTTATTTTGTCCAAACAAAACAAATAACAACATGATATCTTTCAAAGTTTAATCACAAGCATGTGTGATATGACTTTGAAAGATGGGGTTTCATATCATATGAACTTAGCAGCCCAAATCAGCCTATACTACCATATTATCATCCTTTAAAACCAATTTTAAGACAAAACAAGCAAGTCATCCACATAACCGGCTCTTGATGCCATTGAAGGTTTGTTAGAACACTAAAACATAGTTAACCTTTTAACTTCAGAAAACGCAGCGGAGGTTTAGGATTATAAGATGTTAATATCTGAAAAATACGTGTTCTAAAAGCTGTTTTAAGATGAAAACTAAAACCCAAATCAATAGGATCTTTAATATGTGAACGAACAAGCTATTAGCATAAGTAAATCTACATAAAATCACAGCTTTAATAAGCTGTGATAACTACCTTCTTCCAGCAGCAAAAACGACCAAGGAAGAAAGGTTGGATGCTCAAATCTTGGCCAAGACTCCAAGAAGAAGCCCTCAAGTGTGTTTACCCCAAGCTCCTTGCAAGACACCTTCTTGTTAGGAAGAACACCACCAAAATAAACACAAAATCGTTCTCCAAGAGCTTCAAAGCTGCTGCCTTGTTCCGTAACAAGAGAGGGAGAGAAGAAAGATTTTGGTTCTTGCATGCAACAAATGGGATTTTATGTAGAGAGATGATAGACAAGACTAGTTAATATGTCTCTTTTTCAAGGCAAAAAGGTCCAATAGGATGCATAAGGGAAACGGCCAAGGGGGGTTTAAAATTGGCTTCCCTCCTAAAATCTCACACATTAAAAGGTTAACTAGTCTTATCCTTAGAAAATACAATTAACCTTTTATTTGTATTGTCCATACACTCCTTTATTAATATGTGATGTTATCCACTTACTTAAATAACATTACAAATAATATCATTGAACAAAATATCCTAATAAGTTGTTCCATCTCATATGCAACTTATTTAGAAAACCTATTTCAAATTGGTGTAAATATTAATTGCATGATCATATCATCAATTAAATATTAATTGGTGTTTGCTAAGCTTGTTATTGGGTATAACCCGACTTGGATCATAACGTACTAACCACATCAATCATATCTAAGTGTCTTGGGCACATAGAATCCTTCAGGATTCAACTTCAACACTATCTTCGGCTTGCCAGTATGGCATCAACCTCAGACCTTTTGATATACCTAGTAGCTGTAGTGTAGGTCTGAAGTTAACCCATCTAGGGTGGTACTCCTTCTTTAGGGCAGCCTCAAACCACCTGACATCTTCCTCGAGTCAGCATACAAAAGCTTTAGTTTGGCCAGCTGGTTGAGCTCAAAACCTGGTAGAGTCTTTAGATCATGTGGAAACCTAAAATACTCTATTCCCTTCTCCCTCTTAACTGCATAGACATTAGGTCATCAAAATATGCCATGCTATAATCCTACCTGACACCTTATGATGTTTCTTGACTCTGTAGAGTTTGGTGTAGGAATCCTTCTTTGGTGTAGTACGTTGGGCTCTAACTTCTTCAAAACATGCAGCCCACTCAGCCTTTCGAATGTCAACATCATTATTTGAGGCTTGGGCTGTGTCTTCTCTGCTTCTCTGATTCTTGCTCCATATTGTTCAACACCTCAATAGTATCGCCAACAAGGGATTCACCCAGATTGGGGACCACATTACCCTCATTGTCAGCGTACTGAGGGTACTCTTCGCAGTGACATCTTCGATCTCTACATCATCAACATCGTTGAACTCTTCGTCACTAGTCGAATCGCATGTCGGAGCATCTTTTACTATTTCATCTGGATTTAGCTCGAAAAGCTCTGCGAGTTTCTCATTTGATAAGTCATGAATTATTTCCCCTTCTTCAGGGGTATAATTCACTGAACTCCTGACTATCCCTTGCAGATCAAGAATCATTGTTAGCTGAGACTTGACCTGCTGACGGGAAGCAATGTCCAACTCATCTCTTTGGTAATTTTGATCTGTTTGATTTAAACATTTCACACATAATCATTAGTAATTCATCAAACAGAAAGGCATTAAAATAATATAAACATTAAGTACATTGTGTTCAATTACATGATTCAAATACAAAAGAAGATAAATACATAATCATCTAATCTTTACTTTTTTCTTGTATCAAGGTTTCATCACTTGTAGGGGCAGATGTAGAGGCTGATTGATCTTGTCTGTTCTTAGTCCTGTTCTCTTGACCTGTAGCAGTGGCCGATGCAGGTGCATCCCCTCCTTCTGCTTCTTCATCATCGTCACTCTCTTCATCTTCATCCTGATCATCATCATCACTCTCATCACCATCTCCCTCTTTAATCTTTAGAGGCTCATCTCTAGATCCTTTAAGTTTGAGCATGATGGTCTTCTTAGCATTCTCCAACTCTTCAATTTTCTTAGCAGAAGTGACTCTATGCTCTTGGAGTTGGCGATCTCGAGGCTCTGAGCAGCTATATGCTGGGCCTGCTCCTTGATTAGCCGATCCTGCTCCAAGATCTGATGTGACTGCACAGCAGTGAGATCTGCAAGCTGTAGGATCTGTGCAGTCTTCTCTTCATCAGCAGCTAACAGTCGCATCACCATACGGTTTAGCGCTGACAGCTGGTCCTCTACCCCAAATTGAGGTAGATGAGATCCATATATACGTGCAGGATCAGATGAGGGTCCTGATTGGTGGCTAGTGGTGGTGGTGGTTTGGTAAAGATAGGTTGGGTCTGTGAGATATTGGAGGTGATGTAGGAGTGAAAGATATGGTGGGTTGGCATATTTACAGTGGTGGGAGGTGTGGTAGTGGTAGTGGTAGCTGTGGTGGTTGTGTGGCTGTGGTGGGTATGGTGTGGTTGTAGAAGTGGTAGGGATGGTGGTAGATGTAGTGGCTGTGGTGGGTACGAAGGTGAGTCTCCTTCTCTTCTTCTTCTGGCCGTGGGGCTGAGCCATCCGTTTCTTCCTCGATCCAATCGAGGTGGATGCTCCCCCTAGAACACGGCTAGTAGACTCAGGAGCATAGCTGGGATCTACAGTCGTCTCTCCCGAATCCCTGGCGTTCACCAACCGCCCGGAGTCCATACTCGGTGGGAAAAACCTTGCTTCCCACGGTCCTCGTCAAGGGCTCCTCATCTGACTCTTCTTCCTCCTCACCAGGTATGAAGTCCTGGTGGAAGCCTGCAGACTCAGCTATGTCGCCTGTTGGGGCAGACACTGGGGGTATAACATCTGAAGCTGTGCCCTCGTTGGAGCAGCATATCATCCCCAACATCCCCACTATCATCATCGTCTGAATCATGCTCTGGGAGCAACAACCTCTCATCATCTGAATCGCTGTCATCATGACGCCATTTGCGTCTACCTGGTGCCACATATCGTTCATTTGCCAGATGGCCGATCAACCTTTTTACCTGGGGCTTTACCTGCTTGCCCCGATACACCTCTCATGCGACCCAAGTCGTGTCATCCATAACCTCTAGGGCAACCGCATCATGTTTCTCCTTGGGAAGTAATGGCAGCTTCTCGTTAAAGATCAGCTGCAGAAATCTGGGATACATACAAAAACCCTCCTTCCCCTTGGCCTCCAGATTCTCCACCAGATACGAGAAGATCATGCTCGAGAAGCTGAAGGGGTGGTTCAGCACCAACACACAGGGCATTCTGAATCTGGTCTGACAGTCATCAAACCCACCCCTTCGAGAAGCAATACACTTCAGGATCACATGCGCCAAGTATTTATACTGGGGACACAGGTTTCTCTTGTTGAGCACACCTGAGTTGATGTCCCCAGCATATTTAATCCTGAGGAAGCAACCTCTGACTGTAAGTGGATGTAGTCTGGTGGTTTGATCAGTATCATCCCCAAAATCAAGTACTCTCTGGATGTCAGCTGCTGTAATTTCAATGTCATGACCATGAATGGAGCTCCGTATGCTGTAAGGCTCATGTGAACGATCTATGGAGGCATTTTCCCAGAAAGCCTGATGTAACGACCTGTAAGGAGTACACTGTGTGGATATGGCTTTATGTATCCGAGAGCGTCGAAGGAATGCAATAATATCTGTAAACTCGGCTCCATTCCGAGTCGTATGGTCCAAATGAGCACATATATTGTGCTTTGGATTTATGGACCATCTATCAGCCATTGACCTGAAACACAAGACACAGAACCATTTGTAAGTCATACATTCAAAATTCAGTTCAAGGTATAGTTTAAATTCAATCCGATACATTCGTGCGAATGAATCATGCGACTGGAGTCAGTCGTTTGTTCTTTCGTGCGACTGAGCTCGTTCGGGTGAATGAGACATGCGACTGAGTTCAATTTGCTGACTGAGTCTGCGATTGGTTCAGTCGGCCGACTGAACTCATTCGCATGGTTCATTCTGCCGATTGATCCAATCGCAAGATTCAATCGTGCGATTGGAGTTCATCCGAATGACCAATCGCATGACCCACTGTTCAATCGACTGAGGTTCGAATCTTGACCTAATTCAAGTAATTAACATGGTTTAATGGTCCATTAGACTCGCCATCTTGTCACTAATGACCTATTAACTTAATTTAACATTTTGCTTAGTTTATGTAGGTTATTAGGGCATTTTTCAATCCGGTTAATGTTTCATTCGAATAACACAAATTTGACTCAAGATCTTCTGATTTCTATAAGATTTAACTGCAATGTACCTGTATACTTGTCAATCGAATGTCAGAAGATCAATAGCAATGTGAAAACACTATCTCTAGAAATTTTTGGCAGAGTAACGGGAAAGAAAGCGATTTGGGTGCGATTGGGAGTGATGAGTGAAATGCGATCGACTGAGGCCCTTTAAATACTGACCCTAATTTCAATCGGCCGACTGGCCTCATTCGCTCAGTTCATTCGGGCGACTGAGGTTCATCGTGCGATTGGCCCAGTCTGTTTGCTTTTCATTGGCCGACTGAGTCTCAGTCGGTTGACTGACTCATTCGCACCCTGTCATTCGGTCGAAAGGATCATTCTTAAACGCCATTCGGGTGAATGACTAATTTCATGTCCAGTCGTGCGAATGGGATCCATTCGCATGGTTGGTCCATATTCATGGTCCAATCGTGCGAATAGGTCACACTTAGTAGATTTTCTGCCATTTTGAACATTTTAACCTTTTGAAATAGACATTATGAGTTTTGATCATCTCAGACATGATCATTTTTAACCATTTAGTCACCTCAGACGTGACTGCTTTAAACTTGAAAATTCATGTCATCATCTCAGACATGACCCATTCAGTGAGTTGATCCCTTATCGATTTTCATGATGTAGTCCGGCAAACAAATTAACTAAAACGACTCGCTAAATTAGAACTTAAACTAAAACTAAAAATTAAGACTTTGTTTTGGCTTTTTGTGAGAGATAGAACCTAAGTGGAAATCTACTGGATTTGGTTCCGAATAGAAAGCTTCAACTTAGATTGACCACACCTGGACCAATTCAATTTTGGAATCATACGGCACATCAAATCATTTGGGACTTGTTATCAAAATCTTTTGATGCTCAATTCTTGTGTTCATCCAGAGTCATTAGCAACTTTAGGAAATCATACTGGAACTCTTAGATTACCACATTGATTTGAACTTTCAAGAATTGCAGCCACAATGATTGTCAATATGTTTGTCCACTTAAATCCATACACAGACTCTTGACACAAACTGGTGATTGTTTTTTGGTTTAATTATTTCAACGAACATTTGTGGATCCCACACTTATATGGTAATCAACATTCCTCAGGAGCTTTGAGCGGTCTACTTATTTCACAAGAGACTATTCTTAGAGCTTTCAAGGAGAAGCCAATCCTCAGGTCAGTGCCATCGCACAGCAGAGAGGCGGCAAACAACAATGAATTCTAGAATATCTAGGTTATGCTTATCCTCAGGTCAGTGCCATCGCACAGCAGAGAGGCGCACAACCTATCTCCTTGTTAGAGCAGCTTAATATTATTTTGCACCAAATGCACTAACAACATAAGTCATTAGCTTGATAGCATTTTATTTCATTTTTTCTGGTGCTTTGCTCTATTTATGGTCATCCGCACACATTTGTGGCTTTTACATGCTCATTACCCCTTATTGGAATATTGTTGATTGTGTTAACCAGCGATAAGATGGGAGCCCACAGTCAGTTGAACCACTTAGTTTGATCTTGAGATCACCGGTTAGGTCTAATCATCTATTGTGTTGAATCTATCGACATATCAATTGTGGTCTAGCAACCTCTAGGTCTACTCTCCTTGTGTTACCTTAAGTGTTACCAGTTTTTCTATCATCTTCCCTTTTATATTGCTTAGACTACACAGACTTATACTTTGAATGTTTTTGCACCTTTTCTAATTAAAATTTCAAAGTCCCTCTTGATTTGTTCCTGTGTACTATCATATTCCAAAGGGTTTGAATCGGTATCACAGATACGATCTACCTTATATCAGCTTTCCACTCCTTCTCCCTCGTTTTTTTTTTAATGTTGCTGCTGACTTATTCTCCCCCTAAAATACTAAAATCATAACTGGTTTCATTATTTTAGGATTTTAATAAACAGCAGAATAACATAAGTTTAATTTTAAACAGACTAATTTAACCAAATAAGCTCAAATAAAATGAAGAATTAACTAAGCAACATCGGACTACACATGATCATCATCAGGAATAACCTCACTTCTCTTTTTAACTGCCGTTGACCTCTAGCAAATATTGAAAACGTGGTTTATCAAGCTTTAGTATAGAGGTCAGCGCGTTGAAAATCAGTATTAATTTTTACCACATCAATTAAGTTCTTTTCAAAACAATCTCGTATGAATGATATTTAATACCGATATGTTTGGTCTTAGGATGTTGGACCGGATTTTTAGTTACTGCAATTGCAGCAGAGTTATCTACAAAAATAGGAGTAGAATAGAACGTTAAACCGTAATCCCGCATTTGCTGTTGAATCCAGATGATTTGTGAACAGCAACTTGCAGCAGCAACATATTCGGCTTCACAGGTTGACAATGCAACCGATGTCTGCTTCTTACACTGCCAGGTAATTAATCTTCTCCCAAAGAATTGACACCCTGCTGATGTAGACTTGTAGTTCATCTTGCAGCCTCCGTAATCCGAGTCACTATACGCCGTGAGCTCAAAATCATCATCATGAGGATACCACAACCCAAGTGTGGGTGTACCCTTTAGATAGCGAAAAATCCTTTTGACCCCGATCAGATGATTGACCTTAGGTTTAGCCTGATATCTAGAACATAAACATGTCGCATACATGATATAGGTCTAGAGGCAGTGAGATACATGAGGGATCCAATCATTCCTCGGTACATCGTGGCATCCACAAGATCTCCATTTTCATCAGGTGCTATGTCGTGATTCGTAGCCAGTGGAGTACCGACAGCAGATGCATTCTCCATGTCAAAATGATGAGAATGTCTCTTACGTACTTGGTCTGATGTAGAAAGATCCCATTTGGTGTTTGATCCACCTGTAGCCGAGAAAGAACTTCATCTCCCCCATAGCACTCATCTCAAACTCTTTCTTCATAACTGCTTCAAACTCTTTGCATAACTCTTCGTTCTTTGAACCGAAAATTATGTCATCAACATAGATTTGTACGAGCAGTAGGTCGCCATCTTTTTCTTTAATGAACGTGCAGTCAATGACTCCCCTGCGAAAGCCGTGTTTCACAAGATGAGTCGAGAGTTCTCATACCAAGCTCTTGGAGCTTGATGAAGCCCGTATAAAGCCTTGTCGAGCTTGTAGACTCTATCCCGATGATAAGGATCTTCAAATCCCTCGGGTTGACTGACATAGACTGTTTCTCTGATTTCCCCATGAAGAAATGCACTCTTCACATCTAATTGATAGACTTTAATCTTCATGTACGATGCATAGGCAAGGAAGATACGAATGGCTTCCATCCTTGCCACGGTGCAAACACCTCATTGTAATCAATTCCCTCGACTTGGCGAAATCCCTGAACAACCAGTCGAGCCTTGTTCCTGATAATGACCCCTTGGTCATCTTTCTTGCATTTTAAAACCCATTTGGTGCCAATGACCTTAGCACCTTTAGTCTATCAACCAGTCCATACACCTAACTTCTTGAACTGAAGAAGTTCTTCTTGCATGGCACTCACCCACGCCTCATCATTTAGTGCTTCACTGACATATTTTGGCTCAACCTGTGAGACAAAACACCGATAGCACCATCATGAATATCCCTTTCCATAACAGAGGCATAATCAGCTGAGTACAGCTGATTTCGGGTTTGTACTCCTGATCGGACATCCCCAATGACATTGTCTAAGGGATGATAACATTTAGACGTGATCCTGGAGTAGTAGGAACACCTACTCAGAGCCAAGATGATGAACATTTGGTTCTGCATCTGAGGTAGTTGGAGTTTGAGGCTCGGAAGTCGAAGGTGCATCACTGGTAGATGCTTGTGGACTTTCAGGAACTGGAACCTGTTCCTCCTGACTATTCTGGTTATCTTCTTCAGCTTCATCTTCAGAGGAGGAGTCACTGTTGTCGACTACTCCCCCTGACTGAGTAGATGATTCTCCCTGTGAGCTAGATGTTGGTGGATTCAAGCTATCATACATCATTCGTGTAGCTAATTCGTCATCCGAGGAGAGAGAGGAATGTTGAAGACTTGAAGATCCATCATAGTCAAGAAGTAGGCGGGTCCTTTGCCAGTAGGTGGTGTGGTAATCGCTGAACGTCAACATTACACCACACTTCTACTAGACCCGTTGAGTTGTTGTAAACTCGCTTGTTCGGTATGTTGTATCCTAGAAAGATGCCTTCATCTGCCTTCTCGCTGAATTTACCCTCTTGTGTCTTCTTCAGAAGTGTGCACGGTGCCCCAAATGGTTCGAGATACTCCAAGTTCGGTTTGCGTCTTTGTAGTAGCTCGTAACATGTTTTACCGTGCGCTTGACTATCAGGACTCGATTCAGTGTATAACAAGCATTCGCCACTGCCTCATTCCAGAATTGGATAGGCAGTTTTGAGTCTGCCAGCATAGTCTGTGCTGTCTCTATCAAGCTTCTGTTCTTTCTCTCAGCAACGCCATTCATCTGAGGTGTGTAGGCAGAAGTGATTGATGCACATTCCCTTTTCCTTGCAGTATGCCTCCATCCACTGGTTCTTGAATTCCGTTCCGTTGTCTGAGCGTACTTGTCTAACTTTCAGCTTGTAGAGAGATTCCAGTGTGGTTACCAACTCCTTGAATGATTCAAATGTTTCTGATTTGGATTTCAGAAACATTACCCAAGTGAACCTTGAGTAGTCATCGGTGACCACAAAACAGTACAAGTCGCCTGCAATGCTCTTTGTACTGATTGGACCAAACAGATCCATGTGAAGAAGTTCAAGAGGAAGTTCTATTGAATTAACTTTCTTTTCCATATGAGACTTCTTTGTCTGCTTGCCTTTCTTGCAAGCTACACAAAAATCAGGAAGCTGAAAGTTCTTAACATTAACTCCTCTCACCAGATCCTTCTGAATCAGTGATTCATCTTCCTTTGACTAATGTGTCCCATTCTCCTATGCCAGGAGATGGAATCCTTTTCAGTAGCTTTAGATAGAAAACACTGAACCTCATGATCCATTGTAGAAGCTGTTGACAGATCCAAGACATAAGATCTTTATATCTTGAAGCAGTCATCAAAACTTGGTCCTCTGGGATCACGTAGTCTTTCTTCAGTACGTAACACTTCTTGTTGTCGAAGATGACTTTAAATTCCTTATCACATATTTGAGAAACAGAGAGTAAGTTGTTTTGAAGTTGCTGGACGTAGTTCACCCTATCAAACTTAACTTTCTGATTTCCAACTTCTCCCTGAGCTGTGATATAGCCTCCCTTGTTTCCAGCAAACGAAACATGCCCTCCTTTTATTTGTTTGACATTTGATAAAAGAGCTCTGTTTCCTGTCATGTGCCTGGATGCTCCGCTGTCTACTATCCACGTGTTAGTTTCAGCACTGTATTGAACAACCTGCACATACAAGGTAAAGGATTAGTTTAGGTTAGGAACCCAAGCCTTTACTGGCTTGGGTTTCCCAGAGAAGAATCATACATCCGAAGGAGAATGGTTAGCTCAGTTCCTTCTTCATCATTATCAGACATAGAGATTGACTTCTCTTTCCATAAGCCAGATTTGTGCAATGCCTTTTGTGATAAACAGTCGACTGGCTAACGGGTTGAACCTTCTGTTCACTAGTTCTTCTAGGTGGAGTTAAAGAGCTCCTTTTAGAAGACTTAGGTTTTGAGTCCTGAAGTTCAATCTTCTTCCTAGGTGTCTGATAATAAGAACAATAGGAAGCAATGTGTCCACATTCTCCACAGTTGTAGCACGCCCTGCTATCAACTTTATGATTAAACTTTCTTTGTGGAGATGTGTGTGACACTCTAGTAACATCACTCACTTTGGTTTTGACTCTGGTTCTTTTGATGTTTTTACTGGTTTAACAAATTAACTGATTTAACCTTTTGTCATCCTTTTCTTTTTGGTTAATTGGTCTTTGACTTGAAGTATGTGAAAGATTATCCTTAAAAGCCCTTTTAGGTTCTGATTTGACTCTGTTTGACCCTGACTTTAAGTTAACCTTTTCAAATTCCTTTTCCAGATTAACACAAGGCAATTTACCCTTTGCCTTTGAAGTGGCCTCCTTTTGTTTGTTTCCAGAGTCAATAGATGAACATAAGGAATCTGGATCACTAACAAGAGGAGTAGACACTACATGATCCTTGATGGATTACTATTTACTGGTCTAGTCTTAGTGTTCATTAAAGTCTCAGATGGTGGTGGAACCACTTTGTAACCCAATCCCTCCCCGTGTTTCTGTCTCTCACTAAGTGTTGGACTATGTGTGAAGAACTAGTCCAACTATGCAGTTTCTGTTTTAATGAATTTACTTCTACTTCTAGAACTGCCTTTTGCTTCTTAGTGTCTTCTAAGGAGTTTAGATAGTACCTAATGTCATTAGCTTGGTTAAATGCAACTACTTCGGTTTCCCTAAGCTGTTTAGTCAAAAGGTCTATCTTTTCTTTATAACTATGCTCATTTTGTTTTAGTACCCTATTAGCCTCAGTGCACAGTTGCAAATCTTTTACTAAGTTATCATTATGATCTAATAACCTAGTAAAATTTTCATCTATGCTATTCCTAAATATCACAATCAGAACAAGCATGATTATTAAACATTTGGTCAGTAGTACTTACCTGAGTTGATTCAGAAGAGTTAGCCATCAACGCAGCATCAGATGTCTCTGGTTCTGGTGATTCTGTCTTTCCTGTCTCTGACGTGGTAGTATCCTCTTTAGGCTGGTAACTGACCTCGGTTGCAGTTGCTTCTTCACTATGTGACATCGCTATCTCAACTGCTAGATCTCCTTCACTAGCGGATTCACTGTCAATATCTTCTACACTTGCAATGTTTGATTCCCCTGGTGAGACAAACCTAAAGCTCCAATCCTGTCCTTCATCATCATGAGCAGTCAAGGCTTTTGATCCTTGTTTGATGAAGTAGAACTGGTAGCCTGCTTGTCTTGACGAGTGAAGGACGAGAATGGGTTCCCGTTACCCGTCTTCTTAGGCTTGACACATTCTCTTTTGAAGTGCCCCTTCTCTCCACAGTTGAAGCAGGTCACTTTGCTCTTGTCAAGCCGAATGTGGTGTCCTTAGTCGCTACTAAGTTCTGTCCAGTTTTGTTTTACAAACTTCTTTGCCTCCGGACAGCACTGGCTAAAGCCCACATTATCCATTCTCTCAAGCTCCATTTCGTCCACCTGCTCGTAGTCCTCGTCTGCCAAATGGCAGTTTCCAATCTTTCCAGCAACCAGTTCATCATAAGAATGAACCACTGCTGCCAAAGATCCATGTGCTCTCGAGCTACTTCACAGTAACATTACCGAGGTTCTCGGTCTTCAGTCTAGTAGCATTCGCTTCAGATCCAATTATTGGGTACAAGAAGACCCTGACGTTTCTGAACCTGAAGGAGGTGCATGTGTAGGACCCGATGAGCTAGACACAAATGCAGTCTGGAGAGGTGCTCCAGATGTCTTAGCTTGAGGCGTGGCATTGTATAAAGCTGGATTTTGATTGTACGTAGACTTCTGAGCTCTGTACTTCATTCTAAGTGATTCTTCTCGCAACTTAAGAATGAAGTCATTAATATCCAGTTTTGACAGCATTCCATTCTGTCTAAGATTAGACACGAATGAACCCATTTTTTTTTCAGGCAATCCGTCTGCAAAATTAGTAACTTTCTCTTCCATGGTAGTAGCCACTCCATGTGTATGCAGTTCACTCATCAGATGGTAGAATCTATCTATAACATCGTCCAAACTCTCGTTTCCCATCGATGAAAGTTGTCGAATTCCTTCTTTACTCCTTAGCCTTGATTGCCTTCAACGAGGCATTCCCGTCGTACCTCTTTTCTAGCTCATCCATAGTTTCTTGGACTGCTTATTCTCTGAGTACTGGTGGAATATGTCTTTAGGGATAGACTGTGTAATCAATGCATAGACCTCCTCTGTTACTTTATATTTGACTTTCTGCGCGTCTGTCATCCCTCCTAAGGTTAACTTTACTCCATCGCTCCCACCGGCGTACTATATCCAATCTCGATGGCTTCCCACAGATTCGGATCCACTCCATTGAGGTAGATCTCAAAACGTTGTTTCCAGTGGGGAAACTCATCTAACGTTAAAAGCTTTGGTGTTTATTATGATTACCCACCTCACTCTCAAGTAACAGCAGGTTCTGGATCCTAGAGTCCTTCCCAGTACTAAGGCTGACATTTGATCTTCCATTGTGAATAACTTTAAGTCTAATAAGCAATTGTCACTGGGGCGACTGAAGGGTGCGAATGGACTAGTCGTGCGTATGAACTCTACGACTGGTTCAATCGTGCGGCTGAACTAAGTGATTAGCTCAGTCGTGCGAATGAATCTGATGCGTATGAACAGTACGACCGAACGGTTCAATCGTACGAATGGAGATACGACTATGTCCAATCGTGCGTCTGAGCAATGCGAATGAGGTCCAGTCGTGCGAATGGCCCTCGTGCGACTGAAGCTGCTGTTATGCGAAAATTTCTAGGTTAAACGTGTTTTAGCCGTAAAAATTTGAACTTTCGCAAGGTTTAATTGCCTAAGTCCGTAGAAACCAAACTTTGATGAGCAGGGAACGTCCAAGATCACTTTTGACACAAAAGATTGCGTTTTTAGTGCAAAACACAAACTTTTTATCAATCTTGATTGAATCACACGTAATCAAGAGCCAAAGCTCTCATACCACTTGTTAGGACCTAGTATTTGAACAAATACCTGAGATTAGCGTGTAAACCAGATCAAATAGTGCGGAATCCTATTTGATTGGCGATCCAATCAGTGAGAACACACGAAGAATCAATAAAGAATTGAAACTAACGTTAGAAATCGATTGGAAATCGATCTTATGTGTTTCTTGAACTTGGAGAACGAATTGGGAGGTTTCTGGACGGCTAGGTACGTCTGGAATCGTAATTGATCGAGAGTTACTATTTTTCACGAATTGAGTTGTATTTATAGGTTGGTATTATTCATCGTGCGACTGAACCATTAGTAGGTTCAGTCGTGCGATTGAGCCATGCGGTTGATTCATTCGCACGACTGAGTGTTCAGTCGTGCGACTGAGCCAATCTTATGTTACTATCATACGACTGATCCAGTCTCCTGGTTCAGTCGTGCGACTGAGTCATTCGTATGAAGGTGTTCATGCTTATGGTCCATTCACATAGGCCATTCGCATGATAACTTCATTATTTTAAGTTTGAATGTATTAATTAGTAAACATTATATGTAAACATTCAATCAATCACTAACCTAATTAATTAATTTAATATCAACTTACTAATGAATATTAATCATTACAATCACAAACCCCCAATATCATTTCATTAGTCATATCAAATTACACTAGAATCAGATAACAAGATCTATTACATTTCATATCATGATCTAGGAACATACATGTATCAACATTCACAAACCCTAATATGCGTAAGCAAAAACATGACTTTTAGATCTAGAGACGTCAAACATTGTTTTTACCAACTCAAAGATGATGTTTTTGAATGAAGAAACATGATTTTTACACCAAACGACCGAATAACACGCAAAATCAATAGCCAAGGCTCTGTTACTAATTGTGAAGGTGCTTGATCGGTAGACATCCAGCGTGTTCTTGAAGGATGGAACAAAACCAAAAACCAAGAGACAACAAAACACGGACTATAATAAAATGGTTTCATTGATAAAACCTAATGATTTCAAGCTCGTTACAACATAAGAATCACAACTCTTGGAAAAGGGAGATCGAGCATGATCTCCTATCTTAACCGGCAACACCTAGGCCCTGGGCATGCTCCTTAATCTCTTTACACAATGGAACTAGTATTTATATGCCTGAGCCCATATTAGATGCGACTGGTCACATTCGTAGCATTGGGCCATGCGTATGGTTCAATCGTACGACTGGATTATGGTTCATACTTACGAATGGCCCAATCGCATCTCTCAGTCGCACGACTGATCCGTGAGCATGGCTTAGTAGTACGACTGAGTCTCATTCGCATATACTCCTGCGAATGAACCAGTTTCATGTGTTTACAACATATCAGGTGTATTACATTAACCTTGACAATTCGACATGCGATGGACACACTATATATGACAATATATGCTCTAACAAATTCCCCCTTGGATGTTGTGTGTGAATAGTAGATAACATCTCTTACAATCTTTAGTCAATCTTTGCTTTGGTTTCCAATAGACCCAAACGAAAAACCGTATTAGCCAACGTTGTTGTTCCATCGGGTTGCTACAATATCCTTGAAATTTAGGCACAATAGCTTTCGTTTACTTTGCAAAACACCATCATAGCAGCAAGATTCCCCATATGACTGATATTTCCAATATTGACGTGACCAGTTTTCCATTGCTTCAATCTTCACATAGGCTAACCTGGTTAACATTAATACCTACGAAAATTCCCCCTCAAATTCAGTATATCCCAATATATAAACATTGTGCTCTCCTGGCGTCTTCATACGGTGTATTGGGCAAAAGTAGAGGGTTCCAATCCACAGCTGACAAACTCAAACAAATGAGCATGCACTCATATTCATCATCAGAAACCAGCTCACATAATCACTTTCTGATTGTGTCTTCAATTTCTCTAAACATGGACACTATGAAGTCGCTAGATCGGTAGACTTCCAAGCGTGTTCTTAATGAAAGGAAACAAAACCAAAACCAAGAGACAAATAACAGCACGAACTATAATAAAATGGTTTCATTGATAAACTTAATGATTACAATCTCGTTACAACATAAGAATCACGACTCTTGGCAAGGGGAGATCAAGCAAGATCTCCCCTCTCATCCGGCCATGAAACAGATATTTATAGGCCTCAGCCATAATTGATCCGACTGGGCCCATTCATGCGATTGCGCCATGTGTATGGTTCAATTGTACGACTAGACCATGTGTATGGTTCAATCGTACGACTGGACCATACTTATGGTTCAGTCTTAAGAATGTCCCAATCGCATCTATCAGTCGCACGACTAGTCCATTAGCATGGCTGAGTAGTACGACTAAGTCAGATTCGCATATGCCCCTGTGAATGACCCGGTTTCATGTGTTTACAATATATCAGGTGTATAACATTAAGCCTAGACTATTCAACAAGAGATGGACACACTATATATGACAATATATGCTCCAACAACAAGAGAAAAGAAAAGAAGGCTCAATAGCTCAAGGTCCCATTTGACTCTAAGCAAAAACAAGTCTTTATCTCTGTAGGGTTTGAAGTGGTTGATACTAAAGACATCAACTTGTACTCTAGTACCAAGGGTTCTGATTCATGTTCAAAGCATCCCAGCATGAAGAAGAAGGCTGATTAGTTGTGTACCACTGCTATGCAGCCTGAACCATCCAACTACAAGTGTTGTTCTCTCCCTAAAAGAACTATCTCCGCATCTGCAAAGATGAAGGTGGAGAGAGAAAGTGATCAAAGTCAGCTTTGTTCACAAAAGAAGGCTCTTAGGAAGAAGAAAATGAATTGTGTTATGTGTGGGAGTACTTCTCATCTTGATAAGGATTGTTTCGACAATCCGAGAAGTACCCTCCATATGACCAAGGAAGAGACTTCTAAGACCAAAATGAAGATGAAGGCAAGTGGAAAATTGCCTTCGGAAGAAAATTTGGTCTCAAAGGGAAGAAATACTTCCGAAGTATTGAATCCTGCTGTAGTGATAGCAAGATCTTCTGTTGGTCCAGTCCTCAAAACTTCCAAAGTCTATAAAACTTTTGAAGTATTGTAGGTCAAGTCCAAACTTCTATAGGTGGTGTGAAAGTTCAAGAAAAATCAAGTGACTGAAAGTTCTCCACTAACAACAATAATAGATCCTCAAAATATGACTATAGGATCTATTAGTGTTTCATTACCTTCAACTTCTTTTGATAAACCAAGACAAGAAAGGCTTAGGCTTCCAAATGTAACTAATCATCTCTTTTGTGTAGGAACAACTCAAGACAAACAAGAATGTCTGGACCATTGATAGTGGTTATTCTAGGCACATGACAGGCAATAGGTCACTACTCCAGAACATTGAAAGAATTGATGGAGGGTAAGTTGCTTTTGGTGGAGATAAGGGTGGTTATGTATCTGGAAGGGGCAAGGTCATAAATGGTAAGCTCAACATTGAGAATGTAAAATTCGTCAAGGAGCTTGTATACAATTGAGTATATCTCAATGTTGTGATCAGAGTCATCACATGCTCTTTAGTGAGCATGAGTGCATTATTCTAAAGCCCGGGGTGGTCATTCTTCATGAGCATATTCTACTCAGAATCCCCAGGACAAGGAATAGGTACAAGATGGATTAGTAAGAAACATCTCCCTACAAAGAAGTTTAATAGTGATGAGTGATGTGTCCTTCTTTGACATAAAAGAATGTGTCATTTAACTTTAAGAACATGAATAAGCTAATTAATAATGATTTAGAAACTGGAATGCCAAAGAAAGAGTTTAAAAGTGATGACTATTATGTTGCATACCTCAAAGTGAAGCAACACAAGGTATGTCACAAGCCAAATGAATGAAATTCCATCACTACTCCCTTACAGTTGCTACATATGGATCTACTCAGCTCCACTAGTATAATAAGTCTAGGAAGGACCTCTTATCCTTTTAGTCACATCTCTGATGACTTTACAAGATTCACTTGGGTCTTCTTCCTTTGAACTAAGGATGAGACTCTTCAGATTCTGAAGAATTTCATCATAAAGATTGAGAATGAATCTAATCACAAGGTCAAAACCATAATATGTGATCAAGGAACTGAATTGAAAAACCAAAACCTTGATACATTTTGTCATTAAAAGGGTATTACAAGGCAATATAGTGCTCCTAAGAATCGTGCACAAAATGGTGTTACTGAGAGGGGAAACATGATACTTATTGAAGCTGGAAGAACTATGTTGTCTAACTCTAAATTGCCTATCACCTTCTGGGCAAAGGTAGTCAACACCGCCTGTTATGTGCATAACAAAGTTTTAGTGGTTAAGACACATGGTAAGACTCCTTATGAACTTTTGCACAAGAGGAACCTTTAATTGATTTTCTCAGGTCATTTGGGTGTCCTTTCACCATATTGAATACCAAAGATCAACTTGCCAAATTTGCTGAGAAATCAGATAATGGACATTTCATTGGATACTCTTGCCAAGCTACGGCTTATAAAGTATACAATCTCAGAACCAGAAATGTTGAAGAGTCAGCCAATGTGATTTTCAATGAACACACACCTAGTGTAACTTGTTCTGGTCGTGATTAGCTATTTGATCTTGCTATAGTGTAACTTATGTGTGTTTGCATGTGTTCCGGTATGTTTATCCTAGGTGGTTGAGGTCAAATGCAAACGAGTCTGGAAGAAGCCATACCCAAGAGTTGCAAAGGTGAGTTCTAGAACCCCTATTCTACTGGTTTTAACTGATTATAACTCATTTTAGGGTTGTAAATGCATGAATGTGCGTTTTTATAAAACTGGGTTAGTACCCGCATGACTTACTATGTGTATGTTGTTGTTATGATGTGATGTTGGGCTATGTTCGTGTTTTATGATGTTATGGTTATGTTTCTAAGGCTTAGAAGGTAAGATTTAAGCTTAGAACATAATAGATGGTGTTTGGAAACTGAAATCTGATGTTTAGGACTCAGATGTCTAAGGTTTAGAATGTGTCCAAGTGTTTAAAAGAAATATGGATGAACAGTAATGCAGATGGGCATTGTTCACTAAGTAAGTCAATGCGGATGGAGTAAATGCGGTTGAACAGTTAATGCAGATGATGCGGACGAGCATTGGTGACATGCGGATGAATAGTCAATGCGGATGAGCATTTTCCACTAAGTAAGTCAATGCTGATGAGTATTAGGGAAATGCGGATGAAGTACAAGAAATGAGGATGAAGTACAAGAAATGCGGATAAAGTAAAAGAAATGCGGATTAAGTAAAAGACAAATATGGATAAAGTAAGACAAATGCGGATGAACACTTAGAATAGTTTTGACTTTCTGGGGAAAAGTGAGATTTAGGATTTGACATAGGATGTTCCCGAGGGTTCATGTAAGCTGACTTTTGAGGACATAGATGTTGTGATGGGCATGTAATGATGTATGTTTGATGTTTATGCATGATGGTATGTACGATGTATGTTATGTTTGCATGATGCCCTGCATGATGATGTTAAATGTGCATGTTGATGTTCCTTATTATGATGTATGTTTATCTTTCCCGTGGCTTTACGTGTTATAGTTGTGAAAGAAATGATAAAGTATTATGTAACGTAAAGTGAAAGATAATGAAAGCGGAACATAATGATAGAATGCATGCATTAATGAAAGAGAAAGCATAGAAAGGCTTGCAAGCAAAATGTACGGAGGTGCACCACTCTAAAATGTCGTAAGCTCAACTGTGTGTGGTACAGCTAACCTTAAGGATACACGCAAGTGTCTAGTCTTTATGATTGACCAGTGATATAGTACATGGTTTATAGTGATTACTCACCCCAGTGCTCGTGCCAGGTTATATGCGTTATGGAAGTCATTTATGATCTTCGGCCCAGTATCCGCTTTGTGCGTACATTTGCGGTGTAGTACACAGTTGGAATCTTTGTCGCTTGCCCCGAGGCTGGTGCCAGGCTATGTGCGTTATGGAAGTCATTTTTGTTCTTCGGCCCAGTTCCCGCTTTGTGCATACGTTTGGGGTATAGCTGATGACGCTGATCCGGAAAGGGATAAAGAGATAAAGAGATACAAACATAATGAAAGAAGTGATGAATAGTAAAGAGGATAATAATGATATTATCTATGTGTACGTACTATGTGTGATCATGTACGACTGTATAGTATGATTTTTTATGCATTTTTCCAGTTGGCAGGTGAGCATTGCTGAGGATGGCACGGGGCAACTACTTGGCATTTTGGATGGCATTCTTTTTTTAATGTTTTTGCATTGTAATGCGAACAAATGAAAATGTGTAATGAATGATTGTATTAACTTGAAAAAGATTTTTTAATGAAATGAATAATGTTCTGCTGTGATGTTTCTATTAAAGTTAAATGTAATTGTATGTTTTGTGAGCAATGATTGGGCAGCTGTAAGTGTCCCGAGAACGAGGCCTTTCAAGGAAATGACTTGAGTCTTGTTCAAGTGTAATAAGATGACATTATCTTTGGTTCAACTAATCCAAAGCTCTTCGAAGACTTTGAGAAGCTATTGAAGGATAGATTTGAAATGAGTACCATAAGGGAACTCAAAGCAAACCTATCCAAAAAAAGGATCAGAAAGGAAAAGGAAAGATTGCTATTGAAGAGAAGAAGACCAAGAAACAACAGCCTTCACATTCCTAGAAGATTAACATTGCATGCATAATGTGTGGTCTACAAAACCACATGGCCAAAGATTGTTATTACAATATTGCTAGCACACATTATGCAATTAATGTTAAGAAGGAAAGAGTCAAGGAAGGTTTCTTATTTGGACCCTATCAAATGATCCAAGTCATGAAAAAGGGAAAGCTTGTTTACGATGCAAGTTTGCTTTCGGAAGAAAACCCTTCTTTCAAAGGGAAAATGTCTTCGGATGCTAAAGCAGTGAGGACTCAGAAAGCCAAGAGAGTCTCTTTGAAACCATCCTAGAAGAAGACTGCTTCAGAAGAGAAGGTGGTGAAGGTTTCTTTCGAGAAGAAAGAAGCTTCAGAAAAATGCCATGCTACTCAAGCTTCAACAAGCTCATCCTCTATGATCAACCAGGGATGGAGTGGAAGATCAAAGAAGATGTTGTAGCCTAAGCATACTCTTCAAAAACACTTATTAAACCCCATGCATTAATTTTGGTTTAATAAAATCCTCATTGGAAGTGCCCAAGAACAACAAGGCTTGTGTTTTCAATAAAAATTAACTTTTTCACCTTATGTGCAGGGACAGCCTTATGACAAGAAAAATAATGTGTGGATTATAGATAGTGGATGCTCTAGGCACATGACTTGGAACAGATCTCTCCTTTAACAATTTCGACATTTTGATGGAGGTCTTGTTCAATTTCAAGGTGAGGCTGGAGGATACATTTCTGGAAGAGGGAGTGTATCCAACAAAAAGTTAAAGGTTGACAACATACACTTTGTCAAACAGCTTGAATACAATCTTTTAAGTGTTTCTTATTTCTGTGATCAAAAGCACCAAATGCTTTTCAAAGAACATGAGTGCATTATCCTCAAAACTGGGATGAGCATTCCTTCGAAATTGGTGCTTCTTATATCTCCTAGGAAAAGGGAAATGTAGAAGCTGGATATGAACTATGCTTCCTCACTGGGAGAAGTTTCATGCTTTCTTTCCAAAGCTGACGGTGATGAGTCAACACTATGGCATAAGCGAATGTGTCATGTCAATTTTAAAACCATGAATAAATTGGTTAAAAATAACTTGGTACATGGTTTTCCTAAAAAGGAATTTTTCTACAAAGATAAATGTGTTGCATGCCTGAAAGGGAAGCAACACAAGGCATCTCATAAATCCAAAGTTGATAACTCCATCATCACCCCATTACAATTATCGCACATGGATCAATTAAGTCCAACAAGTATAATAAGCATTGGAAGGAAATCATATTGCCTTGTGATAGTTAATGATTTTACGAGATTTACATTGGTATTCTTTTTAAGAACTAATGATGAAACTAGTAAAACGTTAAAACTCTTTTATTCTTAAAATAAAAAATCAAATTGATCACAAGATAAAGATAATCAGAAGTGATCAAGGTACTGAGTATAAGAATCAAGTTCTTGACACATTCTGTAACTCAAAACGGATTGCCAGACAATATAGTGCTCCTAGAACTGCTCAACAAAACAATGTTGCTAAGAGGAGGAACATGACACTTATTGAGGGTGCTCGGACTATGTTGGTTGATTCAAAGCCGCCTCTTACTTTCTAGGAAGAAGCAGTCAACACTGCATGCTATATGCATAATAGAGTTCTTGTAGTTAAGCCACATGGAAAAGCCCCTTATGAGCTATTGAACAAGAGGCCACCATTCATTGGCTTTCTAAGGTCCTTTCGGTAATGCCAGGAATAAAGTCGAAACGAGCCAATTAATAGTAATGGACTTAGCCGAGATTGTTTAAAGAAAATAAGCGGGTCCCGAGAACGCCCAATATATATACACGGATCAGCTTGAGCAAATCTTATTTGCAACTAAACACCCCAATTCTAGAGAGAGAGTGTAGAGAGAGAAAGTGGAGAGAATTCAAGATTCAAGGCTCGGTTGATCATCAGATTGAAAATCAGTATTCGTGGGCATCAAAACAATAAGAAAACACCAAGAATCCAGGTAAGAAACGTCATTTAATCTTTTATTTTGATGTAAACCCGAATTCTAGGGCTTGGGTCTTTGAAAGTGGCAAAAATTGCCTAATACTCACGTTTTTGTGTAAGAAAACATGTAAGAAGCTTAGATATGACTTATTGGGTGAGAAACCAAGGTTTTGGATATCAAAAATTGAAGTTTGGGGTAAAAAATAGGTTGGTTTGAAATTTTTAGCCCGTTCTAGGAAATAAGGGTTCATCCAGCGAAATTGCGTAGTGGTCCAGCAAAACTACAAAAACATCCTACGAAACTATAGTTCGCAGGTAGTTTCGCAGACATGGTTATCCAACAAAAGTTGGGCGAAACTGGCACCGAAGATGCCAACGAAATTGTAGCGAAGATGCCAGCGAAACTGCCAGCGAAGATGCCAGTGATGATGCCAATGAAACAAGCAGCAAAACATCTGGTGAAACTAGCAGCGAAACTGCTCATCTGGCAGTGAAACTAGCAGCGAGATTAGGTAGAAATTAACTCCTTTGAGTGTTCACTTATCTGTAGGTTGTGTAGTGCGACCCTTGTTTTGAAAGCTTGATTGACAAGCTACTCATTGAGTCTAGGTGAACTATAGGTCCCCTATTTAAAAGTTTTAAACTCGTTTGGGATGGAAATGCATACTAATTATATGATTTAAATGACCAATGTTTTAAGGGGTTTTAACCAGAAGATCGATTTTTCTATAACAAACTGTGCTATATAAATGTTCTAACAGCCCGGCCCCATCCAAGGGCGTTGCCCCTTAGACCCCACTAGGGGCTGCTGCCCCTAGGACCCAGCTGTCAGGGGTTGCCGCCACTGAACCTCCGCTGTCCCGCAGAGGATCGGTTATGTTTTATGATTACTTATGCTTGTGGTGCACATGTATATGTATGTTAAGGTATGATGCATGATGTTTACGATGATGTGTGATGGTATATGCTATGTATGATGATGCGTGATGATGTTGTGCTTATGTATGATATGTTTTCTTATGTTTCTCACTGCGTATTAAGATGTGACTTTACGTGGTGTGATTATGATAATGAACGTAAATTACTATCTCAACAAAGTGAAAGATTTAAGATAATGAAAGTGGAACATAATTAAGGAACGAATGAAAAGTCTTGCAAGCAAATGAAAGGAGCTTCACAACTCATTGAGAGTTGTTAGCTCAACTGTGTGTTTATACCGTGCGATCTTGGCTAACCCTTAAGGGTTCACACATAGGCGGAGCTAGTCTATGTGACTACTCGATACGTGCGATATGTGCGATATCGGGTCCTTATCGCTTAACCCTAGATGATATATCTTTGTGCTCAAGAGGGGGGTTAAGTACATGACATGTACTAGATAGAAGTGAAAAGATAACAAATGTATGAAAAGTGCGATAAGTACGAAACGTGCGAAACGTGCGAAATGTATGAAACAAACGATGATGAAGATAATAATTATTACCTTATTGTACGTAAGATGTGTGATCACGTGCCATGGTAAAGAAAATGTATTAACGAACGAAAGGTAATATAATGTTTTTGTAAAACTAGAACTCACTCAGCAATGTGACTTTTATGTATTTTCCAGTTGGCAGGTAATGTTTTTGAGGATGGCATGAGGTGGCTACTTGGCTTGTTTTGGATGGCATCCATTTTATGTTGCGATAATGTTTTTTCATTTTAATGCGAACAAATGATATTCTGTAATGAATGTTTTATTATTTTTGCAAAAGCGATTATTTATATGAAATGAAATGGTTGTTTAAAATGATTTTGTTGCAATGTTTTAGTAAAGTTAATGTAAATTATATATTTTATGTGTGATGATTGACCGGCTATGAGCGTCCTGGGAACGGGGATTTACTCTTCGGCAGTATGTGTACCATACTTAACACCAAAGACAATTTGACAAAATTTGTTGAAAAGTTGGATGATGCTATCTTCGTTGGACATTCCTCCAACCCTAATGCTTATAGTGTTTATAACATCAAAAATCAACAATTTGAGGAATCATCCAACATTGTCATTAATGAGCACAGTCCTTGTGTTAGGGGGAATGGTCTTGATTACATTTTTGACTTAGAATTGTTTCCCAACTATTCTAATCCATCTTGTGAGAGTGTTTCAGCTAGAACAGGTCCTCAAAATGATCATGATCAATTGCTTGAGTTGCCCAGATCCTGTTCAAATTCTCCAAGAGTGACTAAAGATCTAGCCCCAACTATCTTATGATCAAGTTGCATGACTCTTTGAAAGGATAGTGAAGCTTCAACCAGTGTTCCTTCAAGTGGTACTAAATAATATCTGATTGATAGATGTTGTATTCTGAAGGAACATGCAACTGCTAATGTTGCTTCTCAGCCAATCATTGATGTTGATGGTTCTCTTTCATTGAATAAATCCTCATTGAATGGCATTGAAATAGTAGTTGGCCCAAGTGTTCATACTCGTGATCAAAATATGTCCAACTTGGATTTATCTTTGCAACTGGAACTGATTCCTAGACTAAGGATTTCAAAACACATATCTAGCTAGAACATCATAGGAGAAGTGACTGAAGGCATGAGAACAAGGGGTCAAACTCATCATGGGAATGTCTGTTTGTACTCATGCTTCTTATCTTAGATGGAACCCAAGAAAGTAGAAGAAACCTTAAAGGATAGTAGCTGGGTTGAGTCAATGCAAGAGGAATTGCTTCAATTCAAGAGACAAAAGGTTTGGAACCTTTACCCGCTACCATCTAGGCAAGTACCTATAGGCATAAAATGGGTTCTCAGAAACAAGAGGGATGATAGAGGCTTGATCATCAAGAACAAAGCTAGACTGGTTGTTCAAGGATATACCCAAGAGGAAGGAATTGATAATACTGTATTGACACCAATTTAGGATATACCCAAGAGGAAGGAATTGATAATACTGTATTGACACCAATTTAGAATATGGGTTATCTAAAACGTTGCTTTTGTAATACAACAACATTATATGGATAATTTGTTCATGAGAAGTTATTTGTTTCATTATTTAAGTTAGTTAAATAATAAGAAATAAAAGTGTGTTAATGTTATAAAATTAAAAATGGTTTTAATTTTACAAACTTATGGTTTAAAGAGTGCATTTTTTATAAAATTACAAAATGGGGGGAACCCATTTTGAATCGAAACTTCAATCGCCCAATGTGGGGCTTTGAGGGGTCTTTTAGTGTTGGCTTCTACAAGACTTTCCCTTCCTTTGCACTCTTCCAACAATCACACTCTCTCACACACACAAGCAAGCTCCATTTCCTCTCTTCTTTGGCTGCATTTTCGGGTTTTTAAAGCTGAAAAATTGGGTTTTGGCTTGGCTACATTCGGATTTGCAAGAAGAAGAGTTTCTGCTTTTGGTGTTCTTCTACCTAACAAGTTAGGTGTTTGCTAAGGCTTGTGGGTATAGAAGCTTGAGGGCTTCTCTCTTGGAGCCTAGACATTCAAGGAACATCTTCTTCTTCTCATCCTTACTACAACATCTTCTTCTTGAAAGGTAGTTTCAAGAACACCCTTTGTTTGCATTTTCGTTTTTGATAGCATTTCATATCACACATATATATATGATCCTTTGTTTATGGGTTAAAAATGGTTCCAAATTTCAGATTATAAAACACTTTTTAACTTCTAAAATTCGTTGCATTTTTCATGTTTAGATGGTGGAACTTGCTTTGATAAACATGTTTCAGAATCCAACAATGGCATCTAGAGCCGGTTATGTGGAATACTTGCATAAAAAGTTCTTGAAAAGTTAGCTTTAATGGACTTTTTCCAACCATTAGGGGCTGTTTTGTTGTGGATGATTGAATCCCTTATGTTTCATGGTTTAATCTTACATGCTTTAGTATAAACCCTGAAAGATTAACATCAAATGGTTGATTGTGTTGTTTGGACAAAACCCTAATATTTTGGTTCATGTTAGCCAGAACTTTAAGGTTATAAAAAAGGGTTTATTTTTGTTCTTGAATGTTGTATATGATACATATTTTAGAGCATAACATTGCCTTGACCTTATGTGTTTTGGATTTGGTTGATTGTGATTTTGACATGTTGGTGTTGATTCTTGAAAGGGTTGTAATATTTGTGTTTGTATTTTGGGTTGTAATTTATTTATTTATTGGTTATGTAATAAATAGATTAGGTGTATTTCTTTTATTAGAAAAATTGTATTAGGATATGATTTGGTAAAAGAAGATGCACAAGATGAAGACCCAAAGAAGGACACAAAATACAAGAACACTTGAAGCATTTGGATGTGGATTCAAGTGGGAGTTCATGGACACATTTTGATGTGTCATTGTTAACCCTTAAGAAAGACCTTATGACAACATTTGTGATGGAAAACAAGTGTAGTCAACTTAGTGGCTATGGTTATGCACTTATGTTTGTATGATTATGGTTGTTTGATTGTTTGTTGTATGGTTGTTGTTTGATATTGGATATGCATTACAAACTCATTAACAAACTTAACAAGCTAAAATTTGATGGTTCTTTATCATTAAGTGGTTAATAAAAGGTTTTAAAAGGATTATTATTTTAATAAAATGGGTTTTATTAAAAGTGAACCATAGGGTACCTTGTATTTGAAAGCATGCAAATATATGGTACATAGAGTTTTTTAAAATAAGATTATGAAAACTTAGAATTTCTTTTAAAAAGAAGTTTAACGCTGCCCTTTTGCACAACACTTGAGTCACTTGGAAACTCTTAATGGGATAAAGGTCACCTAACCATTTTGAGGGCACTTGTGATTTGAGGTAGGGATACCATATTTGTGGGTTAAATATCACCTAACAACTTATGTTGAAAAACTCACATGGGTGTGTAAGTAGGGTGACTTGATTTGCAAACCATGTTAAAGGGATAACCTGCAATATGGTTTACAAAGGTGTTGATGGAATAAACATGCCAACTATACATATGATGTTTTAAAGTCGATCTCATACCTCTAGAAGTTGCAAAGGGTTGCAATTGTCAAAACGTTGATACCTTGTTGATTTAAATAATGGGATAAAGGTCACCTAACCACTATTTAAATGTAACATTGGATTCTAAAATTTTAAAATTGTGTAAGACACATAAAAGGGCTTTGATTATTAAACTTTAAACAATATTGAAAATACTAAAATTGAAGTTTGTTAAATTTTGTAGATGGCCACAAACAATAATGAAAATAATGATATCCTGTCCGCTCACTCACTATCACTAAGAACCATTCTCCAAAAGGAACGTCTAAATCATAACAACTTTATAGATTGGTTTCGAAACTTGAGAATTCTTCTCAAGAAAGAGAAATGATCGTATATTGTAGATGATCCAACTCCCGATCAACCTAATGAGGATGATAAGGAGGCCCATAATAATTGGGTGAAATAGACTGAGGACTCGGTTCAAGTGTCTTTACTCATGTTGGCAAGTATGACTCCAGATCTCCAAAAGGAGTATGAACATCATGGAGCATACGACATGATTACCCAATTGAAGGAAACATTCCAACAACAAGTAAGGGTAGAGCGCTTCGAAATGGTTCGAGCACTCCATGCATGTCGTATGGATACACCCAATCTGTTTCATCTTATGTACTTAAGATGAAAAGCCACATTAACCGCCTCGAAAGGCTAAATTGTCCCGTCTCAAAAGAGTTGGCTACGGATTTGATCCTTAACTCTTGTCAAAAAGGTTTGACAACTTTGCCATGAACTATAACATGAACGGGTGGGACAAAAACATAAGTGAGCTTCACTCTATGCCCAAAACTGCCAAGGTGGCCATGGGTAAAAAAGGTTTTAGCCGTTCTCACCATCAATGAAGGTGGGAACAAGAAGTGGCCTCACCCCGCACCCGAGGCAAATGTTGCCAAGGGCAAAGGGTATGTTAAGGAAAAGGGGAAGGGAGTGGTAAGAGCGCCACCACCAAAACAAGTGGAGAAGAATCAATATGTTGCTTCAAATGACCCATGCTTCAACTGTGGGGGGATTGGACATTAGGCAAGGAATTGTCCAGTCCACCTCAAAGAGGTGCAAGCTAAGAGGGATGCTAGGCAAACCTCAGGTACAATTTTCATGATTCATATTGATCTAAATTTAATATCCTCTAACACATGGGTATTGGATACCGGATGTGGAACTCACATTCGTAACTTATTGCAGGGGTTCAAAAGACGTAAGGACTTCAAGAAAGGGGATCTTAGCCTCTACATGGGGAATGGGGAAAAACTTCAAGTTGAAGGCCGAGGGGACTACATTTTGAAGCTTCCAAATGGTTTGGAAGCAATTTTAAACAATGTTTTGTATGCTCCTAGTTTGACTAGGAACATTAATTCTGTTGCCCAATTAAGACAATATGGTTGTGTTTTAACATTTATTGAGAATGAAATTCATATTTCTTTAAATGGAATATTTTATTTTAAAGCTACTCATATTAATGGTACTTATGAATTGGTTTGTGAAAACACATTATATGATAGCTCATTGTACCAAACCACCACCAAGAAACTCAAATTGGATTTGAGTGATACCTATCTTTGGCATTGTCGTCTTGGTGATATAAACAAGAAGCGCATACAAACACTTCAAAAGAACGATCATTTAAAAACAAGTGAATATGATTCATTTGATGTATGTGAATCTTGTTTACAAGGTAAAATGACTAAGGCACCTTTTAGTGGCAAATCCGAAAGGGCAAAAGATATATTAGGCATCATACATTCGGATGTGAGTGGTCCTTTTAAGCCAATGACTAGGTACCATGAAAGATACTTCATTACCTTTACCGATGACTATAGTCGATATGGTTGTCTACTTGTTAAGACCCAAAGATGAAGCTTTTGAAATGTTCAAAATCTTCCAAAATGAAGTAGAAAATCAACTCAACAAGAAAATAAAAATTATCCAGACCGATAGAGGAGGTGAATACCTAAGTGATGCTTTTCGAGATCATCTTAGAAGTTGTGGTATTGTCTCATAACTATCTCCACCTCGAACACCACAACACAATGGTGTGTCCTAGAGTAGAAATTGAACTCTATTGGATATGGTTTGATCTATGAAGGCTAGAAGCTCATTGCCTATATCATTTTGGGGTTTCGCTTTGCTCTTAGCGGCCGTATCTTGAATATGGCCCCAACCAAGAAAGTGGAAATGATACCTTTTGAAATATGGCATGGAAGGGTTCCATCAGAATCATATTTAAAGGTATGGGGTCGTGAGGCTTATGTTAAGACTCCCACCTCAAACAAGTAAGAAATTCGTTCCACTAAGTGTATCTTCATTGGATATCCTAGAGATTCTATTGGATATTATTTCTATGATCCATTGGAACAAAAGGAGTTTGTTGCCAAGAAGGCTGAGTTCATAGAAGCTAATTTCCTTACGGAAGGAACTAGCAGTAGAACTGTGGAGCTTGAGGAAGATCAAGAACCACAAACTGATACATGTTCGGTTAACACTAGCACTCAACATGAGGATGTTGAGGATGATCAAGTGTTTGACCAATACCCAAAATGACAAATGGCTTGAAGCCATGAACGTTGAGATGCAATCCATGTATAACAACCAAGTTTGGGACTTGGTTGTACCACCTCTTAATTCCAAGGTAGTTGGAAGTACGTGGGTTTTCAAGAAGAAAACCGATATGCATGGAAACTTGGTTACTTATAAAGCGAGACTTGTAGCTAAAGGTTTCACTCAAACTCAAGGGGTTGATTACGATGAGACCTTCTCACCGGTTGCAATGCTAAATGGGTTGATTACGATGAGATTTGGCAAATGGATATCAAAACTGCTTTTCTAAATGGATATCTTGAGGAAGATGTGTATATCATTCAGCCTGAAGGTTTTGTCGATTAAAAACATCCTAACAAAGTATGCAAGTTAAAGAAATCAATCTATGGATTGATACAAGCTTCAAGAAGTTGGAATCACCGTCTTGATGAAGAGATAATCAAATTTTGGTTCATCAAAAACGTTGATGAAGCATGTGTATATAAGAAAGCTAGTGGGAGCATCATCACTTTCCTAGTATTGTATGTCGATGACATCCTACTATTTGAAAATGACATTCCAACCTTGGAAGGCATAAAAGCGTGGCTTGGAAGCTGTTTCTTCATTAAGGATCTTGGTAAAGTCGCCTATATTTTCGGAATAAAGATCTATAGGGATAGATCAAGGTGATTGATAGGTTTGAATCAAAGTGCATACACTAAGAAAGGTTCAAGATGGAAAACTCTAAGAAAGGTACCGTACGTATTCAAAGAGGAATGATATTGAGTAAGAATCAGTGTGCAAGCTCAAAGGATGAGCAAGACAAAATGAAGGGAATCACGTATGCATCTACCATAGGATCCATCATGTATGCAATGATATGCACTAGGCCGGATGTGTCATGTGCTTTGAGCATGACAAGCCAATACCAGCAAAATCCTAGAAACAGTCATTGGATGGCTGTTAAGAAGATACTTAAGTACCTATGGAGGACCAAAGATATGTTCCTAATCTATGGATCTGGTGAGGAGCAACTCGTAGTAAAGGGTTACATGGATGCAAGTTTCCAAACTGATCGGATGATTCAGGATTACAATCGAGGTACATTTTCATCTTGAATAGAGGAGGAATCTCTCGGAAGAGCTCTAAAAAAGATGTGGTGCCATTATCAACTACAAAGTCAGAATACATCACCTCTTCATTAGCAGCTCAGGAAGCTATATGGTTAAAGAAATTCATGGCCAATCTAGGAGTGGTCCCTTCCATTCAGTGTTAAGTGCTCTAAGAAAGATTAACATGTGGTCTTTATTTGTCTTTTGATATTTTGTAATTGTATAGGGACGATTTCTGTAATTTGTTAGTTCCTTTACTTTGTGTTTTCGGTATAAATAGCTTAGATTTGCAGGTAGATAGTAACGAATACACGAGATATTCAAATCTGCTTTTCAAACTTGTAATTGTCTTAGCTTGATATGAATGAAAACTTGAAGTTTATTGATATCTTGTTTTGATTTGATTACTTTGTGTGAATTTCATTGAATTGTGTTACAAATCATCACAGATATATTCATTTGATCCTATCAAATGGTATGAGAGCTGTTGGTAAGCTGTTAGTGATTGATTTTCTTTTTAACTTCATCGAACTTGAAAACCTAAAAATGTCACTGAATCTGTGATTGAGATACATTTCAATTGAAAATTTGTGAATTTCAGTTGTGTTTCATCATCAGAAACATGATTTGAATCACAATTAGCAGATCTACTCATCAAATTCAAGCCAATTTGCTGAATTTGTTGTTCGAAAAAAGGTTTGAAGTTTCGAACTGAAATTCTAAAAATTGAGGAATTTGTTGTTGAAATTGAAGAAATTGATATTAAGAAGAATGTTTATCGGCATAAAACTCACTTAATTAAAAAGTTTCAATTGATTTTATCAACATTTGAAGAATTTAGATGATTTGAGTCTGTTATATTCATATGAACATCATATCAGAATATCTCTTCTGATCAAATTCATAATGTAATAGAAGAAGTCAGAATTCAAAACAAAGATAAACAAGAGATAGGAACATCAGAAGATTCAATCACAATCAATATGAAACAATTTCAATCAGAAAAGGAATCTTCTTCTCATGATGTTCAATCTGAAAATAAACCAAGCTCTTCTAAATCAAAGAATCAAAGAAGCAGAAAGAAATCTACAAAAGCAACATCTGAACAAAACAAAAGTTCAGAAAATTGATTAAAGCAACAATTCAAACAACAAAAATAAAACCAATTAAATTTGTGTCAGTAGGTATGTTAAATATGAATTCTCTTTCAAATAATAAAGAAAATGTTATGAACAAATCAAACTCTGATCGGAAATCTAGTTCAGATTCAAAGACTTCCGCTGTAGCAAAAAGATTTGTTTCTAATACATTCAAGAAGGAAGTTCATGTTAAACAAATGAACAATAATCTGACACAAAATCAAACTGTGAAAAATCAAAGACAACAGCTTAACTATATGACACCAAAATCAAACATTATGTCATTGTTAAAAGTTAACAAAAAGTTGTTTTTAACACCACAAAAGTACTGTGAAATTTGTGATATGAAAAATCACAATACTGTTGAGTGCTACTTCAACAAGTACTGTCACATATGTGACATGAGAAATCATTCGACAGCAGATTGTTACTATAACAAATATTGTACTTATTGTGATGAAAAGACTCACAACACTGCAGATTGTTACTTTAGAAATAGATCTCTCACTAGAAACTTTGCAAAATCAAACATAAGCAAAGGATTTGCTAATCCACAGTATTTGAGAAATCAAACTAATGGATTTCAAAGAGACATTAATCAACCTAATGTAGGTTTGAGAACTTTTCTTAAGAACAACTATATGAGCTTAAAATATAATATGCAAGAACACTTTATACCAAGATCTGTAAGGATGACTAATAAAAATGTTAGACATCAATATATTTCAAAAGATGATCAATCGAATGGTATGATTGTTCACAAAAATAAATCAAACAATTTTCAGAATAAAATTGGTAAATTCATCAAAAATAAACCTGATTTGAATAATCTCCATTATAAAAAAATTTACAATTGTTGATAAATTGGAAAGCCCAAGACCATTTCGGCTTGGGTAGATATTTCAACTTAACTTTCTTGTAGTGCAGGTACGCCCAAAAAGACCAATCAATACATGGTATGTGGATAGTGGGTGTAGTCGGCACATGACAGGCAATACTACCTTGTTACAAGATTTTAAGTCAAAAGATGGAACTCACATCGCCTTTGGTGGTGATGCTGGAGGAAAAATAACTGGAGAAGGAACAGTATCCAATGGGATAATAAGCTTTGATAAAGTCAACTTTTGTTCACAGTTGAACTTTAATCTTTTAAGCGTATCTCAAATATGTGACAAATCTTATTGTGTTCTGTTTGATAATTCATTCTGTTATGTTTTGAAACCAGGTTTCAAGATAAGCAAAGATTAGGTGATTGTTACAGCTGAGAGAGACATAGATGTATACAAATTTGATATGTCTCAAGTTGATCCTTTAACAGAAACAAAATGCGTAATTGCAAAGGCATCAAATGATGAAAGCCAGCTTTGGCATAGACGTCTCGGTCATTCAAATTTCAAGAACATGAACAAGCTTGTAGCAGGAAATCATGTCATTGGACTTCCATCCAAGAAGTTTGCAACAAATGATAACTGCTCAGCATGTTTGAAGGGAAAGCAACACAGAGCGTCTTCTAAGTCCAAGCCTATAAACTCAACATCCAAACCTCTTCAGATGTTACATATGGACCTTTTTGGATCAACAAATGTCAAGAGTATTGGACGAAAATCATATTGTTTAGTTATCATTGATGACTTTAGAAGATTTTCATGGGTTTTCTTTCTTTATGCCAAATCTGAAACAGCTGAATTATTAAAAGGATTTATCATTAAAGTTGGAAATCAATTAGACAAAAAAGTGAAAATAATAAGAAGTGATAATGGAACAGAATTAAAAAATGCTAACATTGAAATGTTTTGTGCACAGAAAGGGATAGCTCATCAGTTCAGCGCTCCCAGAACTCCTCAACAAAATGGAGTTGCTGAAAGGAAGAATCGAACACTGATTGAAGCTGCTCGTTCTATGTTAGCTGATGCAAAAATACCTATCACTTTTTGGGATGAAGCAATATCAACTGCATGTTTCATTCAGAATCGAATCTTAATTGTCAAAGATAAACTAAAAACTCCATATGAGTTAATGTTTGGCAGAAAACCGAACATAAAATTTTTAAAACCATTTGGTTGTTCTGTTATTATTCTTAATTCAAGTGATCAATTAGGAAAATTTGATGCAAAATCTGATAATGGATTTTTCGTTGGATATTCATTAGTTTCAAAAGCCTATCGAGTCTACAACTCTAGGACGAATGTAATCCTTGAAACATTCAACGTTAAATTTATGGAAAATTCTTTTCCATCAGTTTCAAATGGTCCTGCATGGTTATTTGTTCTAGATTCATTATCAAACTCTTTTCAATCCAATTTGTTTGATCAATCAAATTGTCTTAATTCTACAGATAAGAAAAACTCAAAAGGAGATCTTGGATCTTTTAGTGAAGATTCAGATTTTGATGACCGAGATGATTCAAACTCTAACTACCCATTTTTATCATTTGTCCAGGATTCAACAATTCAATACCATGAAAATACAGTTTCAGATCATTCAGAGTCAATTAATCAGGAAGAATCACAAAATATTCCTAATGATGTTAATGAGTTTGTGATACCTGAGTCTGGAACATCATCCATTTCAGGTGATGTAGTTGATACAGGTAACTTTGATTACTTTGTCAACTCACCTACTCAAGTTCCAAATTTCAATCCATATTCTTCTACTTTGATACATGAGTTTTCCAACTTGTATCAAACAAATCTGGATGTTAATGTTTAATGTGATGAGATTACTACATCTCGCATTCACAAGAATCATCCAATTTCTCAGATTATTGGTTCATTGAATGAGAGAACAACAAGGAGCAAATCAGAACAAGCAAACGTATGCTTATACTCTTGTTTTCTTTCTCAAACTGTTCCTAAAAATGTTACCGAAGCACTAAAGGACAATGGTTGTATAGAAGCCATGCAGGAAGAATTACTTCAATTCCACAAACAAGAAGTGTGGAATTTGGTGGATCAACCTGAAGGAGAAAATGTAATTGGCACGAAATGGTTATTTAGAAATAAGACTGATGATCGTGGTGTTGTAATAAGGAATAAAGCAAGACTTGTTGCACAAGGATACACGCAGGAAGAAGGTATAGATTATGATGAAGTGTTTGCACAGTTGCAAGACTTGAATCTATTCGAGTTTTTCTGGCTTATGCTTCATTCATGAAATTTAAGGTGTATGAAATGGATGTAAAGGGTGCATTTTTATATGGTCCAATTACTGATGATGTATTTGTGAAGCAACCTCTAGGCTTTGAGGATGCACAATTTCCACATCGAGTATATAAACTGAGTAAAGCTTTATATGGACTTCATCAAGCCCCTAGAATTTGGTATGAGACGTTATCACAACACTTAATCCAACATGGATACACACGAGGGAAAATTGATCTAACTTTATTCATAAAGAAGAATAATAATGATCTTTTATGTGTACAAGTGTATGTTGATGATATCATATTTGGTTCTACATGTCCAAAATTGTGCAATGAATTTGAAGAAATAATGAAATCACGATTTCAAATGAGTTCTATGAGAGAGATTAATTTCTTTCTTGGACTTCAAGTCAAGCAAACTACACATGGAATCTTCATCAATCAAGAAAAGTTTGTTGACAAGCTCTTAAAGAAATTTAAGTTGCAAGACTGTCAGTCCATACGAACTCCAGCAGATGTCAACACCAAGATTGAACCTGATCCAAAAGGAAAATCTATTGACCAATCGTTATACAGATCAATGATTGGATCTTTGATGTATCTTACTGCATCTAGACCAGACATTATGTATGATGTTTCTGTATGTGCCAGGTATCAATCAGACTCGAAAGAATCTCACTTAATTGCTGTCAAAAGAATATTGAGGTATGTCAAAGGTAAACCAGCCTTAGGGCTTTGGTATCCTTACAAGGGAAATTTTGAATTATATGGATATACTCATAGTGATTATGGTGGATGTTGTCAAGATAGAAAATCTACTTCGGGTGGGTGTCAATTTCTTGGTCCCAGATTAGTCTCATGGCAATGCAAGAAACAAACGAATGTCTTTGTTTCAACTGTAGAAGCTGAGTACATTGCTGCCTCACATGGATGTTCTCAAATCCTTTGGTTGCAAAATCAATTACTAGATTATGGATTCAACTTTCTTAAAACACCAATCTATATTGATAACACAGCTGCTATGTTCATAACAGCTAATCCTGTTCAACACTCAAAAACAAAACATATCGAAATTCGATATCATTTTCTTAGAGATAACTCTGAAAAAGGATTAATCATATTGATTCAAATTGCAAAGGAAAAACAACTGGCAGATCTATTTACTAAAGCCTTCCTACCAGGACGGTTTGAGTATTTAGTAGAATCAATTGGTCTTATAAATCATATGTGATCTTCCTAGATCAAAAGATCATAATAAGTGATACTCTCATTGTTAATTGCCTGTTTATATTTTGTGTGTGTGTGAATTTATGTTTTTCATAGAAAAATCAAATTCAAAACTATATATATAAAAATACAAAAATAGAGTTTTTCTTTTAGAAAGGATTATGTTGTGCAACATGTGAGAAATGATAGTACCTTAGTGAGATCAGTTACATACTTCAGTCATTAATAAAGTCTAGACATGATCACATATGATGTGTAGACAATATCTGACTATTATACTGAAAAAGTTAATTCTTGTGATCAAACTAAACATACATGCTTGTGTGTATTCATCTGAGTACTTTTGAGTTGCTTTAGCTTATGAGAATGAATGTTTGTTAAGATACATCTCTCACACCTATTGAAACTATGTGAAATCATGAGATCTGTTACAAAGCATCATTTCACTTCTCTGTTATGAGTCATCATAGACCTGAAGTACTGAGATATCCTTTGTTGTAAGTCATTACAGACCTGGGTTCTCTTTTTGATGCAAAGAGATACCAATGTGCACAACCTATTCAAATGAATAGTCAGAGCTGATCAAATGGTTATCCATGATCATACTCTATTAACTAAGTAACATGAACTCTGGTGATATCTATGTTTCAGGTAATAAGTTAAGCATGTGTTCTTTCTTACATTTCATGATGATAGTTGAATTCTCTTAGTCTTTGTATGCTTCACATCATGTCATATCTAAATCAACACTAATCAATCCATGAATTGAAAAGTAAGTGAGTTGATAGTTGTGTCAAAAACACTCATTGTCTGTCCTTAGATCTTGTGTCTCTTTTGCTGTGACATCACTGACTGGAACACACTTGATCAGGATTTATTCATTTTCTATGACTCTTCACATTTATTTTATTTTAATGTACTGATCTTCATTAATATGATCTCTGTACAGACATTTATTCTATATTTAATTTTTAGATTTTAATTCTATATTCATTTTCCTTTTATGCATGTCTTTGTGTGTGAAGGCAATGTCATAATGTGTTGTGTGATCTTATTCTCTTTCATAAGAAACTTATAAGTTTTCAAACTTAATATTTTAGGGGGAGTAATAAATGAAAGAGTTGTTCTCAGAAAATATTCAATAATCATAATCAAAATTTTGAAATGTTGAATTGAAAGGATGATGCTTTATGTACAAAGTATTTGTGTAAATTGAAAAAGAATGTGTTTGAAAATTACCATATGAATATACATAATTTTTGTAAATAAATGAGTTCTAAGTTGAAAATTAGATGAAATTTGATTTTATGTTGAGACTAAAATGAAGGGACAGAAATTCAAAAAGAAATAAAAAAAATAATAATAATAATAATAATAAACAAAAAAAAAAATTTGAAATTGAAAGTGCAAAATGCAAAAAGTTCAAAATTTGGGGATCTAAATGGTAAAAGTGTGAAAGTGAAGAAATTGGAAATCACAAGTGTTTAAATCATGAAATTCAACTCATGCACCTAAATAGTGCACATGCGCCTCAATAGGAGCATGATGAAATTTTCAGGATTATACAAATGTTTGATTCATTCCCATGCGTCTAAACAGTTGTAATACGTCTGAAAATTCAAGGGTTGAGCGTTTGTGATAATCCCATACGTCTAAATAGTGTGTTAGACGTATGTGATGTCTGATGCGTCTGCATAGTTTCAAAATTTTAAGTGTTAGACGTTTTACAAAGTTCATGCGACTGAACAGTGCAAAAGCGCCTAAACAGTGCTTATGCGTCTAAACAATTCTCATGCGTCTGACTTAAAAGGCACAACAGTGCTCATGCGTCTAACAACGTAAGTGAATTCTAGGTTTTCATACGCCCAAACAGGGACCATACGTTCGAACAGGGCTCATGGGCCTAAAATTTCACTTATATATATTGAACACTTATGCGTATTTTTCATTCACACTTCAAAATTCTCAGAACCAAAACCCTTGAACTACGTCTGTCGAGCATAAACACAACCTTATTTCATGTGAAAACAATCAAATCCTTTGAGTATACATTGCATTTGAATATATAAATGTAAGTTTGTGATTCAAATACATAAATTTTGGATTAAATTAGTGATTTGTAAGAGACAGTTGCATGCTATTTGGGCGTTCGAACCAATATAATCCAAGTTTAAACAGATCAAATAAGTATTATATTAAAAATTGATACCGGATTAGTGATGAGAACATATTTGCGAATCTGTTGATTTATTGTTTTGATGTTAAAGTGAATTTTTTTTATGATGAAATCAGTCGACTTTGCATGGTCGAAGAAGAAGAAGATGAACAGACAATCAATTTTTGAACAAAAATAAAAAAATTAAAATTAAATCAAAATTTAAATGTTAAATAATTAATTCAAAATGAATTAAGATAAATTTCAAAAGTTAAATAATACAAATTCAAAAGTAATACAAATTGAAATCTTAATTCAATAGTAAAAATAAAAGTAAAAATAAAAGTAAAAATAAAGAGGTCAAATTCAAAGGTTAAAAAAAAATTAAAAGTCATATATAGAAATAAATTTCATTAAATCAATATTCAATGTTCTCATAATTCTTTTGTTGTGTTTTGCAGATGGCAGAATTAAAATTTGAGCCAAAACACAATGTAGCTGCTTTCTTAGATGATGAAAACAGAGAAGCTACAGGATATGAAGATATTATCAGATTCTTACTAAGAACAAAATATGTGTATGCCATGTGTGCAAGGCCTATGATAAATAGAATAATGATTAAAAAATTCTGGAGAACTGCTCAAGTTGAAAGAGATGATCAAGGAAATAAAGTCTTAAGAGCCTTTATCACTTCAGAAAGAATGCTTGAAATTTCTGAAGAAGCAATTACACAAGCTTTAAGACTGGGAGATAATGATCCTAAAGATTTATCCGAATATACATTTAATGAGTGTAGAGAAGTTTTTCTACAGATGGGTCATCCTGATCATTTCCCTAAGAAACAATTTTTCAGAGCTCGTGTATTTAAGCATTGGAAGCTTTTACGCTATATCTTTCAACATTGCATGTGAAAAAGAAGTGCGGGTTGGGATTCATTCCGTGTTGACATTGCATCTCCAATTGTAGCCTTACCCACAAAGAGAAGATTTAATATGGCTAAGTGGATAATGAATGGATTCATTTTTAATCTGGAAAGAGGAGTAAGGCATAAGTATCTGATGTACCCAAGATTTCTTCAACTTCTTATTAATGATGCAAATCCAGATTTGTATGCTGAAGAAGTTATTGGTGATAAGATTCAGCTAGAGCACATGTCAAAGAGTGTGTACAAAAGACTGGCAATGATCACTGGTGCTCAAAACATTCCAGTTTTTGATTATATGAGGAATGTATCAATGGATGAAGTTGATATTACTCAGCCACACTTCCATCTAAGTGAAGAAGAACCAATAGATCCAAATGATCTGATTGAAGATGTAGAAGTTGATGAAGAAAGTGATGATTATATGTCTGAAGTTTCATCAAGTGAAAAAAGTGATGATGATGATGATGACAATATGATATCTCTGAAGTAAATCAAGAAGGAAATGAAGAAGGGAATGTTGAAGTACTGAAAATGAGCCACAGGCTATGATTGAAGAAAATGTTGAGAAAGCTGTAAGAGAAAGGCATTCTCAAAATCAAGCATCTGATTCTGATTTTATCAATGATATTTCATTCAATCAAATATTTGAAATTAATACAAATGAAGGAGGAGAAGAAATCCCTCTTAGTATGTCACACAATGTGTCTATACAAACAGAGGAAGTAGTTGAAGTTGATGAGATTGAAAGACTGAAAGAAGAAAATGTAAACAAAGAAAAAGAGATTGAAGTGTTGAAAGTTGAAAATGAAAGAATGAAAGAGATAATCAGTTCTTGTGAAAAAGAAATTCAAAAGCTCAAAGATGAAAATTTAAAGTTGTCTGAAGAAAATGTGTTAAAAGATGAAAAGATTGTTAGTTTTGCCCGAGATAAAGAAGATGTGATAAAGAAGTTTCAAGTTATGATTAAAGATTATGATAGTCTTGAGGAGAAATTCAAGAAGTTATCTGAAGAAAATGAAAATCTTAAAGCTAAATTGATAAAGGAAAGAGAAGCTCAGAAAATATATCTCCAGTACATGTGATTAGTACTGAGGTGCATATTGAAGAAAATTTGAGCAAAGAAATGGCAAACGGAAAGTAAATAATTAGAAGATGTTGATCAAACTGAATCCTCGTCTAAATTTCAAAGAACTGAAGAATTGGTTAAAGAGCAAAATGTTCAAGAATAAATTGATGCTTTAGATGATATTGAAGAAATATATAATGATGATTGGTATGATGAAGTTCTTGAGAATGAAGATATTGATGAAGCTGAATTTGTGTCATATTTCTCTTCACAAGAACATATACAAGAACAAGATGAAGTACCACAGGATTTTGAAGAAAAATATAACTATCTTGTGAACATGAAATACAATCAAGTGTATTTGGATGGACTGACTGTTTCTCAAATTAATGATCAATATGAGAAATGCATCTATGCTGAGTCAGTTGCTTCAATAGATCCAAATGAGATAGTGGTTGAGCATGGTGAATGGATAAGAACAAAGGAGGTTATAAATGTAGAAGAACTGTCTAATTCTGAGCTGCACCATCCTAATCCTGATGATATGAGTATTCCCGCTCTTAGATCATGGTTGCAAGCTAGAAATTACCCTTGGAGGAAGCTGAAGAGATTACAATCTGTATCTCTGAGAAATCTTGTAAGAAGCTTTCAAGAAACTGAGAAACAAATGATGAAAATGATAGTGCTTGATACAGATAACCCTCAGTATCTTCAGATAACAAAAAGAACAAGAATGTTAAAACCTCTAGAAATAAAAAAAATGTTAAGATTTGATGATGCTCATGCTCATAGAAAAGAATTAATGGAAATGTTTGCTCATCCAGAAAGACAGACTTATAAAGCATCAACTAATCAAAGGCATATTCTCGATAGTTCAAGAACAAGTGGATATTTGGTAAGAAATATATTACAAAATGGACAATTAGTTGTTGAACTGTTGAATGCAATGATTGCTCCAGATTTTACAAACCAAGTAAAGATCATTGCATGTAAGTATGATGAAGTGTTTGATGCATTCTTGATAAAGAGAGTAAATGTTGTATGTGATGTTTATCATTTTTACTCTAGTGTCATTAAACTTCATGTGCAAGACTTAAAAGAGCTTAATAGATTACCTCTGATCAATCATACTGATTCAAAGCGTGGGAAGATGTTTGTGGAATTATTAAGACCTGGATTGGATAGATCAAGTAATTTCTTAACACAAGATGTGATCAAGAAGACAAGGAGTATTTTGTTACTTTGAAGAAAAACAAGAAACTAAGGCAGTTCAATCAGAAGAAGAACATTCGTTGATAGAATTCTGTGATAAATATTTTGAAAAAGTTACAACTCCTGGACTAAAGTGATTGACGGTAATCAAAACTCAAAGCCAATTCTCAGATGGTTTATAACACTAAGACATTTGAGCTGAAGTTAGTCCGAAATCTAGAAAGATGGGATGAGGACATGATTACTTTATTGGAGTTTTTGAGCTAAAACTATTACATCCAAGTTATATCTCATTTTTGTCAGTACAAAAATTTGAGAAAGTTCTCCTGAAATGGCTGAGCAAGACAAGAAATATTTATTTCTATTATCAATGTGATGAATGCTGCTATGGAAAGGATTTCTTTGAGAAAAGCGCTTGCATATGCCAACATTGTTAAGAAAGATAATAAAGATATTGAATTCATGAGAATATCAAGGAAAGGGGTCTTAGAAGTGTACTCAAAGGAAAGTAACAAACCTATTGAGTTATATGCTAACATTGATATTCATGTCTTTCAAAAGATACATGGAAAGAATGAAAAGATGGAGATTAAAACAAATGAAGCTAAACCAGAACAAGGCATTCTTGCAAGTAAATTCAAGTCTGCTATATCAAAAGCTTTGAAAGAGTTAGATATGTACAAACAGAAGCCAATGTTCAAAGTCAAAGAAGAACCAGCAGATTTCTTTGAATGATGAAGTCAAGGCTGAAGATAGAGTTAGCAGTCAAGCTTAAAGATTTTGAAGACTGAAGACCATGTCACTCTTAGGGGTAGTATTGTTAAGTGCTCTAAGAAAGATTAACACGTGGTCTTTATTTGTCTTTTGATATTTTGTAATAGTATAGGGACTATTTTTGTAATTTGTTAGTTCCTTTACTTTGTGTTTTCAGTTTAAATAGCTCAGAGTTGCACGTAGATAGTAACGAATACACGAGATATTCGAATCTGCTTTTCACACTTGTAATTGTCTTAGCTTGATATGAATGAAAACTTGAAATTTATTGATATCTTGTTTTGATTTGATTACTTTGTGTGAATTTCATTGAATTGTGTTACAAATCATCACAGATATATTCATTTGATCCTATCATTCAGAACCCCTAGAAATTCTTTGTGATAATGAGGGTGCGATTGCTCAAATCAGGAAGCCCGTGCACATCAAAAGACTAGGCACATTGAACGGAGATTCAACTACATAAGGATGAAGTTGAGAAGGGAAACATATGTATTTGCTAAGTTCACACGGATCAAAATATTGCACATACTCACGAAGCTTCTTCAAAAGGCAAAGCATGAAAGTCATACTTGTGCCACGGGACTTCAATATTCTAGTGACTGGATATGATCTTTAATTTTTGTATTTAGATATTGTAACCCTTTATTACTTGAATAAATTATTTAGTTATAATGTTTTAATTAATATTCCTATTTTGCATGTTTAAAATCCATGAGTAAATCATTTACTCAGAACGTCTGTAGTCGTTCATACTTTTGGGAACAAGTATGAATATAATACTATTATGTACTTGGATTGGTAGATATTCATATGGATAAATATACAGCAAAAGGTTGCTACCAAAGTTCATAGATATTTGTGGAATACAAATATTGGACTGACCTGCATCTCAAATATTACTACATGGAATCTTTCTCAATGATCATAAGTAATTTTGAGTAAAGGCGAACATCATTTGGTATCCTCTTACTTGAGATACATATTGGTCATGATATTTACCAAATATTATACTTTGACTTAGTTCTTCGTTGTTCTGAAACATAACAGTACATAAGTCTGAGTTCGGGTATGATATAAGGTAATTGTCAGGGGCGTGTGTAGTCAAGATGGGATTTGTCTCTCTTATTCGTTGAGAGTAAGATGTCTAAGGCCTGATAAAGTTAAATCAATGGAGAATGATCACTCTGTTTCTCTGGGATTTAACATGACATCTCTGACAAAAGGATAGATGATTGATTCACCTAAAACATTTTGAGTAAGGTACTTGTAAGGGATGACGTTATTGAATGGCACTTTGTCATACGTATTAAGGGTAGTAAACCATTGATAGGTAGTATTTACTGCTTGCATCAATCTTCTATGAATCTTGTGCAAGTGGGAGATTGTTGGATTTTGTATTCCCAAGACACATACAAGATTGATGTGGTTGGTACGTTATGATCCAAGTCGGGTCATATCCAATAACAAGCTAAACAGACAACAATAAATATTTATTTGTTGATGAGATCATACAATTAAATTGTTAGGGACTGTGTACAGATGGACTACTAACTGATTTATGTGTATACCAACCCAAATAGTGCGGAATCCTATTTGATTGGCGATCCAATCAGTGAGAACGCATGTAAAATCAAACCAAAAATGTAACTAAACGTCAAGAATGATAGTAGGATGATTTACAATGATCTATGAACTTGGAATAGGTGTTCTTGGGTCTCTGGACGGCTAGGGTACAAGTAGGAGTCAAAATATTGAAAGTGTTCCCTTTTTCCACGAATTAAGTGGTATTTATAGGTTAGGGTTAGTCAATCGTATTACTGGACGATTAGCATGGTTTAGTCATGCGACTATAGCATGCGACTAAGTCAATCACACGACTGAATGTTCAGTCATGCAACTGAGCCATCCATATGTCTTAGTCATGCGACTGATCCAGTCTCCTGGTTCAGTCATGCGATTGGTTCATTAGCATGAAGTATTCATGCATAAACCATTAGCATGATCCATTCACATGAAAACTTCATACGACCAAGTTTGAATATGTTTCTCAATCATTACTTGACTAAGATCTATTCAAACCACCTCAAACCTATATAGTTGGTTCAATATGCATTAATAAATAATAAATAGTAAAACATACACTAAAAATATTAAACATTATAATCAACAACTACATATTATGTTTCATTCAACTCATTCGTTTCATTACATTTAGGACATGACAGACATATTACATTATGATCGAAAACTAGGTACATATGTATGAACAAACTCCCCTTAGACCTAGTTTCCTTCATCGTCTGGCATCCTTCATTAGCTCGTCAAAGTTCTTATGCCTCTCCTCGACTGTGACGCCAGCATTTATCTCGAATGCAAAATAGAGTCTTATCACGTATTGAAATTGGAGGGCCTGTACAATATCCTGCGCATCATAGAATAATGGCCACCTGTATAAAGTATAAACATTACTAGCTGGCACGTTGGTTAGCCACATTGGGTCAAATACCCGGATCTCCATTGGCACTCTTTCTGTAATACTATGACCGCTTCTCCTGTTCTCCAGTCATAATACCACCACTTGAAGTGGGGAGTGAAGTCCTATGGCATTTCCCTCATGGGGATCTTTGACATTGTGCGCGGAGGATTCCACTTCAGCACCACGTTGGGTTTCCCAGTCCTTGGCTCCACCTCCGACCTTTGAATGTACCTCGTAGGTTGTTGTGGCTTGAAATTAAACCATCGAGTGTGGTATTCTTTCTTCAACACAACTTCAAACCAGCCTGACATCTTCTTGGGGTGAGCATACAACAGGTTCAGGCGTGCCAACTACTGAGCTCAAAACCAGGGAAAGTGTTCAGATCATGTGGAAATCTGAAGTACTCAATTCCCTTCTCCCTCTTTACAGCATACACATTGAGATCCTCAAAGTAAGCCCACGCTATAATCTTGCCACATACCTTTAGATGCTTCTTTACTTTGTAGAGCTTGGTGTAGGCACTCGGCTTTGGCGCTGTGCGTTGGGCATGGATCTCTGCAACACAAGCCGCCCATTCAGCCTTTTTGATCTCAACATCGGCGTCCATGGCCTGGGCTTGGCTTTCTGATTTCTCGGCCTCCTTCTCCGTTGTATCCAGTTTAGAATACATATCACTATAGAGAGTATCCCCAAAATTAGGAACCACATTTCCCTCTCGATGAGTATATTCTGGATAGTGCTGTGTTGTGACGTCTTCACTCTCTATCTCATCCACATTGTTTAGCTCATCATAAATAGCAATATCGAAACGAGGGGCATCCTTAGCCAATTCATCTGGGTTTAACCGGAACATTTCTACGAGTTGCTCATCAGTGAGGTTTTGAATAATTTCTCCTTCTTTGGGAGTATAGCTTACTAACCTCCTAACAATCCCTTGCAGATCAAGTATCATTGTGAGTTGAGACTTGATCTACTGAAGAGGAGCAACATCGTATTCATCTTGTTGATATTATGGATCTGCTTGATTTAAAACATGTAACACATCATTCATCAGTAAATAATCAAGACAGTAAACATTAAATATAGATATAAGCATTCATTACATAAGTTTTAATACATGATTCAATTACAAAAGTGTTCACAACACAAAAACATCTAAGCTTCACTTTGATCTTGAATCATGTGTTCTTCAGCTGGTGGGGCTGAGGACGAACCACCTTGATGTTATACTTTCTAGGATCATCGCTCACTTGCTTGAATAGCAACCAATGCACCAGCATCATCACCCTCCTAATCATCTCTGCTCTCATCCTCTCCATAACATCATCTCCACCATCATCATCAGACTCATCCGCATCATCGTCATCATCATCATCATCATCCCCTTCTCTAATCTATAGAGGCTCATCTTCGGATCCCTTGAGCCTCAATATGAACTTCTGGTTCTTGGCCTCCAAATCCTGTATTCTCTGTATAGAGGATGTCTGCATCTCTCGTAGCTCTGCGATCTCATGACTCTGAGCCTCAATCCTTTGTACAGATGAGGCATGCATCTCATGCAACACCTCTATCTCTTGGCTCTAAGCCTCAATCCTCTGGGCTTGGGAGACATTTAGCTCTATCAGCTGATTAAGCTAAGTGGCTCCCTGTTCATCCGTCGCCAGCAGCTTCAGTACTAACCGGTTTAGGTTAGTCAGCTGCTCCTCCAACCCAACAGATGGGTAAGAGGATCCAAAAGCAGGTGGGACCTGTCATGAAGTCCTGCCTCCGTGAGTGGTGGTGGTAGTAGTGGATGTAGAGAAGATGGGTGGTGGAATATGTGTGGATGGTGAGGGAGCAGCTGTAGTAGTGACAAGTGAAGGTTGGTAGTCATGATGGGTGGAGTGGTAGTAGTGGTGGTGGGTGGAATGGTGGTAATGGTGGCTGTGGTAGAGGTAGTGGTGGTAGTAGTTGTGGTGGAGGTGGAGGTAAATGTGGTAGTGACTGGTGGTGTAGTAGTGGTGGTGGTAGCAGTAGTGGCTGAGGTGGTGGTTGTGGTTGTAGCAGAGGTCAAGGCAAACTTCAGTCTCTTCTCCTTCTAGCCGTAGGGTTGCGCCATTCTCTTCTTCCATGTGCCTTTAGGAAACGTGGCTCCCCTTGCCTGCAGGCGGGTTCGGGGTATATGATGGATCTGTATCAGTAGTAACAACCTCCCCGGACTGCCCTTGCTTCCACTAACTGCCTGTATACCTCAATCTGTGGCTACCACACGGCTCCCCACCGTTCGCACCAAAGACTCTTCCTCTGACTCCTCCTCCTCCATTTGAAAGCCAAGTTGTATAGGAGCTGGTACGGGTCCACCCTCACCATCTCCTCCCTAATCAGAATCATGATTATCTCCATGAGAGTCATCGAAGGGACAACAATCTAATCTACATCTGGATCATTCTCCTCATGATGCCACTTTCGCCTAGCTGGCGCCACGTAGTCTTCTCTTGCTAAGTGCCCAAACAATCTCTTTACAGGGAGCTTTACTTGCTTGCCCCTTTGTACCTTCATTCTCGCGAGAGTAGTATCATCCATGATCTCAAGAGCTACAGCATCATGGCTCTCCTTAGGCAAAGTCGGAAGCTTCTTATTGATGATCATCTGCAGAAATCTTGGGTACATGGAGAAGCCCTCTTTGCCTTTGGCCTCAAGATTCTCGATCAAGTATTAGACTATCATGTTGGAGAAGTTGAAGGGGTTATTCATCACCAATGCCACATAGGCATTCTGGATTTGGTTAGATAAGTCATCAAATACACCCCTTCGTGAAGCAATGCACTTCAGTATAACATGAGCTAGGTACTTGAACTGGGGACAGAGGTTGCTTTTATTGAGCACACCTACATTGATGTACCAGAGTACCTCATCCGAAGAAAGCATCCCCTCACAGTCAGTGGGTGTAACCTAGTTGGGTGAGCAGCATCATCATCCAGGTCCAGTACATGTTGAAGGTCTGCCGTTGTCAACTCTATCTCTTGCCAAAAGATGGTGCTCTGAATACAGTAGGGATCACTAGATCGATCATCCGATGCACCCTCCTAGAAGTCCTGCTGTATAGACCTGTAGGGAGTGTGTGGTGTAGATATCGCTATGTATATCCTTGATCTCTTTAGGAAAGCAATAATGCCAGCAAACTCGGTAGCATTATGACTTGTGGCATCCAACGGAGCACAGATATTGTGCTTGGTGTTGATGGTCCACCGATCTGCCACAAATCTGTAACACTAGACACATATATATTAGATCAGCACATAATAGAAAGCAATCCACTCTAATATGTTTGAGATCATTCTAGATCAATCATGCCATTGAACCATACGACTGAGTTCAGTCCGTTGACTTATCATGCGATTGAGTTCAATCGGGCGACTGATTCAACGACTGAGTTTAGTCGTGTGACTGAGCTAGCGAATGAGTTCAGTCAGGTGACTAAGCCTGCGTCTGGGTTCAGTCGGGCGACTGAGCTCAGACGTATCGTTTAATCGGCCGACTGAGTCATTCGCCTAGCTCAGTCGTGTGATTGAAGTTCATCAGGGTGACCAATCGCATGACAGACTATCTGTTCGATTGAAATTCAAATTTTGAGCAAATCATAATATTAGACATCGTGGTTTGGCTCATTAGACTCGCAATCACCCTACTTAGCACCTAATAACCTTGATTTCAACATTTTAATTAGTTTTATTAGTTTATTAATCCAACTAAGTCTTGCTTCTATGTTCGGGCCGAATTCTGTCATTTAGGTCACAAAACAATTTCTATTTGAGTAGATTGCACCGCATTATACCTATGTAAACACAATCGATCATCAGAATACAACAATTTCATGTCAAGCAAGGTAAGAGGAAAACCGGGCAGAGTAAAAGCACTATAGGCGTTCTTAGGGTGAATAGGGAGTGATGAGTATATGCGATCGACTATAGCCCTATTTATACTTAATCTGGTTTCAATCGGGCGACTAGATCCATTCGCTCTTTTCATTCGTGTCATTGGATCTTAGTCGTGCGATTGGTTTAGTCGATCACATTCAGTCGGGCGACTGACTCATTCGGTCAACCCCATTGAGGCGATTGGCTCATTCTTGTAAGCCAGTCGAGGGTATGGTTCATACTCATGCTCCATTCAGTTGACTAGTTCATAAGTATGGTCCAATCGTACGACTGGTCCATACTTATGGTCAAGTCGTGCGAATGGATCATACTCATGATTTTGACAGTATGACCATTAGACACTTAATTCCTTTTAACTTTTGATTAAACATTTTACGCATTCAATCATCTCAGAGATGCCCATATTAGCTTAGACAACTTTGATCACCTCAGACGTGATCCTTTTAAAACTATTTGAAACTCATTTGGTCACCTCAAACGTGACCCTTTTTAGTGAGTAGATCCCAGAAAGATTTCCAATATGTAGTTCGACTTTTAACAACTAAACTAACAAACTTAAACAAAAGAAACTACTAGAACTAAAGAACATAATTTAAAACATATTTTTGTGATTTTGTGTGAGGTGGAGATCCTCAGATACAAATCTAACAGATTTATATCTTGAACAGGCAACTTTAAGTTATTTTGACCATAAGTAGAACAATTCATTATGGAATCATACATGTAAGTCAAATCATTCGGGACATGTTACCAAAGTCTTTTGATGCTAGATTCTTGTTTTCAACGAGAGTCATTAGCAAGTTTAGAAAATCATACTAGTACTACAAGATGTGGATCCCATTAGATTCTTGTTTCCAGCCACGATAATTGTCAGTATACTTGTCCACTTAAATCCACACACAGACTTTTTGACACACATTGGTGATTTTTTAAGGATTAATTTGACAAGCATTTGTGGATCCCATGCTTATATGGTAATCAACATTCCTCAGGAGATTTTTGAGCGGCCTACGGGTAGTTTGACAAGAAGAAACTATTCTTAGAGCTTTCAAAGAGAAGCCAAGCCTCAGGTCAGTGCCAGTGCATAGCAGAGAGGCGGCAAACAACAATGGATTCTACAATATATAGATTATGCTTATCCTCAGGTCAGTGCCACCGCACAGCAGAGAGACGCACAACCTATCTTCTTGTTTGAGCAATTTTATTCTTTTGGCACAGATCACACCAATAACATAGGTTATTAGTTTGATTGTTTTTTGCATTTTTCATCATGTGCTTTGTTCATATTTTGGTCATCCGCACACATTTGTGGCGTTTATTTTGCTCGTCACCCCTTATTGGAATTCTGTTGATTGTGTTAACCAGGGATAAGATTATAACCCATAGCTTCTTGTACAACTTTGTTTGATCTTGAGATCACGAACAAGGTCTACTTATTTATTGTGTTGAATCTACCAACACATCATCTAATGGTCTAGCAACCTCTAGGTCTACATTCTCCATGTTACCTTAGTAATAAGTAGTTTTACTATCATTTTTCCCACTTTTGCTTAGACTTCTCAGACATATACTTTGAATTTCGCATCTAATTCAATTTAAATCCTTTTAAAGTCCCAAATTCTTTGTTCCTGTGTACTATCATTTTCTATAGTCATTGAATCGATATCTCTGATACAATCTCATTTTTTTAATACTAACTTAACCTATTCTCCCCCTAAAATTCTAAAACGGTAAAAGATTTGCGTTTTTAGGATTTTAATAGGCGAAGAAATAAAACTGATAAAATTAATTCAATAAAATAAAATAAAATAAGAGAAAATAAAAGAAAAAATGGACTCGACGCATCAGACTAAACATGTTCATCTTCTAGAATAACATCACTTTTCTTTTTAACACCGTTGACCTCTAACAGATATATAGAAAACGTGGTTTATCAAAGGCTTTTGTCTAGAGGTCAGTATGTTGAAAATCCGTATTAATTTTAAATACGTCGATTAGATTCTTTTCAAAACAATCACGTATAAAGTGATATTTAACGCTGATGTGTTTGGTCTTAGGATGTTCGGCATGATTTTTAGTAATGGCTATTGCATCTACTATTGAATCCAACAGATGTCTGCTTCTTACACTACCGCAACAACATATTCAGCTTCACAAGTTGACAACACAATGGATGTCTGCTTCTTACACTGCCACGTGACTAATCTTCTACCATAAAATTGACAACCTGCTAAGGTGGATTTGTAGTTCATCTTGCAGCTGCCATAATCCAAGTCATTCGGTAAGCTCAAAATCATCATCATGAGGATACCACAACCCAAGTGTTGTTGTACCCTTCACATAATCCTCTTGGACCCCATAAGATGGTTAACTTTTGGTTTCGCCTGTTATCTTGAACAAAGACATGTCGCATACATGATATCAGGTCTTGAGGCGGCGACGTACATGAGGGATCCAATCATACCTCGATACATGGTGGCGTCAACCAGATCACCATTCTCGTCAGGTGCTACATCATGGTTTGTAGCAAGTGGAGTCACAGCTACGGAAGCATTCTCCATGTCAAACTGACTAAGAATATCCCCTACATACTTAGTCTCATGTAGAAATATCCCCTTTGGTGTTTGATCCACCTTCAAATTCTGCCTTCATTACTGCTTCAAATTCATTACATAAGTCTTCGTTCTTGGAACCAAAGATTATGTCATCAACATCAATTTGAACAACCAGCATATCACCATCCTTTTCTTTGATGAATAGTGTACAGTCAATTACCCCTCTGTGAAATCCGTGTTTCACAAGGTGAGTTGAGAGTTTTTCATACCATGCTCTCGGGGCTTGATGAAGCCTGTAGAGAGCCTTATCCAGTTTGTAAACTCTATCCCGATGATATGGATCCTCAAATCCTTTGGGTTGACTGAAATACACTGTTTCCCGGATTTCACCATGAAGAAATACACTCTTTACATCAAGTTGATAGACTTTAATCTTCATGTAAGAGGCATAGGCTAGGAATATACGGATGGCTTCCACTCTTTACATCTAGTCGAGCCTTATTCCTGATTATGACCCCTTGGTCATCTTTCTTGCATTTCAAGACCCATTTGGTGCCAATGACCTTAGCACCTTTAGGTCTATCCACCAGTGTCTATACACCTAACTTGTTGAACTGAAGAAGTTCTTCTTGCATGGCACTAACCCATGCCTCATCATTTAAGGCTTCACTGACGTATTTTGGCTCAAACTGAGGCACGAAACAATGATATGCACCATCGTGAAGGTATCCCTTTTCCATTACCGAGGCATAATCAGCCGAATATAGCTGATTTCCCATCTGAACTCCTGATCTTACATCCCCAATGACATTATCCAGATGATGATATGCATTGAAGCATGATCCAGGATAGGTGGGAACAACTACCTTAGAATCAAGATTATGAACGTTTGGTTTCGTATCTGAGACAGTAGAAGTGTGAGGTTCCGAAGACTTTAAGGCATCAACGTCAGATGCTTGTGGACTTGCAGTAGTAGGAACCTGTTCCTCCACATCGTTTTGATCATTCTCCATGGCTTCATCGTTAGAGGAAGAGTCACTTACCTCGAGTGGTCACCCTTATTGACTAGGCAACTCACCTTGTGAACTAGATGTTGCAGTGTCATGTGTTGGTGTGTTTTAGACATCATACATCATTTTCATTGCTAACTCATCGTTAGAAGTGGAGAGGGGAATGTTGAAGGACTTGAAGAATCCATCATAGTCGAAAAAGAATGCCGGTCCTTTTCTAGCAGGAGGAGTGGTGTATCTCTGAATATCGATGTTACACCACACCTTTACTTGACCCATTCAGTTGTTGTAAACTCTCTTATTCGATATGGTGTATCCCAGAAAGATTCCCTCTTCACCCTTCTCATTAAACTCGCCTTCCTAAGTTTTCTTCAGCAATGTACATGGTGCTCCTAACGGTTCCAGGTACTCCAGATTAGGTTTACGTCATTGTAGCAACTCATAACATGTTTTTCTATTACGTTTAACCACCAAGACCCGATTCAAAGTGTAACATGCATTTGCCACTGACCCGTTCTAGAATTGGATAGGTAGATTCGAGTCTGCTAGCATCATCCTGGCAGTCTCTATCAAGCTTCTGTTCTTCCTTTCAATAACCCCGTTCATCTGTGTAGTGTAGGTAGATGTGAACTGATGTACAATTCCCTTTTCTTTGCAGAATGCCTCCATCCATTGATTCTTAAACTCTGTTCCGTTGTCTGAGCGAACTTGTCTTACCTTCAGCTTATAAAGAGACTCTAACGTAGTTACTAACTCTTTGAATAACTCAAATGTCTCCGATTTAGGTTTTAGAAACATTACGCAAGAGATTCTTGAGTAGTCATCAGTAACTACATAGCAGTACAAGTCATCGACGATGCTCCTTGTACTAACTAGACCAAACAGATCCATGTGATGAACTTCAAGTGGCAGTTCTATGGAATGAACTTTCTTTGCCTTACGAGACTTCTTAGTCTCTTTGCCTTTCTTGCAGGCGACAAAAAAATCTGGTAGTTTGAAGTTTTTGACATTTACTCCTTGCACTAGATCAGTCTAGATCAAGTGGTTCATCTTTCGTGGATTGATGTGCCCCATTCTCCAATGCCAGGAGATAGAATCCTTCTTAGTAGCTTTTGACAAGAAGCACTATACTTGATGATCTGTTGTGGTGGCCTTTGATAGATCCAAGATGTAAAGGTCATTATATCTTGAAGCTGGCATTAAGACTTGGTCCTCCAGGATCACATAGTCCTTTTTCAGGACATAGCACTCCTTATTGTCGAAAAGTACCTTAAATCCCTTGTCACATATTTGGGAAACAGAAAGAAAGTTATTTTGAAGTTGTTGAACATAGTTTACCTTGTCAAACTTCACTTTCTAATGTCCTACTTCCCCTTGAGAAGTGATATAACCTCCTTTGTTTCCAGCAAATGAAACATGGCCTCATTTAAATTGTTTGACATTTGGCAGGAGTGCCCGTTCCCAGTCATGTGCCTGGATGCTACGCTATCTACAATCCAAATGTTTGTTTCACCACTATAGCAAACACCCTGCACATTCAGTTGAAAACATTAGTTGGTTAGGGACCCAAGCGTTAACCGGGTTAGTTGTCCCAGAAGCGTCACACATCATAAATTCTACCCATTGTCCATTAGAGGGTGAGGGAAGATCATTTGTCCTTTTTTTTCTCACTACCAGACATTGAAATAGACTTTTCTTTCCATAAGCCAGCTTTGTGTAAGGCCTGTTTGTGGTAAATAGACTACTAGCTAATGGGTTGAACTTTAGGTTCTCTAACCCTTTTTGGTGGAGTCATGGATCTCCTTTTTGAGAGCTAGGTCTAGTGTCATAAAGTTCAATTTTATGCCTTGAGTCTCATAATAAGGACAAGTAGAGGCGATGTGTCCATACATTCCATAGTTGTATCATGATCTACTTTTGACATGATGGAGTACCTGTTTCTGTGGAGAAGTGTGTGACACATGTGTGACTTTATTCAATTTGTGTTTAGACACTTCTAGTTTCGATGTTTTACCTTGTTTAACAAAATTAATTGTTTGAACCTTGTTAACATCTTTACCTTTTTGTTTACCTGGACTTGGACATGATGCACGTGTTTGGTTAACATGGATGGTCTTTTTAGGCTCAGACTTAGAAGTGGTTGAACGTGAGTTTATGTTAACCTTTTCAAATTGTTCATCCAGATTCACCATAGGCATTTTTCCTTTTGATTTAGAAATGACTTCCTTTTGTTTAGTGTTAGATTCATTTAGTTTAGATGTGGAATCTGGATCACTTACAATAGGAGTGGACACCACATGATCCTTGATTAGGTTGTTATTTATTGGCTTACTTTTTGTATTCAACAAGGTCTCATGTGGTGGTGGAACCACTTTATAACCCAAACCCTCCATGTTGTTACGTTCTCTCACTAACAGCTGAACTATATGAGAGGAACTAGTCCAACTATGCAGTTTTTGTTTTAATGAATTTACTTGTACTTCCAAAACTGCCTTTTGTTTCTTTGTTTCTTCTAGGGAGTTTGGATAGAACTTAATGTCATTATCTTGGTTAAAAGCTACAACTTTAGTTCCCCTAAGTTGTTTATTTTAAAGTTCTATCTTTTCTTTATAATTGTGCTCATTGAATTTTAAAATACTATTTGCTTCAGTGCATAGTTGCAAGTCCTTTACTAGGCTATCATTGTGATCTAATAACCTAGAAAATTTCAAATCTATGCTTTCCCTAAATTTATTACAATGAAAACAAGCATGATTATTGAAAAGTTGAGTAGTGGAACTTACCTATGAGGGTGCAGTTGAATCACCCATCAAAGAAGAGTCTGGCTTTTCTGGGGCTGGTGATTCTAAACTTGTTGAACGTGTCCCTTCCTCAGGTAGGTGATCAAGCACAGTTGCAGTTTCTTCAATATTTGACATTGCGAGTTCCACTGCAATATCACCTTTGTTTGCTGAGTCGTCGTCTAAATCTTCAACACTAGCGATGTTGGATTCTCCCAGAGACACAAACCGAAAGCTCCAATCTTGTCCTTCGTCATCCTGAGCAGTCAAGGCCTTAGGATCCTTTCTTGAAAAAGTAGGACTACTTGTGGATTTATCCTGACGATTGAAAGATGAGAATGGATTCCCATTTCCTGTCTTCTTGGGCTTCACACACTTACATTTGAAGTGCCCCTTCTCTCCACAATTGAAGCAGGTAACTTTGGTCATGTCAAAACCAAAAGTTGTGTCCTTAGTAGCAATCAAATTTTCTCCAGTCTTCTTGAAAAACTTCTAAGCTCTCCAGACAGCACTTGTAAAGGCCCACATGACTTCTTTACTACCTCCACTGTCACATTCCCGAGATTCACGGTCTTTAGTTTTGTAGCATTGGCTTCTGGTGCTATGTATTGGGTTCAAGACGACCCTTACGTGTCAGATCCTGAAGTAGTAGCTTGAGAAGGAGCAACTGAACTTGACACGAATGCCGTTTGAAGTGGTGCTCTAGATGTTTTGGCTTATGGAGTTGAGTTGTACAAAGACGGATTCTGATCATATGAAGACTTTTGGGCCCTGTACTTCATCCTCAACTCTTCCTCTCTCAGCTTCATAATGAAATCATTGATATCTAACTTTGCTAGCATATCATTCTTTTTGAGTTTGGATACAAAAGAGATCCACTTCTCTTGCAACCCATCTGCAAAGTTTGAAACTTTGTCCTCCATAGACATTGTAACTCCATCATTGTGCAGCTCACTCATCAAGTGGTAGAACCGATCGATGACGTCATCCAAGCTCTCCTTACCCATTGAGGAGAAGTTGTCGAACTCCTTCTTCAATGCCTTAGCCTTTAGAGCTTTTAATGAGGCAGTTCAATCATATCGTTTTTCCAATGCATCCCATAGCTTCTTTGCTTGCTTGTTCTTAGAAAATTGATGGAAGATGTCCTTAGAAACTGACTGAGTTAGCAATGCATATACTTTCTTCTCAGTATTGTATTTTACCTTTTGTCCATCAATCATGCCACCTAGGGTCAATTTGACTCCATCTGCACCTACAGGCATGCTATACCTTTTCTCTATTGACTCCGACAGATTGGCATCTACTGCATTTAAGTAGATCTCAAATCTTTGCTTCCATTGAGCGTAATCATCTAACATTATGAGCTTAGGGGGTTCATTATGATTTCCCATTTCATTTTCTAGAAGCAATAGATTTTGGATCCTTGAATCGCTCCCTGCATTGAATGCTGAATATTGATCCTCCATTACTAATGACTTTGAACTTTAAAACAAACTGTTTCACTTATGCGACTGAAGGAATGCGATTGAACACTTCGTGCGATTGCACAATGCGGTTGGCTCACACGTGCGAATGAGCAAATGCGGATGGCTCAATCGTGTGAATGGGAAGGTGCGAATGAACAATGCGAATTGGTAGTTCAATCGTACGAATGGATGAACGACTGGGTCCAATCGTGTGTATGAGGGATGCGGATGGATTTAGTCGTGCGATTGAGTCAATTGTGCGGCTAAAGCCGCTGAATATTGAGAATTCGTAGGTTTAAGGTATTTTAACATAAAAAAGACGAATTTCTTAATAACCCTAATTGCCGTATGCCGGAAAACATTAACTTTTTGACCTGGAGACGTCTAAGACACTGTTTGACACAAAACGATTGCGTTTTTGAGTGAAACACACGATTGTTATATCAAAATCGATTGAATCACACGTAAATCAAGTGCAAAGCTCTGATACCACTTGTTAGGGACCGTGCCGGACGGAGTACTAACTGATTTACTTGTATACCAACTCAAATAGTGCAGAATCCTATTTCATTAGCGATCCAATCAGTGATAACGCGTGTAAAATCAATCCAAGAATGTAACCAACGTGAAGAATGATAGTAGGACGATTTACAGCGATCTATGAACTTGGAACAGGTGTTCTTGGGTCCCTGGATGGCTAGGGTACGAGTAGGAGTCAAAATATTTAAAGTGTTCAGTTTCTCCACGAATTAAGGGGTATTAATAGGTTAGGGTTAGTCAATCGCATGACTGGACCATTAGCATGGTTCACTCGTGCGACTAAAGCATGCGACTGAGTCAATCACACGACTGAATGTTTAGTCATGCGACTGAGTCATCCGTATGTCTCAGTCGTGCGACTGATCTAGTCTCCTGGTTCAGTCATGCGACTTGTCCATTAGCATGAAGTATTCATGCGTATGAACCATTACCATGGTCCATTCGCATGAAAACTTCATACGACTAAGTTTGAATATTCTTCTCAATCATTACTTGACTAAGATCTATTCAAACCACCTCAAACCTATATAGTTGGTTCAATATGCATTAAAAAAATAAACATTAAAACATACACTCAAACATTAAACATTAAGATCAACAACCACATATTATGTTTCATTCAACTCATTCGTTTCATTACATTCAGGACATGACAGACATATTACATTAAGATCGTAAACTAGGTACATATGTATCAAGAAACTCCCCCTTGGACCTAGTTTCCTTCATCGTCGGGCATCGTTCATTAGCTTGTCAATGTTCTTTTGCCTCTTCTCGACTGTGACTCCAACATTTATCTGGAATTCAAAATAGAGTCTTATCACGTTCTGAATCTGGAGGGCCTGTACAATCTACTGTGGATCATAGAATAATGGCCATCTATATAAAGTATAAACATCACTAGCTGACAAGTTGGTTAGCCACATTGGGTCAAATACCCGGATCTCCATTTGGCGGTCTTTCTGTAATACTGTGACCGCTTCTCCTGTTCTCCAGTCATAATACCACCACTTGAAGTGGGGAGTGAAGTCCTGTTCTCGAGTCATAATACCACCACTTGAACTTGCTTTGATAAACATGTTACAAAACCCAACAAATTCTAGTATTATAAATAAAATACTTTACATCCATTTTAAAACCGTTCTTTACTTTCATTCGCGATCATACAATACACGTGCACATAGATAATACTCATTATTATCTTTCATCTTCATTCATCATTATCTTTCACTTTTCTTTGGCCAATGCGATGTGCTACACCCCAACATCAAGCATAAAGCGGGTACTAGGCCGAAGGTTATAAAAAGACCCCCATACATTGTGCCCGGTAGCCTAACCACAATACTAGGGTAAGCGGCAAAGGTCAACGCGTTTGGTACGTCACAAAGACTGGACCCCTATGTGTATCATTATGGGTTAGCTAAACCACACATAGTTGAGCTAACAAAATTTTAGAGTTGTGCATATCCTTTCATTTGCTTCCAAGGCTTTTCATTTATCCTTTCATTCGTTCATGCATGCATTCATTCTTTACATACCTCTTTTCATTACATAATACTTTACGTTCATTAACATAATCATACCATGTAAAGCCACATAATAATTTAATAAGATCATAAAGAAAACTTATCATGAACTTGCATAACATCATCATAAGCATCACGTAAGGCATCATACATCATCATAAAATCATCATACATCAACCCCGGGAATGTCCCAAGTCAAAGCGTAAAACTTACTTTCTTCCCAAACTTTCATAAAATATTCTAGGTCTTTAGGCACTTGAGCCCTATGCAGGCGCATGATCACTATGTAGGCGCATGATCACTATGTAGGCACATGTCCTTCTAGCCGCATGGGAACACTTAGCCAATTTTGGCATTAACCTAGGCGCATGGGAACTATTTCGGCGTATGGGTTTTAGATGCATGAGGACTTAGGCGCATGGCAACTAAGTTTAACTAACAATAATCATTTCAGTTTGCAAATCATCATTCTAACATGTTCTAAGCTTAGTTCTAACATTCTAAGCATCATGAACACATACACAACATAATCGTAACACCATAAACACCCGAAACGTACCCCACCAACATACATACACATACATACGAGTATACATACCCAGCATCATAAAAACATTTAAAGCTTCCATTTCCAGCCCCAAAAATAGTTAAAACACGTAGAAAGGGGGGTTCTAGAACTCAGCTTATGCAACTTTTATAAAAGTCCACCTCCCATATATAGGTCTCATCCTGAAACCTGTTATTCCTCAAACTGACGTGGGTATTGTTGTAAAACCGGTTATTTTAAAGTCAAAGAAAAGAATGAGTAAAGTGAAAGAAAAGAAGGAAAAGAAATAAAACCCAAGTCTAGGGGTAAAAAGTGTCCAAAAGGACAAAATGTTTGAAAAATGGGTGTAAAAGGTGGTATGGCCGCCCATATGTCACATACACCACTGAGTTTTGGGTTTTAGAGAGAGAGAGTAGCTGGGAGTAGTAAATTCTCGGCTTTGAAGAAAAAGAATAAGAAATAATCCGAATTCAAGGTAAGAACTCATGCTTTTATGGTGTTCTTGACTGGTCTTATCCTCGGGTTTATGCTTATGTGTGTTTGTATGTGTTTGGGTATGTTTCTCGTTAGTTTCTTAACAGTTGAATTCAATTTGCAAATGAGTTAGAGGAAGCCATACTCAAAAATTCAAAAGTAAGTTCTAGGACCCTCTTTTACTGGTTTTTAACTAATTTTGGGGCTGGAAATGCATGAATGTATGTTTTATTAAACTGGGTTGAGGACTCGTGTGCTTGAATGTGTGTATGATGATGTTATGATGAGATGTGTGACTATGTTCATGCTTGATGATGTATGATTGTGTTTATAAGGCTTAGAGGGTAAGAATTAAGCTTAGAACATGATGAATGGTGCATGGAAATTGAATCTGATGTTTTAGACCCACTTGATAAGTAAGTGTTTGGAAGTAAAAGCGGATGAAAAGGGTTAATGCGGATGAACATTAATCAATGGGTAAGTCAATGCGGATGAGGTGAGTCAGTGCGGATGAGCATTCGACTAAGTGTGGAAATGCGGATGTGCAAAGTAAGTCAATGTGGATGAGGTAAGTCAATGCGGATGAACATTGACTAAGTGCAGGAAATGCGGATGAGCATTTGACTAAGGAAATGCGGATGGGCAAAGTAAGTCAATGCGGATGAGGTCAATGTGGAAGAGCATTGACTAAGTGCTGGAAATGCGGATGAGCATTTGACTAAGTATGGAAATACGGATGAACTATAGCAAATGCAGACAAACTGTAGAAAATGCGGATGAAGGGAATCAAATGCGGATGAACACTTAGAAAAAAATTCTGACTTTTGGAGAAAAGAGGTATTGTAGGCTTTGACATAGGAGATTCCTAGGGGATGTGAAAGTTGACTTTTGGGGTCATAGATGGTATGATAGGCATGTAAGGATGTGTGCATGATGCTTATGATGATGTTGATGTTGTTGCATGGTTGTGCATGATGTATGTTATGTACGTATGATGCCATGCATGATGATGTATGAATGATATGTTTATGTTCCTTGTGATGATGTATGATTATCTTTCCTATGCCTTACGTGTAATGATAATGAATGAATGAACGAAGTATTATGTAACGTAAAATGAAAGATAATGAAAGAGGAACATGATGAATGAAGGCATGCATTAATGAATGAATGTAAGAATGGCTTGCAAGCAAATGTATGGAGGGTCACACCCAATGAAGGGTGTTAGCTCAACTGGGTGCGGGTTAGCTACCCCAGAAGGATGCACACTAGGGTCTAATCTTGGTAATTGACCATATGAATGGGATCCTTGCCGCTTGCCCTAGGCAATGGAGTCAGCTTCGTGCATAATGTTCGAGGTCTATGAAAGACCTCAGGCCCAGTTACCCGCTTTGTGCACAATGTTCGGGGTAATGTACATTTCACTGGAGGTAATGATGAATGAATGAAAGTTTGAACGAAATAATGACAAAGATAATAATCATATTATCTGTATGTATGTATGATGTATGATCACATGCAATAGAAAAGAATGGTTTTATGAAAGAAAAGTATGTTTTATTGTAAAATTAGAATTCACTTAGCAACACTAACTTTTATGTATTTTCCAGTTGGCAGGTGAGCATTGCTGAGGATGGCATGAGGCGGCTGCTCAAGTCTTTTGGATGGCATCCATTTATATAAAGCTTTTGGGATGTAATACAACAATGTAATTTTGTAATTCACGAACGATGCATTATTTTGCAAAAGTTTTTATGATGAAATGAAATGCCATTTGTTCTATGTTTCTACTACAATGTTTTAATGATTAAATGCAAAATATATGTTTTATGTATGATGATTACCAGCTGTGAGCATCCCAGGAATGGGGCCTTACAAGTGGGTCTCAAAGCCAAAGTTTAAGTGAAATGGGTAAAATTTTCAAAATAAACCATAACTGAAACTGAGAATGGGACAGAAAGGGAATAGGATGCCAATCTGAGTAGCTACGTGCCATCAGGTATTTTCGTATAGATAACTGGTTTTATGTGCCCATGGTATGTGGTTATGTGTTGTATGTAGATTTAAATAGTGATGTGGATAGGACAGGTAATGCTTGGGGTATGAAGAGTAAAGTAAGTGGCTAATCACAACTGGGCACTGCAATTAGGGACTTACTACACATGCCATAAACTGAGCCGTTTCCTTCAATGACCATATTAGTGTCTAAATCTTTCAGTCTGAGTTAGAGGATGGCTGTTGGTAGATCATCTAAAGCTTCGTGTGGTGCTGGACATGGTGTTGAACCACGGGTTACGAGAGGAAGGCCTAGGGCCAAAAAGGTGGTTATGAAGAACTAGAAACCCCTCATCCAGAGGGCGGAGATGAGAGTGCTAATCTGAGAGCCTCGGTGAAGGAGGCGGTTGTGGAAGAAGTGCATCAAGTCATGCAGACAATCCTACTGTCTGTGGTGACCAAAGTGATAAAGGCAGTTAGAGAGGGAGAGAGAAGGGAAAGGAGTGCACCTACGGGAGAAAGAAGACAACCCGAGACTGAGACGGTTCCATCTGATGATGAATAGAAGAGGAAGAAGCAGAGCCTGTGTGGGAGGTAGTACGAGGTTGTAACTACGGGGTATTCATGAGATGCAAGCCCCGTACTTTTGATGGTAACGGCACTGCTACTGCTCACCGGTGGGTGAGGGAAATGGAGGCTGTACTTGATGTCAGCGAGTGCCGAGAGGACCAGAAGGTTAAGTTCGCTACCCACTCATTTGTGGACTAAGTTCTATGCTGATGGGACAATATGGTCCAAGCTGAAGGCAGCAGGGCCATTGGAAGAATGAGATGGTCCGAACTCAAGAAGTTGTGAGTGAGGAGTTTTGTCCTCACCGGGAAATTGACAATGTTTGAGGTCTATGAAATAACTCAGGCCCAGTTACCCACTTTGTGCATAATGTTTGGGGTATAGCATATGGCATTGATCCAGAATGAAAGAGAAAAGATAATGGTGAATGTACTTACCCTAGGTACTGGAGTCAGCTTCGTGCACAATGTTCGAGGACTATGAAAGACCTCAGGCCTAGTTACCCGCTTCGTGCACAATTTTTGGGGTAATGTACATTTCACTGGAGGTAATGATGAATGATTGAAAGTATGAACGAAAGAATGACAAAGATAATAATGATATTATCTGTATGTATGTATGATGTATGATAACATGCAATAGAAAAGAATGGTTTTATGAAAGAAAAGTATGTTTTATTGTAAAACTAGAATTCACTCAGCAACGCTAACTTTTATGTATTTTCTAGTTGTCAGGTGAGCATTGCTGAGGATGGCATGAGGCGGCTGCTCAACTCTTTCGGATGGCATCCATTTGTATAAAGCTTTTGTGATGTAATACAACAATGTAATTTTGTAACCGACCAACGATGCATTATTTTGCAAAAGTTTTTATGAAGAAATGAAATGCCATTTGTTCTGTGTTTCCGCTGCAATGTTTTAATGATTAAATGCAAAGTATATGTTTTATGTGCGATGATTTACCAGCTGTGAGTGTCCGGGGAACGAGGCCTTACAAATGTTGTCTCATTTTTTCTTAAGTCTCCCACGTAAACTCGGATCACTTTCTATGTTTCCAATAAACTTGCACCATGGGAACCACTTTATTTCATAATCTCTTCTCCTTTCAATAAATGATCACCACTGGTTGCTTCACATAATTGAGCGGTTCGTCTACTTCAATGTCCTCTAGTGGCATGACCATATCTTTGTCAGCTAAACACTTCCGCAGATGAGATACATGAAATGTCGGGTGAATTTAACTTAACACATCAGGTAGTTCTAACCTATAGGCCACCTCTCCTAGCAATGATTCTAAAAGGCCCTATGTATCTCGGGCTTAACTTGCCCCTCTTTCTGAATAGAATGATGCACTTCCAAAGTGAGACCTTCAACATAACCCTATCACCCACCTTGAACTCAATTGGTCTACGTCTCTTATCAGCATACGACATTTGTCTATCTTTAGATGCCTTGATAAAAGATTTATCTTTTCTAGCTTCTCAGTCGTAGCCTCAATCACGTCGATGCTCCCTAACTCTTTCTGACCAGTATCACCCCAACATACGGGTATCCTATGTTGGACCAAAAGAACCAATGAGCCAAGATCAGAAAACCTCTAAGTCCCACATGATATCACAACAACTGCTGAAGGCTTCATCAGCAGTTCGACAAGTGCTGAAGACTTCAACAGCTGAAGATCAAGTACTGAAGACTTCAACAGCTGAAGACTAAAGTGCTGAAGCTCAACAGCTGAAGAACACAAGTGCTGAAGCTGAAGACTAAAGTGCTGAAGCTCAACAGCTGAAGAACACAAGTGGTGAAGCTGAAGACTAAAGTGCTGAAGCTCAACAACTGAAGAACACAAGTGCTGAAGCTGAAGACTAAAGTGCTGAAGTCCAACAGCTGAAGAACAGAAGTGCTGAAGCTGAAGAACAAAGTACTGAAGGTCAACAGCTGAAGAATACAAGTGCTGAAGCTGAAGACCAATGTACTGAAGTTTCAGTAGTTTGTCACAACGCTGAAGAGTACTTCTTCAGTAGTTGTGTTTATCAGTAGTTTTATGTTTTTACTTTCAGTAGTTTTGTAAAACGACTGAAGAGCTTGTTCTTCAGTCATTGTAGTTTCAGTAGTTTCTTATCAGTAGTTTTGTAATAAGTAAACACTTAGCTTCTTGTAAGAAGATGTCAGCTGCTTGACATCTTCAGTAGTTTTAGTGTTTCAGTAGTTTGTTAAATAACGGTTAGATGTTACTATCAAGTGACATCAACCTACGTCATATTTCCTTATATAAGGAAGAATGACCTAAATTGTAATTTTTGGAAAGCCATGCCAAAGCGTGTGATTGAATGAAATATTCCTTTTGCAGAAACTTTCTCTCTCTATAACTAATTCTGTTCATTGCTATATCTTTGGTATTCTTGCTCGAATTGTGCTAGTTGGTACTCTATTCCGTTGCTGAAATCATTCAAATCGAACAAACTAGATGCTGAGATCCTAACAAATGGTATCAGAGCTGGTTAATCATTGATCGATCTAACAATTGATCATTGAAACTACTCATTTGCTCTAAGTTTGATCGAACTAGCAAATTCGCACGAATCTGTTATAGAGATTGAAGTTCTGTCGCTTTTGGCTATTTTAATTGAGGTTCTTAGTTGTTTTGAGCTAAATTTGTTTTGCTTATCTTGAATTTGTCTGAATTTTCGAAAATGACTACACCTTCTAATGATCCACACAATACTGGTTCCTCAACCAAGCCTTCGATGCTGGTTAGGAATGAGTATAACATTTGGCAATGAAGAATGCTCCATCACCTGTCTGTCAATAGTTCAGGTTGTTGGAAATCCGTGGTACATGGAGCACATAAGCCAATGGTGAATCATCCGGAAACAAATCAGTTGATTCCGAAGAAGAAGGAATAATACTCTGATGAGGACAAGAAGTTGTTTGAGATTGATGCTAAAGCCCATGGAATTCTGGCCATGGCACTGCCTAATGAAATCTATTCCGGGCTTCTGCATCATGAAACTACTCATGACCTTTGGAATGCACTGAAAGAACAATTTGGTGGCACTGATGAGGTCTTAGCAAACAACAGGGAAATCTTCGCCCAACAGTATGAGACTTTTGCTCATAGAAAGGGTGAGACTCTAACTCAGCAGTTTGAGCGGTTTTCATGTTTAATCTCTGAGTTGAAAATGGTTAAACATGAATATACCAAATGCCAAATGAACCACAGATTCCTCAGATCACTGACTGAGAGATGGGAAACATATACAATTGTCCTACGCTCCAGTGCAAATCGGGATAGTCTATCTCTCACCCAACTTCATGGGAAACTGCTTACATTCAAAAGAGAGATAGAGCAGAAAAGGAAACTGGCTTCATCTGGTAGGCTCACTGAAGACTTTGTACCAGGCAACACTGCCTTGGTTGGTCATGAGTCAGAATATGCTTCATCTGAATGCCAGTATGATGAGCATATTGATTTCTCTTCAAACACTTCTGATTCTGCATTTGTGAGTGTTGATAGTCAGTTTACTGGGTGTAATAATGACAATCTATGCTTCATCATGGATGATCTCAAGGGGATTGCTGATAATGACTTAGAAGAGATGGATATTTTGAGCCAAATGCCCTTGATAAATATCAGACCTCAGAAGTTCTACAAAAGAACTGGAAGAAAGTTCCGAGGACTCTCTGGCAAAACCAAAGTTGGTTTTGACAAGAGTGAGTTGAGGTGTCACAAATGCCACAGGCTTGGACACTTTGCTAGAGAATGTAGATCATCTGGATCTAATTCTTCTGCTCCCTTTGTGACTTTCCTGGCAATAGTCAACAACACAGAGGGCAACATCCTGTCAATTCTGGTCATCATTCTCAACCACAATCTCCTGCATATTTTGTTCCTCAGGGTCCAATGCCATATCCTTACCCTTGTTATTACATGCCACAAACCAGTCAGGTTCAAGCACCCATTGCTCAACAACCACATGCTCTTCCTGAGCCTCAACCATCTCAATCTCATCAACCTCCTCACCTCAACAACACAGCTTTTTCACCCCTGAGTTGTTGACTGGAGCAGTTTACCAGATGACATGTCTGGTCATGAACAACTGTTCACAGGTGCTGGTCAACATGGTGGTGACAGTCCTTTTGGGAATCTGGCACTTATGGCTCTGGAGTCTGTAGATGGATCTTCCTCAAATACCTCTTCATCACAGGTATCACAGGTATCCTCTGAGGCTATGGCCAAATTATGTTCTGAAACATGCATAGGAGCATTTGCCTCTATTAGAGAAGCAAATGTAGCTTTAATTAATAAGAACATAGAGCTAGAAAAGATCATTTCCAAAAGAAAAGCTGAGTTTGAGTCTATGCTTAAAGAGAAAAATGATGAGATTTATAAACTTAAATGCCAAATCACTGATGATAAGGCTAGGGAAGAGGTACTTTTAGAAAAGTACAAAGCCCTCAAAGAAACCCTTGCAGTCACCCAAGTAGAGTGTGATCGATGGGTACAATCATGCAAAGGTTTTCAAATTTAGTAAGCAATCAGCTTCCAATGTGAAGTTCGACATTAGTTATAATCACACTGCTCCTCCTACAGATTTTGCTTTAACAGCAGAAGTGAAATCTGATGGAGAAAGCAATAACCAATCCACCTCATCATGTGATTCACTTTCTCATAGAGCACCATCAGAAGTTGAAGTTAGTATTATTCCCTCGTTGAACCTATCAGCTGATCTTCATGGTTCAAACACTGACACTCACATGATCAAAGAGTTGATCAACTCAGGAGTTATTTCTAGAAGTCCTGAAAGGACTGGAGAGCAAGATTTAACACCTGAAGTTCAAACTCCAACTACTGTCAGCACTGAAGAGAAGAAAACTGTCAGTAGAAAGAGTTTGAAGACTACTAAAGAGGAAGTCAAGAAAGCAAATAATGCTTCCAAAGTACTGAAGAACAAGTCTTCAGTAGTTTCATCCTCTTTAGTTGATGATCATCATAAGATGAAGAAGAAACCATGTGAAGTATGTGGTTTGTTCAATCATCTTACAGATGATTGTTGGTACAAAAGAGGATCCAAACTCAAACATAAAGAGGAAATTAAAGAGAAAATGGTTAAAATGAAAACTGAGTTTGAAGCCACATTTGTAGCAGCAACATCAAATCCTGTAACCCTTAAGTCCAAAAAGAAATCCAAAAAGGAAGGGGTTAATAGGTAACAACTGAGATTGCTCAAAAGAAGAAGGTGCAACATAGGAACTTATCAAACTCCAATGCCAATGTGTCTCGAGAGCTGAAAGCTTTATCACAAAATGAGACACAGCTGGTTATGATGGTTCAACATCTATTGGGAAGAGTTAACCAATTAGATGTTCCTATGTTGAAACCACAGAAAAGGAGGTCCAAGCCAAAGGATTCCTCTTCTTCACCATCTTCTTCCTCTCAGGCTGTTGTTTCCAACAAACCTGTTAGTTTACCATGTTTGATGAGAACAGGCCCAAAACCAAAAAGGTTTGGGTCTCAAAATCTAACTAATTTGTTGTGTTTTGCAGGGTTCTTCAACATGCCATAGAGGCATCTGGTATGTAGACAGTGGAGGATCCATGCATATGACAGGAAACAGATCACTTCTTATGACTACTCTCAAGGAAAGAAGGGGTTTGTGTCATTTGGGAATGATGCAAAGGGTTTGCTCTTTTCACCAGTCAGGACTGTCGGATTCTGTCATCCAAAGTTCTATGTTTGATTGATAAGGTGTTGGATGAATACACTCTCCTGAAGGCCAACAGGACAGGAAGAGTGTATGCCTTAGATCTTTCCAAGAAAATAGATCTCAAAGGCCATCCTTGCCTATTTTCCAAGGCTTCCCCTCAAGAATCTACTCTATGGCATAGAAGGCTGGGTCATGTTAATCTCAAAAACATAAATCAGCTGATAAACCATGGTTTAGTAAGGGGACTGCCTATGAAGGAGTTCAAATGTGAAGCTAACTGCACTGCTTGTTTAAAAGGAAAACAACACAAAACCTCATTTCCCTCCATAAAAGAACCTAAGTCCACTGCCTGCTTACAGCTTCTTCACATGGATCTCTTTGGTCCTGTGAGAGTGATGAGTATGGTTAAGAAGAAATACTGTCTGGTAATTGTGGATGATTACTCCAGATTTGTATGGACTTTCTTCTTGTATTGAAAGGATGAGGCAGCTCAGAAGATTATCAACTTTGTGTTGTATGTTGAGAAGCAGTATTCCCTCTCAGTCAAGTGTATTAGAAGTGATAATGGAATAGAATTCAGAAACAATACACTTGATGAGTTCTACCTCTCAAAGGGAATCAAGAGGCAGTTTAGCATTCCAAGAACTCCTGAACAAAATGGAGTAGTGGAGAGAAAGACCAGGACCCTTATTGAAGTTGCAAGGTCCATGTTGGCTGATTCTGGACTGCCAATGACTTTTTGGGCTCAAGCTGTCAATACAGCTTGCTATGTACAGAATAGAGTTCTAGTAAATCAGAGGTTGATGAAGACTCCATATGAAGTTCTTCATCATTTGGCCCATCTAATTTCATTCTTCAGAGCTTTTGGGTGTCCTTGTTTCATTCTCAACACACGGGATCAACTCCAAAAATTTGATCCTAAGGTGGATGTAGGGTACTTTGTTGGTTATTCATCAACTTGCAAAGCATACAGAGTCTTCAACTGCAGAACAAAGATGGTTGAAGAGACTCTACATGTTAAGTTTAATGAATCTCTGAAGGACAAGATTACACAAAGCCCTGTGGAGCTATTTGATTTGGATATACTACAATATGTTCCTTATCAAACTCCTGTTGTTGCTTCTGTCAATAGTTCACCACCTGATGGTACTGCTGTGCTGATGATGGTGATGATAACAGTACTCACCTCTTCAGGTTTAGTGACCAACTGCCCGTGTCCTCTAAACCTGATGATCATGTAGCTTCAGTAGCTTCATCCACAACAAGTGCTGATGAGATTTCTGCATCTTCAACTTCATTTGAGTTGCCACCATCTACATGGTTTCAAGAGTCTACATCAACATTGTTGCTGCTGAAGGTTCTACAAACACTTGCACTGATCTCATTGTTTATCAAGAGCTGAAGAATCACCCAATGTCTCAAATCATTAGTGATATCAATGCTGGAGTTTCAACCAGAAGTCAATTGTCCAATTTCTGCTTCTATGCTCTCTTCATCAGTCAGCTAGAGCCAAAGAATTATCACGTTGCACTTAGAGACAACGGCTGGGTTGAAGCAATCCAGCTTGAGCTTCTTTAGTTCAAAAAGCAACAAGTGTGGGAGCTTGTTCCTCTTCCCCCAGGTAAGTGTGCAATAGACACTAAATGGGTGCTTAGGAATAAAACAGATGATAATGGGCTTATTGTTAAGAACAAGGCCAGACTGGTTGTTCAGGGGTTTGCACAAGAAGAAGGTATTGATTACGATGAAACCTTTGCCCCTGTAGCCAGCCTAGAGGCAATTAGATTGTTCTTAGCCTATGCTGCACTCCACAATCTTAAAGTTTTTCAAATGGATGTTAAAAGTGCATTTTTATATGGTAAAATAAAAGAAGAAGTTTATGTGTGTCAACCACCAGGTTTTGAGGATAATAAACACCCAGAATGGGTATACAAGCTTGATAAGGCTCTTTATGGGTTGAAACAAGCTCCTAGAGCCTGGTATGAGACATTATCTAACTTCCTTCTGCAAAACAATTTCCCTAGAGGCTCCATAGATAAAACCTTATTTATTAGAAGGTGGATGAGCATAAGATACTTGTTCAAATTTATGTTGATGATATTATATTTGCATCCTCTGATCCCCAGTTGTGTGATGATTTTACAAAATTAATGCAAAGGAAGTTTGAAATGAGTGCAATGGGAGAATTATAGTTCTTTCTAGGCTTGCAAATCAAACAAAAAGCTGATGGAATTTTCATTCATCAGTCTAAATATACAAAAGATCTTTTAAATAAGTTTGATTTACAAAATTGTAAGCCATGTTCTACTCCCATGTGCAACACACACAATTGGATATTGATCAGAAAGGTAAAGTTGTTGATGAAATGCTTTACAGATGTATGATTGGGTCCTTGATGTATTTAACAACTTCTAGACCAGATATTATGTTTGCTACATGTGTTTGTGCTAGATTTCAAGCTGCACCTAAAGAGTCTCATCTGATTGCAGTCAAGAGGATCTTTAGATATTTGCAAGGTACACAATCTCTAGGTTTATGGTATTCCACTGGGCACTCTTGCAAATTAGTTGCTTTCTCTGATAGTGACTATACAGGGTGTAAGTTAACTAGGAAATCAACTTCTGGTGGATGTCAATTCCTAGGCAACTGTTTGATTCTTGGCAGAGTAAGAAACAAACATCTGTTGCTACATCCACTGCTGAAGCCGAGTACATTGCTGCTGCAAGTTGTACATCCCAAGTACTCTGGCTTCAGAATCAGCTTTTGGATTATGGCATTACAGAGACTAAGACTCCGTTATTAATGGATAGTCCTTCAGATCTTTTCATTGTCAAAAATCTAGTCCAACACTCTAGGACCAAACAAATAGAAATTAGACATCATTTTATAAGAGATTGTTTTGAAAAGGGTCTAATTAATCCTATGTTTATGCCTAGTGCTCATGAGCTTGCAGACATTTTTACTAAGCCTTTGGATAGTTCAACTTTCCACAACCTGGTGTTAAGGCTTGGTATGCTGCAGCTAGAATAAGTGACAACTACTGATGATCTCAGTAATAAGTACTGATGATCATTGGTAACCATGTCACATATAAGTACTGATAATTCTAGAACACCAACCTTTAAATTTTTCACAAATTGTGTTTCTAGAAATCAAAGATCTGGCACAGAAACCTGTGGGAAACAGATGGCTATTATATCCCAGGTTTCTGATGGCCATAATTTTAAATGAATTAGAAACTGATGGCCTTGTTGGCCTTGGATCCCTGCACCAGCTGTTCTAGCTGAGGTATACTCCATGAATAACTCGGACCAATCTCTCAAAGAAGCTGCCCGTTTGCTCAAACCCAAGCCAAGGGAACCCACAGCTTCAACTGCCAGATCCAAAGTCCCCACCACGCCAAAATCCAAACCCAAACAAGCTAATCAGGGAGATGAGTCCCTGATGATGCTCCTGTACCACCCTAACAGGATAAACCTACTGGTTCAAACCCTCCGGTAGGGTTAAAGACTCAACCATCAACAGCCGCATAGGTATCCTCTCAAAAGGATCCTGTTGCAACCACTTCAGGGGAAACCACATTACTGAGACGTCTCTCACTTGAGGAGGTTATCATTGAAGAGCATCCCTCTCCCCGGATGCAATCAGCTTCTATCCCCTCTCCCCATGCAAATGCCCCCTAAAGTCCAACCATTATAATTGCTAATGTGCTGACTCAGCTGCATGCCTCTCCTCCTCCCCTACAACCACCAACAAAGGGGAGAACAACAAAAATTGAGGAAGAGGATACACATGCTTCTGACAACCCACAGCACCGGGGTTTAAATGTTCTATCTCCTGGTGTGTGGATATGGAGATCAGAACATCTGGTGAGGCTGCCACCTCTTCTGAATTAGCATATGATCAGACTGAGGTTGGTAACATAACTAAGACCTCACCAGAGGCAACAGCTGATGAAGGACAAAGTCCTAAGGCTGAAAGTCCCCAGTTCCAAGACAAAGGGGCACATGCTACATCTGGTCTACACCCAGTGCTGATGATGACCTGGGCTTCTTTTATGATGTTCTTGCCCAGAACATAATCCTAGTGGAGGAAGTCAGTAGGCTGCAAAAACTACTTGACCAACTCTCTCAGGGAGAAAGACCATCTGCCACCACATCAACCCAACAGATGGCACCTTCCTCTCAAGGTCACTTAAACACACAGCCACTCAAAGAATCTATGCCACCCGCCTCTGTTTCTGGCACCATTTCTCAGGACCAAAACCCCCCTGAGCAATTGGATGCTATCCCTCAAAATCCCCTATCTCTCATCACACAGCAGATAACTGAACTTGTTATTAAAACTATTGATGAGAGACTTCCTTCTGTCTTACAACCTATGGTGGAGGATGTACTGAGCCAAAAGCTTTTTGCTGATCAAACCCTTAAAACCAATGCACCCAAAAAGGGGGAGATTCCAGCAGTGAAAGCTAAAAGAAGAGGATGGAGAAGGAGAAAGAGAAAGAGAAGGACAAGAAGTAGAAATAGAGATGGACTGTGTGTATGAGACCGAGAAAGAGAAGGAGAATGAGAATGAGAAGGGAGCTGAAAAGGAGAAAGTACATGAAAGTCAAAGGATTTTCATGTCACATATAAGAAAAAGAAAAGTGCTGAAAAAGAGAAAAACTTGAATGAAATGGTTAAGAGGCTGATGTTGAACACAGCAGATCAATGGACAATATCATTGATCAGCTGTTTAGGCAAGGTTTCAATACTGAAAAGCTGGACTCTGAAATAAGAAGATTAGAGATCGAAGAGATTCAACAAAGATGGGCCAGCTACAGCATAATGGATAGAGAAAGACTTGAGATCATGATCAGATTTATCAGCAAATACCTTGGGAGATCATTGATCGAAATAAAATCATGGACCAGGGACAGCATCTTGGCCATAACCTCCAAGATCTGTTCGTCTGAGGCATATACTAAGGGATTAGTAATAGAAGCTTTGAATGAAGCAGGAGCAGGGAGCAGGACTGAGCTAGCCAAACACTCAAAAGCCACACTCACCTCCAAAATGCTAACTCATCCTGTCAACATTCCCTCTCCAAAAGAACCACAACCACAACCCACAAAACCAACTCCCTTACCCTCAAAACCAATAGCCGATGATGCACCTAAGCAGAAGAAGAGAAAGGTGTTGAGGCTGGAAGAAGAAGAAGATGATGATGAAGACAGGCTGCCCATCTCAGCTGTTCTGTAGTTGCCTAAGGCCAAAGATCTCTCTCTTGCAATAACTCCTGAGCAACAAAGAGATGCAATCAAGTGAAATTGGAAGAAGAAGAACAACACAGATTGCACGATGAAGAGTTATTGAGGATAGTAGATAAAGCATATGCAGCCACTTCCTCCATCATTAATATGAAAAAACAAGCTCAGAGGATTTATACTCTTAGACATACTTTTCAGTATGTGAAAGAAAGAGTAAGAATTTGGCCTGATCCCAGGGTGGCTCATAGAATACAAAAGAAAAATATCCCTCAGAGATACAATGGGCAAGTGAAAAAGATTGTAGATGAAGTGATCTCCTTAGCCCTTGTAGTCTCACCCTGGGAATCTTGGAAGATTTCAATAAGGCCTACACCTCAAACATGCCCCCACAAAAGATGCTAGAGAACAGAATGATCAAAAAGGGGCTGGTGTATAAGAGGCTGAATGAGATCAGAAAGGATGAGTTACCACTGCTGTTAGAAGGTCATCATCCTGATGAATTTGCTTACAGATAGATTACAACAGTGGTACTCAAAATGGAAAACAGGTCAAATTCCTGTCTGAGTACTATGGGCCAGAAGGATTCTTCGATGGTGAGGCAGATGAGCTCACCATGGAGGAACAAATTGTATTTTTGGAGGCCTACACCAGGGAATCCTACAAGCTCATAGTTGGGAAGTGAGTCTCATGGATGGGGGAACAACTCAGTGTCCAATTCCCCAATACAGAGCTCCCATCCATACATTGCCAACCAAATCATCAGAGACTCATTCCCAGGCCAGTGCTTATATGGGTCATCTTCTCAACTCATCAAGAAGGAAAAAGACCAACCATTCTGCCAACAATAAGTGGGAAAATAAATCAATTAGAGGTCTTGGCTGCATTGGTTCAGGGGGAGTTTGTTGGACCAAAAGAACCAATAAGCCAAGATCAGAAAACCTCTAAGTCCCACATGATATCACAACAACTGCTGAAGGCTTCATCAGCAGTTCAACAAGTGCTGAAGACTTCAATAGCTGAAGATCAAGTACTGAAGACTTCAACAGCTGAAGACTAAAGTGCTGAAGCTCAACAGCTGAAGAACACAAGTGCTGAAGCTGAAGACTAAAGTGTTGAAGCTCAACAGCTGAAGAACACAAGTGCTGAAGCTGAAGACTAAAGTGCTGAAGCTCAACAGCTGAAGAACACAAGTGCTGAAGCTGAACACTAAAGTGCTGAAATCCAACAGCTGAAGAACACAAGTGCTGAAGCTGAAGACCAAAGTACTGAAGGTCAACAGCTGAAGAATACAAGTGTTGAAGCTGAAGACCAAAGTACTGAGGTTTTAGTAGTTTGTCACAACAGCTGAAGAGTACTTCCTAAGTAGTTGTGTTTATCAGTAGTTTTATGTTTTTACTTTCAGTAGTTTTGTAAAACGACTGAAGAGCTTGTTCTTCAGTCGTTGTAGTTTTAGTAGTTTCTTATCAGTAGTTTTGTAATAAGTAAACACTTAGCTTCTTGTAAGAAGATGTCAGCTACTTGACATCTTCAGTAGTTTTAGTGTTTCAGTAGTTTGTTAAATAACGGTTAGATGTCACTATCAAGTGACATCAGCCTACGTCATCTTTCCTTATATAAGGAAGAATGACCTAAATTGTAATTTTGCGAAAGCCATGCCAAAGCGTGTGATTGAATGAAATATTCCTTTTGTAGAAACTTTCTCTCTCTATAACTAATTCTGTTCATTGCTATATCTTTGGTATTCTTGCTCGAATTATGCTAATTGGTACTCTATTCCGCTGTTGAAATCATTTGAATCGATCAAACTAGATGATGAGATCCTAACATCCTACATCTCCTAACGTAGAACATCTCGTAAGGGGGCATACAATTGCTGGCATGATAACTGTTATTGTTTGAGAATTCGGCTGATGGTAAGTGGTCATGAGAACTTCCTCCAAAATCGATGACGCATGCCCAAATCATATCTTCTAGCATCTGAATGGTTCTCTCCGACTAGCCATCCGTCTATGGATGAGAAGTCGTGCTAATATGTAACCTCATCCCCATTGCATCAAGAAATCTCTTACAAAACTTGGATGTAAATTGAGTGTCACGATGAGACATAATAGACACCGGTACACCATGGCGAGTTACAATCTCCTTAATGAATACATCCACCAACCTCCCGGATGAAGACATCTCATAGTAGAAAGTGGGCACTCTTTTTCAGCCGTCAACTATCACCCATATGGCATCATCCCTCTAGCGGTACGTGATAGCTTATTAATAAAGTCCATGGTGATATGTTCCCACTTCCACTTAGGTGTATTCAAAGGTTGGATTTCCCTGTATGGCTTCTGATGCTCCGCCTTCACTTGCAAGCAAGGCACTTACTCATATACTCTGCTACGTCACGCTTCATACTTGGCCACCATTAATCTTTTTCATATCATGATACATCTTCATGGCACTGGGATGGATAGAGCATCAAGTATTATGAGTTTCTTCCATGATATTTCCACACATATCCCCATAACAAGGAATCCATATTCGACCGAATCGGGTTCTAACACCCGGGTGTTTACACCTAACTCCGTAACTATACCTCTCATCCTTTCATAGGTAAGATGATCTTCTTTCAATGCCTCATCCTGGAACTCTTTGACATGCTTAATCATGTTTGAGGTCATAACCAACTCATAAGCCTTCACCCGAATTGGTTCAGGCCTATCCTTACGGCTAAGGGCATCTGCCACTACATTGGCCATGGCCGGATGGCAATGGGTCTCACAATCATAATCCTTCATGAGCTTCGACCATCACTTTTGTCTCATGTTCAAATCCTTCTGGACGAAGAAGTACTTTAAGCTCTTGTGGTTAGTGAAGATAGTGCACTTCATCCCATATAGGTTGTGTCTCCAAATCTTAAATGCAAAGATCACAGCTGCTAGCTCCAAATTATGTGTAGTGTAATTATCCTCATTAACCTTCAACTGTCCGGGAAGTCAAGGCTATATCCTTTCCTCGCTACATCAAAACACAACCCAACCCCAAGTAAGAAACATTTGAATAAACTGCTAAATCCTTGCTTCCTTCAGGTAAGTACAAGGCAAGAGCTTGAGTCAACCTTACTTTAACTCCTCAAAAGCCTTCTCTTGCTCTTATCCCCATACAAGCTTCACATATTTATGGGGAAACATTGTCAATCGGAGCTATCTTAGAGAAGTCTTGGATGCATCTTCTATAATACCCCGCCAATCCTAAGAAACTATGGACCTTGGATGGCGTAATCGGAGACTTCCATTGCATCACTGCCTCCACTTTAGCCAGGTCGATGATAATCCCTTTAGGATTCACCACGTGACCCAATAGAACGCGCACTTGGAAAACTTAGCATACAACTTCTCTTTTCTCAATGTTTTCAATAGTTCTCTAATGTAACCGGCATACACCTCCTCGCTCTTCGAATAAAATAAGATATCATCGATAAACACAATCACTGATTTATCCAACATCGGCCGACACACTTGATTCATGAAGTCCATAAAAGCAGCTGGTGCCTTAGGTAAACCAAAAGACATAACGAGAATTTGTAGTGTCCATAACGCATACGAAAAGCTATTTTAGGTAAATCTTGCTCCTTCACCTTCAACTGATGGTAACAAGATCAAAGGTCTATCCTCAAGAACCCACTGGCACCTTGAAGCTCATCGAACAAGTCATCAGTCCTTGGTAACGGATACCGGTTCTTCATCGTCAACTTGTTCAACTCCCGGTAGTCGATGCACATTCTCAAACTACGGTCCTTTTCTATACGAATAAGAGTGGAGCACCCTAAGGAGAGGTACTCGGTCTAATAAACCCCTTATCAAGAAACTCTTGTAGTTTCTCCATCAATTCCTTCATCTCAGAGGGAGCTAAACAATACGGTGCTCTAGCGACAGGCTGAGCACTGGGTATCAAATCAATCTAGAACTTGATCTCATGTTCTGGTGGGAAACCTGGTAAATCTTCCGGAAACACGTCCTGGAACTCACACACAACCAGTACATGAGACAGTTGTGGTGTTGACATGTCCACATCCATTACATATGCCAAATAAGCACTTCATCCACACTTCATGCACTTTCCCACCACTGCCATTGAAATCACACTTGGGATTGTAGTGACTCGATTACCATAAACCATCATTGAACTCCCGTCAGACACTATGGGTCGAATCATTTTCTTGCAACACACAATATTTGCCTCGTAGGCTGATAACCTAAGGTCATCATGAATAGCCTAGCAGGAAACTTATGACCTTCTAATTCTATGTCACAGCCTTCTACCATCTTAGAAATCATGTTAGACTTACCTATGGTTTTTCTACATCAACGAGCTTATTAATGGTTTTACTACTAAGAGGGAAATTGGCATAGAAAGTAGCAGAAATAAAAATCCTAGTAGCACCCAAATCAAATAACACAAATGCAAGAGTTTAGTTTACTAGAAACGTACCTGAAACAACATTGGGGTCCGTCCTGCCTCCTCCCGGGTCATTGTGAAAGCTATGGCGCTTGCTTTTTGCCCTTCGGTCCCGACCGTCTTCTTCGCTCTGGAACTCTCAGCCCTTGGCTTCTTGCATTCCCGGCTCATGTGGCCATCTTTGCCACAGTTAAAACACCTCACCATCCTATAATTCCTAGCCACATGACCCGTCCGCCCACACTTGAAGCATACATTTGATTCCCATCAATACTCTCCAGCATGCTAATTCCCACACTTACCGCACTTCTTCAACCCGGCATTAGGTGTAACCACACACTGGTCACTAACCCTTCTAGCTTTGTTGTTTAAAGCGGCCCCACCACATCCAAACCACTTTCCATTCTAGTTCCTGTCACCACCACATTTCTTGCTCACCTTAGCCACCGCCACCTCCCTCTCGTCATACAGTCTTCCCGCCAAATCAACCACCGACCTGAACATACATGTCTGGGTGGCGATCTTGTGCTTGTGGATGTCCGTTGGCAGATACTAAATATACTTCTTGATCTTTCGTGATGCGGCAGTCACCTGAACCAGCAGCAGCCATGCCATCTCATTTAACTTGGTGGTGTACTGCTAGTCTGTCATGGTTCTCGCCTGCAGCTGCAGGAACTACCCCTCAATCTTGGTAAGCTCTCTAAGAGGTCAGGACTCCTTAATCACCAGCTTTTTCAGCTCTGTCCACTTCATCCTCCTAATAGCCCTATTGCCCTTAGCCTAGACCATATTCTCTCACCAACACAAGGTCGAGTCTATGAATCAGTGAGCAACAAACTTCACCATCTCATCCTCCCTACACTCGCTGATATCAAGTACAACTTCCATCTCTCTACCCATCGATGAGTAGCAGCAGTGCCATTGCCATTAAATGTCAGGGCCTTGCATATATGGAATGCCCCAAAGTTACAACCACATGCTACTTCATGCACAGGCTCTTCTTCCTCCTCCTCAACACAAGAGGCAACCGTCTCAGTCTCCGGTCACTCTCCCTACCACGAAGACCTATTCCTCTCCTTCCTTTTGCCTTTTCTTATAGTTTTGATTACTTTGGTAACCTCAGATGATATGATAATTTGCATGAGTGGGTGAACCTCCTCAACCACAGCCTCCTTCACTGAGGCCCTCAAATTCGCACTCACATCACCACCCTCCTGATGAGGGGTCTCGGGCTCTTCATGAGCCATCTTAAGAACCTTAGCTTTGCCTCTCGTGACCCGCGGTTTAGCAACTCATCCATGAGGGCCTCCACGACCTCCACCAAGCAACGCCTTCAAAGATCTACCACCAACAATCCTCTAAACATGCTATAAGATCCATAGACCAACACAGTCATTCAGGGTAATAGCTCAGTTTATGTTAAGTATAGTAAGTCCCTAATTATAGTGGCCAGTTGTGATTAGACACTAAATTTACTCTTCATACCCTAAGCATTTCCTATCCTGACTACATTAGTGTCTAAATCTACTAAAAGCACATAAGCCACATAACATGCACACACAATACCAGTTAACATTCAAATAAAATACCTGATGTCACGTAGCTATTTGGATTGGCATCCTTCTATTTTGCCCTAATTTCAGTTTACGTTTCTTTTGAAAATGTTTACCTATTTCTCTTAAACTTTGGCTCTAATACAAACTTTTAAGGCCCTATTCCCAGAATACTCAATGTTGGACAATCATTACACGTAAAAGAAAAAACATAAAACATAAAACTTAAATTTACATTTTCATTTACTAAAACATCACATCGGAATAACTTAAAACCATCTCATATATGAATGACTGCTTTTGCAAAACAATACAACATTGTTAATCACTACAAAAATCTTATTGTTTGCATTATATCACAAAAACATCATTGTTATATAAAATGGATGCCATCCAAAATAAGCCAATTAGCTGCCCAGTGCCATCCTCAGTAACAATTACCTGCCAATTAGAAAATACATAAAAGTCAGCGTTGCTGAATGAGTTCTAGTTTTATAAATAAAATACTTACATCCATTTTAAAACTGTTCTTTACTTTCATTCGCGTCATACGTCATACGTACACATAGATAATACTCATTATTATCTTTCATCTTCATTCATCATTATCTTTCACTTTTCTTTGGACCAATGCCATGTGCTAGACCCCAACATCAAACATAAAGTGGTTCATGGGCCGAAGGTTATAAATAGACCACCATACATTATGCTCGGTGGCTTTCACACAATACTGGGGTAAGCAACAAAGGTCCCATACGTTTGGTTAGTCACAAAGACTGGACCGCTATGTGTATCTTTATAGGTTAGCTAAACCACACTCAATTGAGCTAACAACATTTTAGAGTTGTGCACCTCCTTTCATTCGCTTGCAAGGCTTTACATTTGTCCTTTCATTCAATCATGCATGCATTCATTCATTCTTTACATTCCTTGTTTCATTAATTAATACTTTACGTTCAAGCCAAATAATAATTTATAAAAAGATCATAAAGAAAACTTACGAGGAATATGCATAACATCATCATAAACACAACGTAAGGAATCTGCAGGATCGGTTAATGTCACCAGACAATTGGTTTTCTCTCAACTCACTAAAACAACACTCGTATGAAAGCAAAGTCTCTAAGAGTTGATAACAATATAATAAGTAATAATCAAACACAAGAAGTAATTTTTAAGGTACTTGCACATATTACTTCTCAACTCAAATATTACAGGACTCTTACAAGCATGTTGTTATGAGTTACAATGAGAAACTATATATACTACTACCTACATCCGGATATACATTGATACAAGCTAGGATCCTCTAACTAAAGTAGATACTACAAAGCTATAGTTTAAGGTATCTCACATAAGAGTTTATCTGAGATATGGTAGTTAGGACATGTCCCTGACTTACCTTTTGTCACCAAGTAAAGTTACTAACTTGTATTAACATAAAAAGGGGAACATTGGAATAAAGTATGGTCAACAACATGGCTCTTTTGAGAAAACGCCATGTAGTATTAGAGGTCTATAGCAGAGTGTCAGAGACCATACTTATGTCCAGCGGTTCATTGTAGTGTCTTCTTAAGGATAAATTGTTTTAGAAGAAAAAGTACTTCCGAGGCCATTTATACTTCAGAAGAGGCTAATTCTTTCGAGGTTTGAGGACTTCTTCTTTCTTCATACTTCGGAAGTAGTCTTCTTATTCTTCTTTTGAGACTTGTTCTTTGGAAGTGATCACTTTATCTTTGGAAGTAGAGTTTTGTCTTTGGAAGTAAAACTTTCACTCTGTCTTCGAAAGAACTCTACTTCCTTCGGATGTTCCACACTGGCTTCGGAAGCCTTAGTAAGTAGCACCAAAATTTGTCAAAGTGATTTGGTTTTGGTTGCATTGACCTTCTTCCTGATCCAACAAACACCCCCTAAGCTAATGCTACCAAAACCACACTTCTTTCTACTCCTCAAAACCTTCAGCACCAAGGAGAGTAAATACTGTCAGTTTCCTTGTTCTTCACAGATGTGGTGCTGAGAAGTTTGTACAAATCTTTAGTTGACAGGAATTCTAGTCTGTCACCCTAAAGGATATGTACCTTTGCTGTGGCTCTCTGAAAAGAGTTAGTTTATGGGAGCTATTGTCATATTCCTATCTAACTATAGGTTCCAATTCAGGACCCTCCACCATCTATAGAAAGGTTGTGCCCTTGGTGGGCGGTCTATCCTTGTCTTCCTTTCTTCTCAACTTTAACTCCTCTTCAATCTTCGCTTTTGTTGTTAACTGAGCCAGATGAAGACTGCTGAGATGATTTTTGATGTGGCAGCAGTTTCAGAGTTGGAGGGGTTAGAGAATGGTTTCTTTGCTAACTCAACAATATCAAACGTGCTACAGTGTAGTAGAGAGGTGGCATTTAGACTGTTGACTTCACTGTTCTCTCTTTCCTTAACAAAGTTATGAGTAGCTTCATCGAGCCACCACTGGATTATTTTCTTTCTAGGCACAAGAGACTGACTAGGAATCTTGTCCTCTTTCCTTGTATCCAGTAGAGTCACCAGCTTCCTTCTTAGTCTCTTTTCTTCATCATTTAGTGTGTCCGAGTTGAGGCCAAGAAGTTCTGCAACATGGTCCAGTGTTCCTCTAGGCAGATCAAGAAATTAATCTCTTGTGAGGGAACGTGAAGATCCTGTTGGACCTTATATGCCCAAGACACATACAAAGATTGATGTGGTTAGTACGTTATGATCCAAGTCGGGTCACAACCAATAACAAGCTATATAAACACCAATTAGTATTTATTTTTTGATAAGATCAAAAAATAAATACCGACACCAATTTAGAAAATGGGTTTTTCTAAAACGTTGCTTTTTTAAAAGAACAACATTATATGGATAATTTGTTCATTAGAAATTGTTTGTTTCATTATTTAAGTTGGTTAAATAATAACAAATAAAAGTCTGTTATTGTTATAAAATTAAAAGAGGTTTTAATTTTATAAAATGAAGGGTAAGAGTGTAACTTTTTTTATAAAACTAAATGGGAGGGAAACCCATTTTGGATGGGATTTTCGGCCGCCCATATGGGGCCTTGGGACTCTCCTTTTGATCTTGGTTTTTGGCAAGCCATTCCCACTTGAACACTCTTGCATTATTCACCTTTCTCTTACACACACTTCTCTCTAAGCAAAAAGAAGAACTCTCTAAAAGTGTGGCTGAAAAATTCGGATTTTGCAAAGGAAGGGCTGAATTTCGGATCATATAGAAGCTACAAAGTGAGTTCTTTGGTGTTAAGCATCCTAACTTGCAAGGTGTTTGTAAGAACTTATGGGTATCACAACTTGAGGTTCTCTCTTTTTGGGGCTGGACATTCAACAACATCTTCGTATTCATCTCATACATCTACAACATTTGCACAAGAAAGGTTGTTTTCTATTAACACCCTATGGTTGCTTTGTGTTGTTAGATAGCATGTTATTTCACATACATTTGATCCTTGTTCTTGGGTTTTGTTTGAATTTAAATATGGCAAAAAATTTCACATTATTAACCATATGTTAAACTTCTTCTTCTGCTGCGTTTTTCTAGTTTAAATGGTCAAACTAACTTGATTAACATGTAGCAAAACCCAACAATGGCATCTAGAGCCGGTTATGTGGATATGTGCTTCAAAAGGTCTTGAAAAATTAGTTTACATGGAAATTTCAACCCATTAGGGGCTGCTTTGTTGTGGATTTATGAATGCCTTACATTTCAAGGTTTAATCTTGCATGATTTGGTTTAAACCTTGAAAGATTTACATCAAATGGTTGATTGTGTTCTTTGGACCAACCTTAAAGTTTTAGTTTATGTTGGCTGAAACTTTGGGGCTGAAATAAGGGATTTATTGTTGTTCTTGGATGTTGTATGTGTTTTATATTATGGTGCATAACATAGCCCTAGCCTTATGTGTTGGTTTTGGTTGATTGTGTTTTGTCATGTTGGTTTGTTCTTGAAAGGGTTGTAATTTGTGTTTTGTATCTTGGGTTGTAATTTATTTATTCATTTGGTGATTTAATAAATAGATTAAGTGCATTTCTTTTATTAGACAAATTTTATTAGGATATGATTTTGTAAAAGGAGATGCACAAGATGAAGACTCAAGGAAGGACACAAAAGACATGGACACTTGAAGCATTTGGATGTGGATTCAAGTGGGAGTTCATGGACACATTTTGATGTGTCATCTTGACCCTTAAGAAAGACCTTATGACAACACTTGTGATGGCAAACAAGTGTGGTCAACTTAGTAGCTATGGTTATGCACCCATGTTTGTATGTTTATGCTTGTTTGGATGTTTGTTGTTTGATTGTTTGGTTGATATTGGATATGCATTACAAACTCATTAACAAAGTGAACAAGCTGAAAATTTGATGGTTCTTTATCATTAAGTGGTTTATAAAAGGTTATTAAAAGGATTAATGGTTTCAATAAAAGAGGTTTTATTAAAAGTGAACCATAGGGTATCTTGTATTTGAAAGCATGCAAATATAAGGTACATAGAGTTTTCTAAACTAAGATCATGAAAACTTAAATTCCTTTTAAACAAGTTTAACACCATCATTTCGCACACCACTTGAGTCATTTGGAAACTCTTAATGGGATAAAGGTCACCTAACCATTTTGAGGGAACTTGTGACTTGAGGTGGGGATACCATATTGTGGGATAAAGGTCACCTAACCACTTATGTTGGAAAACTCACATGTGTGTGCAAGTAGGGTAACTTGATTTGCAAACCATATTAAATGGATCACCTACAATATGGTTTACAAAGGTGTGATGGGATTAACATGCTGACAATACATATGATGTTTAAAGTCGATCCCATACCCTAGAAGTTGCAAAGGGTTGCAATTGTCAAAATGTTGACTACCGTGTTAATTTAAATAATGGGATAAAGGTCACCTAACCACTATTTTAATATAATGTTGGATTCAAGATTTTAAAATTATGTAAGACACTTAAAAGGGTTTTAATTATTAAAATATGAACAATATCAAAATTACTAAAATTGAACTTTGTAATACTTTGTAGATGGCCACCAACAATAATGATAACAACGGAATCCCGACCGCTCACTCGCTATCACTAAGAACCATTCTCCAAAAGGAGTGTCTAAACCATAACAACTTTATTGATTGGTTTCAAAACATGAAAATTTTTCTTAAGCAAGAGAAACGATCATACATATTAGACGATCCGATTCCCGATCAACCTAGTGAGGATGATGAGGAGGCCTATAATAATTGGGTGAAATACACTGAGGACTCAGTCCAAGTGTCTTGCCTCATGTTGGCAAGTATGACTCCAGATCTTCAAAAGGAATATGAGCATCATGGAGCATATGACATGGTAACCCAGTTGAAGGAAATGTTCCAACAACAAGCATGGGTTGAGCGCTTCAAAACGGTTCAAGCACTCCATGTGTGTCGTATGGACGACACCCAATCTGTTTCATCTTATGTACTTAAGATGAAAAGCCACATTGACCGCCTCGAACGGTTGAATTGTCGAGTCTCAAAAGAGTTGGCTACGGATTTGATCCTCGACTCTTTGTGAAAAAGGTTTGACAATTTTGTCATGAATTATAACATGAACGGGTGGGACAAGAACATAAGCGAGCTTCACTCTATGCTCAAAACTGCCGAGGCGGCCATGGGTAAAAGGGTTTTTACCCGTTCTCACCATCAATGAAGGTGGGAACAAGAAGAGGCCTCACCCTACACCCAAGGCAAATGTTGCCAAGGGTAAAGGGCACATTAGGGTAAAGGGAAAGGGAGTGGTTAGAGCGCCACCACCAAAACCCGCAGAGAAGAAGCAAAAGGTTTCTTCAAATGACCCATGATTTAAGTGTGGGGAGATCAGACATTGGGCAAGAAATTGCCCAGTCCATCTCAAAGAGTTGCAAGCAAAGAGGGACGCCAAGCAAACCTCAGGTACATGTTTCATGATCCATATTGGTCTAAATTTAATATCCTCTAACACATGGGTATTGGATACCGGATGTGGAACTGATATTTGCAACTTATTGTAGGGGTTCAAAAGAAGTAAGGACTTCAAGAAAGGGGATGTGAGCCTCTTCATGGGCGATGGGGCAAAGGTTCAAGTTGAAGGCCGAGGGGACTACATCTTGAAGCTTCCAAATGGTTTGGAAGTAATTTTGAACAATATTTTGTATGCTCTTAGTTTGACTAGGAACATTATTTCTGTTGCCCAATTAAGACAATATGGTTATGTTTTGTCATTTATTAAGAATGAAATTCGTGTTTCTTTAAATGGCACGTTTTATTTTAAAGCTATTCCTGTTAATGGTATTTATGAATTGGTTCGTGAAAACACATTATGTGATAGCTCATTGTACCAACCACCACTAAGAAACTTAAATTAGATTTGAGTGATACCTATATTGGCATTACCGTCTTGGTCATATAAACAAGAAGCGCATACAAATACTTCAAAAGAACGGTCTTTTAAAAGCAAATGAATATGATTCATTCGATATATGTGAATCTTGTTTACAGAGTAAAATGACTAAGGCGCCTTTTAGTGGCAAGTCCGAAAGGGCAAAAGATTTGTTAGGCATCATACATTCGGATGTATGTGGTCCTTTCAAGCCAAGAACTAGGTACCATGAAAGATACTTCATTACCTTTACCGATGACTATAGTTGATACGGTATGTGTACTTGTTAAGACACAAAGATGAAGCTTTGAAATGTTCAAAATCTTCCAAAATGAAGTAGAAAATCAACTCAACAAGAAAATAAAAATTCTCCACACCGATAGAGGAGGTGAATACCTAAGTGATGCTTTTAGAGACCATCTTAAAAGTTGTGGTATTGTCTCACAACTATCTCCACCTGGAACACCACAACAAAATGGTGTGTCCGAGAGGAGATTGAAATCTATTATATATGGCTCGATCAATGATGGCTAGATGCTCACTGCCTCTATCATTTTGGGGTTTCGCTTTGCTCTCTGGCCCGTATTTTGAATATGGCCCCAACCAAGAAAGTGGAACCACACCTTTTGAAATATGGCATGGAAGAGTTCCATCATGGTCATATTTAAAGGTATGGGGTTGTGAGGCTTATGTGAAGACTCCCACCTCGAACAAGCTTGAAAGTCGTTCCACTAAGTGTATATTCATTGGATATCCTAGAGATTCTATGGGATATTATTTCTATGATCCATTGGAACAAAAGGAGTTTGTTGCCAAGAAGGCTGAGTTCTTAGAAGCTAAGTTCCTTACGGAAGGAGCTAGCAGTAGAACTGTGGATCTTGAGGAGGATCAAGAACCACAAACCAATACACGTTTGGTTGACACTAGCACATCATGAGGATGTTGAGAATGATCAAGTAGTTGATCAATATACACAAAACATTCGTAGATCTGGTAGAATTAGTAATCCACCTGAAAGATATGGATTTTTCGTAGATGGATGCTATGTGGTAGATTCCGATGAACCAACCACCTATCATGATGCAGTGTCCAATTTGGATTGTGACAAATGGCTTGAAGCCATGATGTTGAGATGCAATCCATGTATGACAACCAAGTATGGGACTCGGTTGAACCACGTCTAACTCCAAGATAATTGGATGTAAGTGGGTTTTCAAGAAGAAAACTGATATGCATGGAAACTTGGATACTTATAAAGCTAGACTTGTAACGAAAGGTTTCACTCAAACTCAAGGGGTTGATTATGATGAGACTTTCTCACCAGTTGCAATGCTAAAGTCTATTAGGATATTATTTGCCATAGCTACTCATTATGATTATGAGATTTGGCAAATGGATGTCAAAACCACTTTTTTAAATGGATATCTTGAGGAAGATGTCTATATGATTCAGCCTGAAGGTTTTGTCAACTCAAAACATCCTAACAAAGTATGCAAGTTAAAGAAATCAATCTATTGATAGAAGCAAGCATCAAGGAGTTGGAATGACCTTTTTGATGAAGAAATAACCAAATTTGGGTTCATCAAAAATGCCGATGAGCATGTGTATATAAAAAGCTAGTGGGAGCATCAACATTTTCTTAGTATTTTATGGCGTTGACATTCTACTATTTGGAAATGACATTCCACCATGGAAGGTTTAAAAGCCTGGCTTGGAAGCTGTTTCTCCATTAGGGATCTTGGTGAAGCCGCCTATATTTTAGGAATAAAGATCTATAGGGATAGATCAAGGCGGTTGATAGGTTTGAATCAAAGTGCATACATTGATAAGATCTTGAAACGGTTAAAGATGGAAAACTCCAAGAAAGGTACCGTACCTATTCAAGAGAAACGATATTGAGTAAGACTCAATGTCCAAGCTCAAAGGAGGCAAGAGAAAATGAAGGGAATCCCGTATGCGCCTGCCATAGGATCCATCATGTATGCAATGATATGCAGTAGACCGGACGTGTCATGCGCCTTGAGCATGACAAGCCGATATCAACAAAATCCTGGAAGAGTCATTGGATGGCTGTTAAGAACATACTTAAGTACCTAAGGAGGACTAAAGATATGTTCCACGGATGCGAGTTTCCAAACTGATCGAGATGATTCACGATCACAATCGGGATACATTTTCATCTTGAATGGATGAGCAATCTATTAGAAGAGCTCTAAGCATGATATGGTGGCATTATCAACTACATAGTCAGAATACATTGATGTTTCATTAGCAGCTCAGGAAGCTGCAAGGTTAAAGAAGTTCATGCCGATCTAGGGGTGGTTCCTTCCATTGAGGAACCCCTAGAAATTCTTTGTGATAACGAGGATGGGATTGCTCAAATCAAGGAACCCCGTGCACATGAGAAGACTAGGCACATTGAACGAAGATTCAAATACATAAGGGATGAAGTTGAAAAGGGAAAGATATGTATTCGCAAAGTTCACACAAATCAAAACATGCGGATCCACTCACAAAGCTTCTGAAAAGGCGAAGCATGAAGTCATGCTTGTGCCATGGGGCTTCAATATTTTAGTTACTGGATTTGATCTTTAATTTGTGTAATGAGATATCGTAACCCTTTTATTACTTAAATGAATTATTCAGTTATGATGATTTAACTAATATTTCTATTTTGCATGTTTAAAATCCATGAGTAAATTATTACTCAGAATGTCCTAGTTGTTCATGCTGGGGAATAAGTATGAAGGTAATGCTACCATGAACTTGGATTGGTAGATATTCATATGGATGAATATAAAGCAAAAGGTTGATCCCGAGGTTCATAGGTATTTGTGGGATGCAAATATTGGACTGCCTGCATCTCAAATATTACTACATGGAATCTTCCTAATTGATCATAAGTAATTTTGAGTAAAGGCGAACATCATTTGGTATTCCTCTGACCTGAGATACATATTGAGTCTTGATATTTACCGAATATTATACTTTGACTTAACTCTTCGCTATTCTGAAATATGGCAGTACATAAGTCTGAGTTCAGGTATGATAAAAGGCAATTGTGAGAGACGTATGTTGTGAAGAATGGATTTGTCCCTCTTATTCGTTGAGAGTAAGATGTGTAAGGCCTGATAAAGTTAAATCAATGAGGATGACCACTCTATGTCTCTAGGATTTAACATGACATCTGTGACAAAAGGAAAAATGATTGATTCACCTAAATCATTTCAAGTATGGTACTTGAAGGAGATGATGTTATTGAATGGCACTTAGTCATACGTATTAAGGGTAGTAAGCTGTTGTTAGGCGGTATTTACTGCTTGCATCAATCTTTTATGAATCTTGTGCAAGTGGGAGATTGTTGGACCTTATATGCCCAAGAGACATACAAAGATTGATGTGGTTAGTACATTATGATCCAAGTCGGATCATACCCAATAACAAGCTATACACACCCCAATTAGTATTTATTTGTTGATAAGATCAAACAAATAAATACCGACACCAATTTAGAAAATGGGTTTTTCTAAAACGTTGCTTTTGTAAAAGACAAATTTTGTGGGTAATTTGTTCATTAGAAATTGTTTGTTTCATTATTTAAGTTGGTCAAATAATAACAAATAAAAGTGTGTTTTTTTATAAAATTAAAAGAGGTTTTAATTTTATAAAATGAAGGGACCCACCTGCCTTCCCAACAAGCTGTGAGCCCGAGATAGTCTTTCATCCAGGCTTTGTTACCTATCTCTTCGTTGCAATGTCCTTTGTTTCTTTTTCCTTCCCTTTTCTTCTTTTCTCTCAACTTGTCTCTTGCAGCTTTTTTTCTCTCTTTCTCCAACTAATCCTGCTCTTTGACAAAGAGCCATAGGATCGTTTCATCATTGTGTGAAGACAACTTTTGAACAAAGAACCCTATGGAGGTTAGAAAGGCTATCCTTTCCCTCTTGAGCTGCATATCAGCTTCCCTCTGTTCCTTTTCTTTCTCTTCCTCTAAGGCCAACCCTACTGCTTCCTATTGCAGTCTAGTTGCCTTTTCTAGTTCCACCAACTCCTCTAATGGTAGCGGAAGTGTATCTTCATTGGCAACTCCAAGCTTGATAAGCTGGTCAATGATCTCCTCTCTCCTTTTATTGTTGATTGCCTCTGGTTGGCTGTAGTTGCTTTTGTACTATTAGCTAACAGCTTCCCAGTTGGAAGTCTTCCTTTTCTTTTTAGCTTTTTAATATTATCCTCTTCTGAAGCTCTTCCATAGTCATCTTTTTCTTTCCTTTGTTATCTTTTGAAAGCTTGACTTGGGGGTTCTTGGAATGTGGATTCGGATTGTGATACAGGCGAGAGGGTGTCTCAACATGAGGTTGATCTAGGAAGTCCTCACTATTCACCTCATATGCTAGTTCTAAGATTGCATATGTGATTATTAGTTCCTTGGACATTATGAACAGTCCTTCCGCAGCTTCTATTTCAGCTTCGGAAGATTCGGCTTGTTCTTCCAAGCCTTACTTCAGCTTCAGAAGTTTGAGGGCATGCAGATTGTGTCCTAACTGTTTCGGTTGCTAGGCCATCCGTCCCTATTTCCGCTTCGAATTGAATCTCAAGTTCCATGTTGACCTTAGGTTGACTAACTTCTTCCATAGTTGTAGAAGGTGCACTTAGCCTCTGAAGTTCTTCAGCTCCGAAATACATCATTGCTGCATGAGGGCTTGGTTGATCAATAGAAGATCTCAACAAAAACATGGAGAAGAGTCTGTAGAGATCATTGAGCATCCATTGGTCAGTTTGCAATAAGACTTGAAAGGGCGTAAAGAAGTTGTAATGGGATCCAAGAATTGGGAAGTTAAAGTTTGGGTCTGTGGTTCCTCAAATGATTGTCTCTGAACACTCTGCCCTTTTTGGTAGCATCATCTTGAGTGCTAGATGAACTGGAGGAAGAGGTCAAGGAGACCTAAACAGGTAGATGCCTAACAGATCTTTCAATATGTTTCTTAGCTAGTGAGCCTTGAGATTGTCAATCTCAAGTTGCTGAGTGGTAGACCTTTCTTCTGAAGCCCTAACCTTTGATTCAAGGTTTGAGACTTTAGATAGTAGGTCTTCAATGAAGAGTTGCAAGATTCCCTCATTTTCTTTTGAAGAATCACGGGGAGATGAGGTAACATACCTAGTATGTTTAGCCTCACCACCAGATGTGGTTTCTTGGCACCCTAGTTTCCCCTGCTTAATGATGTCTCTTTTAGAGTCATCAAAAGGCATGGTTGCCACAGATTCAGTCTCAGAGATGTTACCACTGTTCTTAAGGTCCATTGAGGCACGTTTTGTAGGGGCAGCTGAATCTGCATGAGTCCCCTCTACATCAATGGGACTCGCCTCAGTAATGGTTTTCTGATAGGGGCTAGAGATAAGAGGTCTCTCGAGGCTCTGTTGATCTTGGAGAGGGTGTTGTAGATCAACATCATTGCCAAGGAGGGATGTTATCTCTTCATTAGTTTTGAAGAGAAGGTTAATGAAAGATAATGTGGTTAAACCTACTAACCTGGGACCTTGGTCAATGTCTATAGGCATTGAGCCTCTAATGGGGTTGTCCCTTATTGGCTGCTCAAAGGAGTGTAAATACTCACCCTGAGGGCTTTCAGAATGGGTAGTGGGCTCATGGGTTTGAGATTGAGGAGACTCAACCCATATTGAGGTGAATGGTGAAGGATGGTGACACCTCAGACTAAGTGGGAGCCCAATGTTCCACTTTAGCCTTTTTAGATTGAACAAGAAGAGCTTGTTGAATCAGAGGAGATTGAACAAGGGTTCGTTTGGGGCTTCTTTTGTAGGTGATGGTGATGGGGGGAGAAGGTGAAATTGGCATTGTGGGAGGAGGAACTTCCAGTTGTAGGAGTGAAGGACAATGTGTAAGAGGAACTTCTAGTTGTAAGAAAAGTTGAATTTATAGACAGTTGACCTGCTCACATCTCCACCATATCCTATGAGGATGTAGGTGCTGTCTAAATCTTTCTTAGAGAACTTAGTAGGGGCACCCTCATCATGAAGCTCCAGATGTCCGTGATGAGTTTTTCAGTGATGACCAACTCCTGGCCACAAATGTTGGAACGTATTACACGAACCCCATTTAGGATTTCAACCTGACTGTTACCCTAAATTTCAATCATGTGATTGAGGTAAACTGTCAAAATAATAGTCAAGGCAGTGTAGTAGGATGATTAGGTGAGGAAGGCGATAATTTCAGAGAAGTCCGCATCTCTTGACGAATCAAGAAGTGCGACTTGGTTGTGTTGAGGATTTAGGGATATTGAGAAAATGTGAAGGTAGAAGAGTTTGAGCTTGGGTGAATTTAGGAGAAAGGAAACTATTAGGGCTGTAAAAATCTATGGTAAGAATATGAGAGTGAACAGTCAGGATTATTTAAAAGAGGGTGAAATGGCGGTAATGTGTTAGGATAAGGTGATGTGATTTTTTAGTAGATGAAGTGACAGGGGCAGTAAGGTTTAAATCAGTGATTTAATCTTACATCATTAACAAAATCATTACTTTTTACAGTGTGGGGCCCAAGATATTTCCATTACACAGTAAAATCTCCCTTCCGAATATAAAACATATCCGAAGGTAATTTGTCTTCCGAAGGCAATTCCTACTTCTGAAGGTAAAAGTTACTTCCGAGAGTAAAGATTGCTTCCTGAGTGGAGAGTTTTGTAAGATTCGGAAATAGATCTCATATGAAATAAATCACTTCTTCCAAGACTAAAAACTCTTCTCATAAGAAAAATTATCCTTGGAGAAGTTTTGCTTCAGAGGATATGTAAAATGTCTTCCGAGGGTTAAGTTCTCTTCGAAAGAAATTTATACATAGAAATTTTCAGAGAGAGCTTTTGTAACAGGGCTTAGATTGTATTGACATAAAAAATTACATATTAAAAAGGTTTTCAAAAGAGTTTAGCTAATCAATGTTTATCATCCCAATAGCTTCTATGGGATACTTAAATCATTGTTCATCAAAAGCTTTGGTGAACAAATCAGCATATTATTCATTTGAATCAACTTTGATTAGCTTAATCAGATTCTTCTCATGAATATCTCTAATGAAATGGTACTTGGTATCAATATGCTTTGTCTTGGAGTGCTTTACTGGCTTTTTAGTAATGGAGGTAACACTATTGTTGTTAATATGGATAGGAGTGCTCATAAAGTTGAATCCATAGTCTAATATCGGATTTTGAATCCTAAGCAGCTAAGCACAACATCTTGTAGAAGCAATGTATTCAGCTTCAGCAGTTGATGTAGAGACATAGGATTGTTTCTTGCATTGCCATGAGATGATCCTTCCACCAAGAAATTGACATCCTCCTGATGTTGATTTCTTGTCAATGTTGCAACCACCATAGTCTCTGTCAGAGTATCCATAGAGATTGAAGTAACTATTCCTTGGATACCAAAGACCTAGTTTAGGTGCACCATTAACGTATGTGAGATTTCTCTTTCCAGTAGCTAGGTGAGACACATTTAGAGTAGCCTGATATCTTGCACATATGCAAGTTGCAAACATAATATCAGATCTACTTGCTGTGAGATACATCAGAGAACCAATAATCGCCCTATACTGATGTTTATGAGTATACTCCCCCTCAAGGTCAGGACGAAAATTATGGTTTCAGGGTATGGGTGTCTTGGTTGGCTTACAATCTTTCATCTCAAATCTTTCTAGGATGTCATTAACATACTTAGATTGATTGATGAAAACCCATTCCTTTAGTTGCTTCACCGGAATTCCAAGGAAAAAGTCCATTTTCCCCATGGAACTTATCTCAAACTCCTTCATAATGCTTTCAAAGTCTTTACACATGTGGTCATTTGAAGAACTAAATATGATGTCATCAACATAGACTTGAACAAGCAAAATGTCCTTACCAGACTTCCTTATGAAGAGAGTCTTGTCCATGGTTCCTCTTATGTTACCATTCTTTAGAAGAAACTGAGATAGAGTCTCATACCACAGCCTAGGTGCTTGGTGCAACCCATATAGAGCTTTATCCAATTTGCACAGAAAGTTGGGATGTGCGTGTTCAAATCCTGGAGGCTGGCACACATACACTTCCCTGTCTATATCACCATATAGAAAGGCACACTTGACATCAAGCTGGTAGACAGTAAAGTTGTTGGACGTAGAATAGGCAAGGAAGATCATAACTGCCTCAAGTCTTGCAATACGTGCAAAGACATTAGTATAATCAATTCCTTCCTCTTGTGTGTATCCTTGAACTACCAGACTTGCCTTGTTCTTGATAATTAAGCCTCCAACATCTCATTTGTTCCTGAATACTCATTTAGTGCCAATTGGTACTTGACCAGATGGTAGTGGACATAGGTTCCAAACCTCTTGTCTTTCAGCTCCTCTTGCATTGATTCAACCCATCTACTAACTTTCAAGGCATCTTCCACCTTCTTGGGTTCCATCTGGGATAAGAAGCATGAGTACAAGCAGACATTCTCATGATGAGTCTGCCATTTTGTTCTCACACCTTGAGACACATCCCCAATGATCTTCTCAGGTGGATGAGTATTGTGAATACTTAAGTAAGGAATCACTTCTAGTTGCAAGGATAAGTCTAAATTACAAATATTTTGCTCAGGAACAGGAACACTTTGTCTAGCTGTTGTTTCAAACTCATTCAATGAGGACTGATTGAACGAATGAGAAACATCATCGATTGTTGGCTGTGAAGTAGCATTAACATTTGCATGTTCCTTCAAAATGCTACTTCCCTCAGCTTGGTGTTGTGTTGGATCACCTGATGAGTTTTGAGTATCAGCAGGTGAGTCACTGGTTGAAGCTTCACTATTCCTTGATATAGTTATACTATCTCATTTGTGAGTAGTGGGAGCTTGATTTGTTGAAACTCTTAGAGAACCTGGAAGATGTCTGGGTAGCTCAAACAGCTGATCAGCCTCAGCATGAGCATTGGCATCACTTTGAGCACCTGTTCCAACTAAAACATTCTCACAAGAAGCTTTAGAATAGTTTGCAAACAATTTTAAATCAAAGATATTATCAGGGCCATTCCCCCTAACACAAGTAGTGTGCTCATTTACAACTATATTCGTTGACTCCTTAAATTGTTGATTCTTGATGTTGTATACTCTATAAGCTTTAAAGCTAGAAGAGTATCCAACAAAGATAGCATTATTTGAATTTTCAGCAAATTTTGCCAAATTATCCTTTGTCTTAAGTATGGTACACCTGCTGCCGAAGAACCTTAGAAAGCCAATGAACGGTGGCCTGTTGTTCCATAGCTCATAAGGGGTTTTTCTATGTGGCTTAACCACAAGAACTTTGTTCTGCACATAGCATGAAGTGCTAACTGCCTCTGCCCATAATGTTAGAGGTAGTTTGGAATCAGCTAACATCGTTCGAGCAGCCTCAATAAGTGTCGTGTTCCTCCTCTAAGCAACACCAATTTGTTGAGGAGTTCTGGGAGCACTATATTTTTTGGCAATCCCTTTTGAGTTACGGAATGAGTCAAAAACTAAGTTCTTAAACATGGTCCCTTGATCACTTCTAATAATCTTAACCTTGTGATCAATTTGATTTTTTATTTTAAGAATAAAATATTTTAATGTTTTAGTAGTTTCATCTTTTGTTCTTAAAAAGAATACCCATTTATATATTGTAAAATCATCAACTATCATAAGGCAGTATGATTTACTTCCCATGCTCATTATTCTTGTGGGACCAAAAGATCCATGTGCAATAAGTGTAATGAAGTGGTGATGGAGTTAACACTTTTGGATTTACGAGAGGCCCTGTGTTGCTTCCCTTTCAGCCATGCAACATAGTTATCATTGCAGAAAAAATCCTTTTTAGGTAAACCATGTACCAAGTTATTTTTAGCCAATTTATTCATTGTCTTAAAATTTACATGACACATAAATTTATGCCAAAGTGTTGACTCATCACTATCAGCTTTGGAAGAAAGCATGATACTTCACCCGTTAGGGAAGCATTGTTCATATCCAGCATGTACGTATCCCCTTTCCTAGGAGATCTAAGAAGCACTAATTCTAGAGGAATTTTCATCCCTGGTTAGAGGATAATGCACTCGTGTTCTGTGAAAAGCATTTGATGCTTTTGATCACAAAACCGAGAAACACTTAACAAATTGTGTTCAAGCTATTGACAAAGTTAACTTTGTCAACTTTTAAGTTATCGTTGGGTATACTCCCCCTACCAAAAATATATCCTCTAGCCTCACCTCCAAATTGGACAGGACCTCCATCATAGTGTTAAAATTTTTGAAGGAGAGATTTGTTCCCTATCATGTGCCTGGAGCATCCACTGTCCACAATCTACACATTGTTGTTCTTGTCATACGGATGTCCCTGCACACAAGATGAGATTGTAGTTTTTGTTGGAGACCCAAGCCTTGTTGGTCTTGGGTTCTTCCAAAGATAGTGACATAATTGAATCAAAAGTTAAACATGGGGGTTCAATGGATGTTGTTGAATAAGAGATTTGGGCTGTAACATCTTTCTTGATCTTCTACTCCATTCTTTGGTTGATCATGGAAGATGTGCTTGTAGAAGCTTTTGTTGCATGGAATTCTTACGAAGCTTCTTTCTTTTCGGAAGAAGCCCTCACCACCTTTTCTTCCGAAGAAATCTTCTTCTGGGATGGTTTCAGGGGAACTTTTTGGTTCATTAGATTGTTAACAGCTTTTACTTCCGAAGCCATTTTCCCTTCAAAAAAAAGGATTTTTTGTAACGCCCCGAATAATGTCTAAGCGAGCCAAATAATAATGATTGGCTTAGATGAGTTCATTTTAATTAAAATAAGATGGATATGGGTTTTGGACCGAGTAGACCTCGCGGGTTACGTGTTTGGCGAGTTTAAGGTCCCAGGAACGCCCGATATATATAAACGGATCAGCTTGAGCAGCTCTCATTCACAACTCAACCCTCTAGTTCTAGAGAGAGAGTATAGAGAGAGAGTAGAGAGAGTAGAGAGATAAAGTAGAGAGAATTGATGATTCAAGGCTCGGTTGATCTCGAGATTGAAGATCGGTGTTCGTGGGCATCCAAAAAACAAGAAAACACCAAGAATCCAGGTAAGAAACATCATTTAATCATTGCTTTGATGTAAACCCGGATCCTAGGTTTGGGTTTTTAAAAATGGCAAATATTCACCCAAAACTCACGTTTTTGTGTAAGAAAAAATGTTAGAAGCTAAGATAAAGCTTATTAGGTAATAAACCAAGGGTTTGTGTGTAAAAGATTGAAGTATTAGGTCAAAAATGGGGTGGTTTGTAATTTTCAGCCCGTTCTGCGAAACAGAGTGTTCATCCAACGAAATTAGGTACTGGTTATCCAAGTGAAACTGTGGATCTTCTTGCGAAACTATAGTTTTACTGGTAGTTTCGCAGACATGGTTATCCAACCAAATTTGGGTGAAACTGGCAGCGAAACTGGCAGCGAAGATGCCAGTGAAACTGCCAGCGAAACTCCAAGCGAAGATGCCAGCGAAACTAGCAGCAAAACTGGTGCCGAAACTAGCAGCGAAACTGCTGGCGAAACTAGCAGCAAAACTGTTGGTATGGCAGTGAAATTAGCAGCGAAATAATCAGAAATTAACTCCTTTGAGTGTTAACTTATTTGTAGGCTGTGTAGTGCAACCCCTACTTTGAAAGCTTGATTGAGAAACTAATCATCGAGTCCAAGTGAGTTCTAGTCCGGGTGAGTTCACTTATATCTAGCTACTCATCGGGTCAGCCAGGGGTGTTGCCCCATGGCCCCACTAGGGGTTGCTGCCCCTAGGACACGCTGTCACGGCGGTCAAGGGCTGCCACCCCGACCCCAGCTGTCTCGCGGTGGGTCATTTATATTTTATGATGATTTATGCTTGATATGCATATATTTAAGTATGTGAATGTACGATGCATGGTGTTTAAGAGGATGTATGATTGATGCTACATATAACTGATGCTATCTATGTTGATTATGTATGCTATATATGTTATGTATGATATGTTTTCTTATGTTCCTTATTACGTATGATGACGTGTCTTTACGTGGTGTGATATTGATAATGAATGTAAAGTACTATCTTAACAAAGTGAAAGATTTAAGATAATGAAAGTGAATCTTAATAAGGAACGAATGAAAGCAGTGGCACGCAAGTGAAGGAGGTTCACAGCTCATTGAGAGGTGTTAGCTCAACTATGTGTGTATACAATATGTGATTTTGGCTAACACATAAGGGTTCATACACACAGTAAGATTTCATTCTGGTGAATGCTCCAATGCGTGCGATTTCCTAATTACTATGTGTTGTACAACGTGCGATCTTGGCGAACCTATAAGAGTTCACACAACAGGGGGTGTTGTCCTAGTGACCACTCCATATGTGCGATATGGGGTCCTTCTTCCTCTAGAGGGGGGTTAAGTACTGACAGGACCTAGATAGAAGTAAAAGATAATAAAGGTACAAAAAGTGCGATAACTACAAAATGTGTAATGTGCGAAATGTACGAAACGAATGATGATGGAGATAATAATGATTGCGTTGATGTAGTACGATCTATGATCAGGTGCGCTAGTAATGAAAATGTTTTAACGAATGGAAGGAAATGCGATGTTTTTATAAAACTAGAACTCACTCAGCAATGCTGACTTCTTACGCATTTTCTAGTTGGCAAGTGAGCATTGCTGAGGATGGCACAGGGCGGCTACTTGGCAGTTTTGGATGGCATTCTTTTGTATAGCGTTTTTGCCTTGTAATATGAACGAACTATATTTTGTAATGAACGATGTATTACTTTGCAAAAGTGTTTATTTAAAGGAAATGAAATTTTTGTTTAAAGTGTTTCCGCTGCATGATTTTAGAAAAGTTAATGTAATTATATAAATTATGTGCAATGATTTACCAACTGTGAGCATCCCGAGAACGGGGCCTTACAAGTTGGTATTAGAGCCAAAGTTTAAGTGAAAAGGGTAATTTTCAAAAGGAACCTAAACTTAAACTGATAATGGGACAAAAGGCAAGGGATGCCAATCCGAGTAGCTGCATGCCATGAGGTATTTTCTTAATGTTAACTGACATTATGTGCGCATGTTATGTGGTTTATGTTCCTTTAGTAGATTTAGATACTGATGTAGTCACGATAGGAAATGCTTGGGGTATGAAGAGTAAAATAAGTGGCTAATCACAATTGGCCACTATAATTAGGGGCTTACTATACTTGACATAAAATGAGCTTTTACCTTGAATGACCATGTTGGTGTTTGAATCTTATTGCGTGCTTAAAAGATGGCTGGCTGTAGATCTTCTAAGGCTTCAAGTGGTGGAGGTCGTGGTGGATGTGGTGCTGAACCACGGGTCACAAGAGGAAGGCCTAGAGCCGAAGAGGCTGTTCATGAAGAACGGGAGACCCCTCATCCAAAGGCAGGGGACGAGAGTGCTAACTTGAAAGCCTCCGTGAAGGAGGCTGTTGTCAAGGAAGTGCATCAGCTCATGCAGACGATCCTACCGTCTATGGTGACCGAAGTGATAAAGGCCGTAAGGGGAAGAGATAGAAGGGAGAGGAACTGGTCCTCAGGAGGACGGGAGTGACCGGAGACTGAGACGGTTCTCTTCGATGATGAGGAGGAGGAAGAAGACCCTGTGTAGGAGGCTGCACGAGCCTGTAACTATGGGGCGTTTATGAGATGCAAGCCCCCAAATTTTGATGGAAATGGCACTGCTGTTGCTGCTCACCAATGCATGAGAGAGATGGAAGCCATTCTTGATATTAGCCAGTGTCGGGAGGAACATAAGGTGAAGTTCGCGCCCACTCATTTATGGACTCGTCTCTGTGTTGATGGGATAATATTGTCCAAGATGAGGGTAGCAGGGCTATTCGGAGGATGAGGTAGGCAGAGTTAAAGAAGTTGGTGATTGTGGAATTCTGTCCTCATAGGGAGATGGATAAGATTGAGAGAGAATTCCTGCAGCTGGAGGCGGGAACCATGATGAATCAGTAGTACACCACCAAATTCAACAAAATGGCATGGCTGGTGCTGATGAGGTGAAACCTCTGTCGCAAAAGATGAAGAGGTACTTCAGTGCTTTCCAGCGGATATTCACAGACATATGATCACGGCCTAGCCGAGCACTTTTAGGTCAACGGTTGACATGGCTGGGAGGCTGTATGATGAGCGGGAGGTGGTGGTGGCTGAGGTAAACAAGAAGGGTGGTGGTGATAAAAACTAGAATGGGAAACGGTTTGGACGTGGCAGAGCCACTCCAAAGAGCAAGGTGGCGAAGGTGGGTGACCGGCGTGTGGTTGCATCTGGTGTAGGGTCGAAGAAATGTGGTAAATGCGGGAAGGAGCATTCAGGAGAATTCAAATATGGATCAAACATCTGCTTCAAATGTGGTAAGCTTGGTCATATGGCTAGAGATTATGGAGTATAAGGTGTTATAACTGTGAAGAGAATGGCCATCTGAGCAGGGATTGCAAAAAGCTGAGGGTGGAGAGTTCCAGGGCAGGGAAGAAGATGCCAAAGCTTTCACCATGACTTGGGAGGAGGCTAAGACGGACGCTGATGTGGTGTCTGGTACGTTTCTAGTAAACCAAACTCTTACAATTGTGTTATTTCATTCCGGTGCCGGTAGGAGTTTCATTTTTGCTACCTTTTGTGATAAGTTGCCTATTAAGAGTAGAAATATTGATGAGCCCTTCGATGTAGAAACTGCCATAGGCAAGTCTACCAGGATTTCTAAGATGCTAGAAGGCTGTGACATTGAATTAAAAGGTCATAAGTTTCCTATTAGACCATTCGTGACGACCTTAGGTGGTTTCGATGTAGTCCTAGGAATGGATTGGTTGGCGGTCTGCTAGGCGAACATTGTGTGTCGCAAGAAGATGATTCAGTTGACAGCGCCTGACTGGAGCTTGATGATGGTTTACGGTAATCGAGTTATGACTATCCTGAATGTGATTTCGATGGTGGTGGCGGGAAAGTGCATGAGGCGTGGATGTAGTGCCTACTTGGCCTACATTAAGGATGTGGATACGCCAACACCAAAATTGTCTGATGTACCGGTTGGTGTGTGACTTTCCACACGGGTTTCCCAAAGAATTACCAGGAGTGCCACCTGACCACGAGATTGAGTTCCAAATTTACTTCATACCGGGTGCCCAATCTATTGCTAAGGTGCCGTATTCGTGAAGAAGAAGGATAGTAGTAAGAGGATGTGTATCAACTACCGTGAGCTGAATAAGTTAACAGTGAAGAATCGGTACCCCTTACCAAGAATTGATGACTTGTTTGATTAGGTCAAGGGTGCCAGTTGGTTTTCAAGGATAGACCTTCGATCTGGTTATCATCAGTTGAATGTAAAGGAGCTGGATATTCCTAATACAACTTTTTGCACGCGTTATGGGCATTACGAGTTTCTTGTTATGTCATTTGGTTTAACCAATGCACCAGCTGCTTTTATGGACTTGATGAATTGAGTGTGTCGGCCGATGTTAGGTAAATTAATGATAGTGTTTATCGATGATATCTTGATTTATTCGAAGAGCCGGCCATATTCGGGAAATGTTAGAGAGGCTTAGAAGGGAGAAACTTTATGCGAATTTCTCCAAGTGCGCATTTTGGTTGCGCGAGGTACAGTTCTTGGGTCACCTGGTCAATCCCGAGGGGATTATGGTGGACCCGAAAAAGGTGGAGGCGGTGATGCAATGGAAGTCTCTGAAGACACCATCCGAGAATCGTAGTATCTTGGATTTGGAGGCTATTACATAGGATTCATTCAACACTTCTCTAAGATAGCTCTCCATTGACTAAGTTGACCCGTAAAGATGTAAAGTTTGTTTAGGGTCAAGCTCAAGGAGAAGGGGTTCTAGGGGTTAAAGGCGAGGTTGACTCAAGCTCTAGTACTATCAGTACTTGATGGAAGCGAGGATTTGGTGGTTTATTCAGATGCTTCTTACTCAGGGTTGGGATGTGTGTTAATCCGAGAGGGAAGGTTATAACCTATGCATCCCGATATCTGAAGGTTCATGATGTTAGTTATCCTACTCATGACTTAGAGCTAGCAGCCGTGGTCTTTGCGCTAAAGATTTGGAGGCACTACTTTTACGGGACGAAGTGCACCATATTCACTGACCACAAGAGCTTGAAGTACTTCTTCGAGCAGAGAGATTTGAACATGAGGCAGGGGAGATCGTTAGATCTCATAAAGGATTATGATTGTGAGATCCGCTATCATCCGGGCAAAGCCAACATGGTGGCGGATGCCCTTAGCCGAAAGGTGAGACCCGAGCCGATTCGGTGAAGGCTTACAAGTTCGTCATGACCTCTGATGTGATGAAGCAGGTCAAACAATTTCAAGATGAGGCACTAAAGGAAGATCATCTTAACTCTGAAAGAGGAGAGGTCTGGTCGTGGAGTTAGGTGAAAACACACTTGGTGTTAGGACCCGATTCAGATGGATGTGGATTCCACGTTTTGGGGATCTACACAGGAAGATTATGGATGAAGCTCATAAGACTCAATACTCCATTGAGTGTTAACTTATATGCAGGCTATGTAGTGCAACCCTTACTTTGAAAGCTTGATAGGGAAGCTACTCATCGAGTCGAGGTGAGTTTTAGATCCCCTATTTTAAAGGTTTTGAACTAGTTTGGGGCTGGAAATGCATACTAAATATACGTTTTAGATGGCCAAGATTTTAAGAGGTTTTAACGGGAAGATCGATATTTCTATGATGAAATGTGCTATATAAAAGTGTTAAAATAAAAAATTTTATGCGGCTGTGTACTGCAACCCTTGCTTTTAAAGCTTGATTAAGAAGCAACTCATCAAGTATAGTTGAGTTTAAGATCCCCTATGACAAAATGTGCTATGCAAAAGTGTTAAAATAGTAACTTTCGGTGCTGACCTGACAGCACGGCCCCAGCCAGGGGCATTGCCCCTTGGACCGCACTAGGGGCCGCTGCACGTAGGACCCCGCTATCAGGGGCTGCCACCCCTAAACCCCCACTATCCTACGGTGGGTCAATTATGTTTAATGATGATTTATGCTGAATATGCATATTTTTATGTATGTGAATGTACGATGCATGGTGTTTAAGATGATATATGATTGATGCTACGTATGATTGATGCTACGTGTGATTTTGTATGTTGATTATGTATGCTATGTATGTTATGTATGATATGTTTTCTTATGTTCCTTATTACGTATGATGACGTGACTTTACGTGGTGTGATATTGATAATGAATTTAAATTATTATCTTAATGAATTGAAAGATTTAAGATAATGAAAATGAAACTTAATGAAGGAACGAATGAAAAGCCTTCCAAGAAAATGAAAGGAGGTTCCAGCTCATTGAGAGTTGTTAGCTCAAATGTGTGTGTATACAGTGTGCGATTTTGGCTAACGCATAAGGATTCATACACAGAGTAAATGTTCAGTCTTGGTGACTGCTCCAATACGTGCGATTTCCTAATCACTGTGTGTTATACAACATGCGATCTTGGCGAACCCATAAGAGTTCACACACATAGGGGCAGTTTGTCCTAGTGACCACTCCATACGTGCGATATGGGGTCCTTGTCGCTTAAACCTTGATGAATTAGTTGGTGCTCTAGAGGGGGGTTAAGTACCTAACTAGACCAAGATAGAAGTGAAAGATAATAGATGTATGAAAAGTGCGATAAGTACAAAATGTGCGAAATGTGCCAAATGTACGAAACAAACGATGATGAAGATAATAATGATTACCTTCATGCATGTACGATGTGTGATCGCGTGCACTAGTAATGAAATGTATTAACGAATGGAAGGTAATGCAATGCTTTTATAAAACTAGAACTCACTCAGTAACGTTGACTTTTTATGCATTTTCTAGTTGGTAGGTGAACATTGTTGAGCATGGCGTGGGGCGACTACTTGGCATTTTGGTTGGCATTCTTTTGTATAACGTTTTTGCATTGTAAAACGAATGAACTATTTTTGTAATGAAAGATGTATTATTTTGCAAAAGTGTTTATTTAAAGGAAATGAAATGTTTGTTTAAAGTGTTTTCTTTGCATGATTTTAGTAATGTTAATGTAATTATATTTTATGTGCGATGATTGAGTAGCTGTGAGCATCCCGAGAATGGGGCCTTACATTTTCTTCCGAAGACAACCTAGCTTCAGAAACTAGCTTTCCCCTTTTCATCACTTGGACCATCTGATAAGGTCAAAATGAGATACCTTCCCTGACTCCTTCCTTTCTAACATTATTTGCATAATGTTTGCTAGCAGGATTGTAGTAACAATCTCTACCCATGTGGTTTTGCAGACCACACCTTATGTATGTAATGTTAGTCTTTTGGGAGGTTGTAGGTTGCTATTTCATACTCTTTTTCTCTTTGTGAGCAACCTTTCCCTACAACTTCTAATCTTTGGTAGGACAGGAGTGATGGTACTACCCTCCTTTCTTGAATCAGAAGTACCTATCATCTGGAATCCAGCTGAGATAAGGACACCCTTTTATTGGGTCAATCATTAGCTTAGACTCAACCACTTTCTTAGCAGTTCTTCTGGCAACATTAGTTCTTCTTCTTACGGCTTTGGTGGTTAGGGTTTGATCTTCACTCGGAGAGGTGGGTGATTACCTGTTCCTTCCTTGTGGTGGCCACTATTGTTGCATCATTCTTCAACTCATGCGAAGAGGGATCAGTAGATGGGACCTCTTGCTCTTCAATACCACATCTAGGTGTCTTATAGACTCATAAGAATGTCGTGGAGCAATTTCATTGGTTCCCAACCCTCCTTTATTCTGATAACAGATTTTGGAGTGGGAGTGTGATGCAATAATAGCTTAAAAGTTCTGCTCAGAAATAGCATACTTCTTAGCTTGAGCCTGAGTAGTGATAAGCTGGGCTTGAGCCTTAGACAATTTCGATATTAAATCCTTTATTTGAGTCCTGTAGTTGGTGTGTTTATGTTTTAATAGGGAAATAGTTTTCTATAACTCTTCAATTTTATTTTGGTAGTCTGATTCAGCCCTTTTAAAATTAGATTTCAAAACATTTTAAGACTCAATATCATATTTAACTTCCTTATTGTAGTCCTGATATAATTTAACCTTAGCTATACAGGCAGGAGTACAGAGATGTTCATATACTGGTTATCATCTGTTCCAGCCATGAGAGCTTGAGCAGAAGTCACATCGTGTAGCATAAAGCTCAAGTCGACTTCTTGAGCCATTGCAGCTATTTCAGTCGACTTTCCAGTGGGCTTTGATGTAGAGGGATATGTGGAGGCCTGTGATGTTCCCAGGTTTGATATGGGAGCCTTGCATTCCATTGCAAAGTGACCAAGTTGGTTATAATTGTAACATTTGGCCTTGGTCTTGTCAAACTCAAACATGTAGGTAGTTGGGATTTGAGTGAATTACCTTCCAATTCTCTTAAAGAACACCTTCGCTCTATAGGTTAAAAGACCCATCTGTTGGATGATGTCCACATAGTCTACATCATCTCGACTGAAACACTCTAGATCATCAAAACGTATTGAAAATCATTAGAGTGTCCACTTCCTAAGACAAAGGCATAACTGTCCTGAAAGAAACTATGCTTAGCCTGTTGACACCTTGGAGTCTAAGGAAAAGTGATATACGGTCTAGAAGACCAGGATTGCTATTGGTTGTATGTGTTGCTGAGGTTGTGGGGGTACTGAGCCTTCAGCAACCATTAGAGCGTTGCTAGCAGGAAGGCTCCAAGGTCTGCATGTTTGGTGGCCCTTCTTACTCTCCATCTCTAACCAGTATCCATCAAGGATGCCATAGAGCTCAGTCATAGTAAGAGTGTTCAAGTTCTCTGACCTCTTGATAGAGAAACAGTAGAATGTCTACTGATTTGGAAGAGAACTCATGAACTTTCTTGCGAGATCTTTAAGTTCAGGAGTGATCTTCACAGACTGAAGAGAAGAAATAAGATCCATGTACCTGAAATACTGCAGGTTGAGGGTCTCTCCAGCAATATAAGTGAAGTTCTTGAACTGCTGCTTCAGCGAGTCCTTCTTAGAGTCATTGGAACTTGAATACATCTAAGAAAGTGCATGAAAACATTCTTTAGCAGAGTACAATGCTCAAACTCCACCATGACGGAGTTGGGTATTGCAGTCATCAGAATGAGCATTGCATTGCTATTAATGTCCATCTTCAACAGCCTTTTCTATCATGTCACCATTTCCACCAGGTGCTGCCACCTTGGGTTTATACGGGTCGTTGACAATGGAGTTCCATAATTTGTTGTCTTGGTATCTCCTGAAGCCTTCCATTCTTCTACTCCAAGACCTTAAGTTTTCAGGAGTAAGGATAGGAGCTTTGGTCATGGTTCCCATCTCTACTTCGGATTTGTCAAGGGCCATTTTTGTGAGAGTTGTAAGGAGGAATGAAAAATAGGTTGATTTGGAAGGTTAGATCTCACAATCAAGAGCCTAAAAAGCTCTGATACCAATTGCAGGATCAGTTAATGTCACTAAACACTTGGTTTTCTCTCAACTCACTTAAACAACACTCGGATGAAAGCAATGTCTCTAAGAGTTGATAACAATATAATAAGTATTAATCAAACACAATAAGTAATTTTCAAGGTACTTGCATATATTTCTTCTCAACTCAAATATTACAAGACTTTTACAATCATTCTGTTATAAGTTACAATGAGAAACTGTATATAATGCTACCTACAACCGGATATACTTTGATACCAGCTGGGATCCTCTAACTAAAGCTAATACTACAATGCTATAATTTAAGGTATCTCAGATAAGACTTTATCTAAGATATGGTAGTCATGACATGCCCCTGACTTACCTTTTGTCACCAACTAAAGTTGGTAACTTGTAATAACATAAAGAGGTGAACAATGGAATAAAGTATGGTCAACTACATGGCTCTTTGAGAAAACACCATGTAGTATCCGAGGTCTGCAGCAGAGTGTCAGAGACCATACATATGTCCACTCGTTCATAGCAGTGTCTTCCGAAGGATAAATAATTTCAGAAGATCAAGTACTTCCGAAGCCATGTATACTTCGGAAGAGGCTACTTCTTCTGAGGCTTGAGGACTTCTTCTTTCTTCATACTTTGGAAGTAGTGTTATGATTTCTTCTTTTGAGACTTGATCTTCAGAAGTGAACACTTTATCTTCGGAAGAAGAGTTTTGTCTTAAGAAGTAAGACTTTCACTCTGTCTTTAGAAGAACTCTACTTCCTTCGGAAGTTCCACACTTGGCTTCGAAAGCCTTTGTATGTAGCACAAAAATTTGTCTATGTGATTTGGTTTTGGCTGACCAGCCTTCTTCTTGATCTAGCAACATCATACATCATCATAAAATCATCACACATCAACCATGGGAACATGCCAAGTCAAAGCCTAAAATGTACTTTTTTCCCAAAATTTCAGAAATTATTCAAGGTCTTTAGGCGCATGAGCCCTATGCAGGCACATGATCACTATGTAGGCACATGACCTTTGAGGCGCATGGGAACACTTAGCCTATTTTGGCATTAAGCTAGGCGCATGGGAACTATTTAGGCATATGGGTTTCACGCGCATGGGGACTTAGGCGCATGGCAACTAACTTTAAGTAACAATCATCATTTAAGTTCCCAAATCATCATTCTAACATGTTCTAAGCTTAGTCCTAACATTCTAAGCATCATGAATACATACACAACATAATCGTAATACCATGAACACTCGGAACATACCACACCCACAAACACACATACATACGGGTATACATGCCCAACATCATAAAAACATTTAAAACATGCATTTCCAGTCTCAAAATTAGTTAAAAAATGGAGAAAGGGGGTTCTAGAACTCACATTACGCAACCTTTAGGCAACTTTCAAACCGTATGCTATAAGTTAAAACACCTAAAACCCACTAAAACACACACACCCATATGAACATAAACAAAGACATAAGCATATAACCGAGGCTGCAACCAACCACAAACACTTAAAAATCAAATTCTTATCTTGAATTCGAATTCTTCTTCTTCCTTCTTCAAACCCGCATTTCTGCTATTTCTCTTTCTGAATATTTGGTGTAAAAAGGTGATGTGCAAGGTGTATGTGCGGCCATAGAGATTGAAATATTTATTCTAAGATACCAAAGACCCTATTTGGGAGCTCCTTTTAGGTATCTAAAAGTTCTCTTGGCAAAAATTAGGTAAGATACTTTTGGAGCAGCTTGATATCTTGCACAAATGAATGTTGCAAACATGTTATTAAGTCTACTTATTGTGAGATACATCAGGGATCCAATAATTTCCCTTTACTGATGCTAATCAGTTTCCTCCCCCTCATAATCAGGACAAAGATTGTGATTTTTAGGTATAGGTGTCTTGGTTGTCTTACAATCTTTCATTTCAAGTCTTTCTAAGATGTCCTACACATACTTTTATTGATTAGGAAGAACCCTTCTTCCATTTTCTTCACTTGAATTCCAACAAAGAAATCCATCTTTCCCATGAAACTCATCTCAAACTTGTTTTTCATAATGCTTTCAAAGTTTTTGCACATTTGGTCATTTGAGGAACCAAATATGATTTCAACAACATAAAAATTGTACAAGCAATATGTCATTTCGACTTAGGATCTATTTTCATCTTTCACTATGTAACATTTGTCCATTTTGGAAAATCAATTTGTTATCTAGTTATTTGATTTATCTTAATGTTTCAAAAACTAGAAATGTATCACTTAATCAATATAACTTAAATTCTATAATTTAAAATATAAATTTATAAATGCTAAAAGATTATAATAGCTATAAGATTTTAAAATATTTAACTAAAATAGATAATCTAATTACAATGTAACACCCGATTATTTTGATAAAACCAAGAAAGAAGAATAAAGTGAAGAAAAAGAAAGAAAACATATTTTACCCAAGTTGAAGGGTAAAATGTGTCCAAAAGGACAAAATGTTTGAAAAAGTGGGTGTAAAAGGTAATGGCCGACCATCACCCTCTCTTCACCCATATCAATCGGATTTTAGAGAGAGAAAGCGAAAATAAAAGGTAGCATTCGGTTTTGAAGAGTAGAAGGAAGAAAAGTCGAATTCAAGGTAGGAATTCGTGTGTTTATGGTGTTCTTTACTGGCCTTGCCTCGGTTGTGTGCCTATGAACGTTTGTGTGTGTTCGGGTGTGTGTTTTTAGTGGGTTTTAGGTGTTGAACTTGTAGCAACAGGTTTGAAGGATGTATTACCCGAAGAGGTTGCTAAGGTGAGTTCTAGAACCCCAAGTTTACGTGTTTTTAACTGTTACGGAGCTGGAAATGCATGTATGAACTTTTTATTAAAGTTGGGTTTCATACCCGTATGTATGTATGTGTGTATGTTGCAGGTGGGGTTTGATTTTAGGCTATGTTCATGTTTGATGATGTTTGGTTATGTTGCAAACATGTTATCAAGTCTACTTGTTGTGAGATACATCAGGGATCTAATAATTGCCATTTACTAATGCTATCAGTTTCCTCCCCCTCAGAATCTGGACAAAGATTGGGATTTTTAGGTATAGCTGTCTTGGCTGGCTTACAATCTTTCATTTCAAGTCTTACTAAGATGTCCTTGACATACTTAGATTGATTTATGAAGAACCCTTCTTCTATTTTCTTCACTTGAATTCCAACAAAGAAATCCATCTTTCCCATGAAAGTCATCTCAAACTTCTTTTTCATAATGCGTTCAAAGTTTTTGCACATTTGGTCATTTGAGGAACCAAATATGATCTCATCAACATAAAATTGTACAAGAAATATATTATTTCCAGACTTCTTTATGAACAATGTCTTGTCTATAGTGCCTCTTGTATAGCCATTCTTTAGGAGAAACTAAGATAATGTCTCATACCATAACCTAGGTGCCTAGTGTAACCCATAAAGAGCTTTATCCAGTTTCCACACATAGTTGGGGTGCTATGGGTCTTCAAATTGAACTGGATGACACACAAAGACTTCTCTATCAAAATCCCTATAACAAAATATAAATTTGACTTAAAGTTGTTAAAGTGTGAAGTTCTTGGATGCTGCATAAGCAAGGACGATTCTCACAACCTCAATTCTTGCAATAGGTGCAAAGACACTAGTGTTGTAACACCTCGAAAAGTCAAAATGAGTCATTAGTGATAATGGGATTAATTAATGTGTATTTAATATAAATAAGGGAAGGAATTTGTATCCTGGGCTAAATTAGCCCTATGTGCAAGAACCTAGATGATTAAAGGCCTGTAATCAACCCTTTCACCCACCTAATCGGCCATCATCTTCCTTATTTGTAACCCTAGCCACCAAGTTCTAGAAAGAAGAGTAGAGAGAGAAAGTGAAGAAAACTCAAGATTTGGAGCTTCAAAGGTTAAGGGATTGAAGATCTGGGTATATGAGCATCAGCCCACAAGAAAGGAGCAAAAAATCTAGGTAAGAATCAACCTCTAAACTCTACTATAGAGTAAACTGAATTCTAGGGTTTTGAGTTTTGAAAAGTTGCAAGAATCATACAAAGGTCATATTTTTACGTATGAAATGATGTAAAAAATTAGATATAGCTTCATGGATAGTAAACTAATGATTTGGATGTAAAACGTTGTGATTTTGGGTTAAAAACAAGCTGGTACGTCATTTTCACTCGATCTGCGAAACGTCTACCCATCCAGCAAAATTGCGTATTCAAGCTGCGAATCTATGAGTACTCTATGAAACTATAGGTAATTTTGCAGCCATGGAATTCCAACGAAAATTTGGCAAAACTACCATGTGAAGCTTGTAGCGAAACTGCCATGCGAAACTAGCTGTGAAACAGTGAGTGAAAATGATAGTGAAATTGCAAGCGAAATTGACAGCGAATCTACTTTTCTAGCAACAAAATTAGACAGAAATTAACCCCTTTGAGTGTTAACTTATCTATAGGAAGTGTATTGTGATCATAGCTTAGAAATCTTGGTTTATAAACTACTTACTTTATCTAAGTGAGTTCTAGATCCCCTTATTTATAAGTTTTTCCATGTTTTATGGATATTATGCATACTAAATATACATTGCTCCATGAACCCCCCTAGGGGAAGCTGCCCCTAGGACCTCGTTGTCAGGGCCTACCGCCCCGAAACCCCCGCTATCCTCGGAGGGCCAGTTATGTTTTTATGAAATATTGTACTTGGTATGTTGTGTACACAATATGTTCAAGTATTATATGTCAAAGTGGAAGATAATATTAATGAAAATTGGAATTTAATGAATGTTAACCGGCCCATATGATGTGAAAAGTCTTGCATGCACTATGATAGACTTCACTTATGTGGCACTGATGTATGATGACGGATCCGTATTCATGAGTGGGCTATGTGCCCTGTAGTGCGGATTAACTATTGGGGGTTAGCTACCATGTTTTTGTGTACCAATAAAGATTGACATTCGTTGTCGATCAACAAGGGGTCTTGTTGTGTGCAATCTCATTTATGATGAAGTGAAAGATAATGAAAGAATGAAAGATAATAAACATGCTTATAAAGATGCAAGAAATATTATGTATTATGATGTATGCATGCTCATTATATGAATGATAGGTTTTATATTTTCTTATATCAACTAAAACTAGAACTCACTCAACAAAGTTGATTTCTATGCATAATAGTTAGTAGGTAGATGATAATGCTGAGGATGGCACAAGGTTGGGAGCTCCTTCGAGGGCAACGCATGGCATCCATGTTTATGAAAATGTTTATTTTAATTTAAATCAAAATACAATACTCTTATTCCATTTGAGAGACATATGTATAAGTACAATATGATTTACAAGTTTCAAATGAATGTCTATTTAATTCAGCTGCATTGTTTTCTTATTAAAATGATTTTATGCTATGATTAACCAACTGTGAGGCTTCATGGGAATGGGGCCCTACAAATATAACCTATCCCTTCTTCTTGTCTATATCCTTGAACATAGTCTTTCTTTGTTCTTGATGATCAAACCTTTATCGTCTCTTTTGTTTCTAAACACCCACTTCGTGCCAATGGGGACTTGACCAGGTGATAGTTGACATAGGTTCCATACCTTTTGTCTCTTGAATTGAAACAACTCTTGTTGTATTGATTAAACCCAATTATTGTCCTTGAGAGCTTCTTCCACCATCTTTGGTTCCATATGAGAAAGAAAGCATAAGTACAAGTAAACATTGTCAATGTGGGTCTGGCCTCTTGTTCTCACACTTTCTCAGATATTTGCAATAATGTTCTCGATTGGATGAGTGTTGTGGCCCTTGAGCCTAGGAATCACATCTAATTGCATAGATAGCTCCAAGTTGTTAGGGTTTTGAACACCATTTCCAACTGATGTCTCACACTCATTCAGTGAGGACTGATTGAATAAATGTGTGACAACATCAATAATATTTGTTGTGAAGCAGCATCAATAGTTGCATATACCTCCAGATTATTATCTTCATCGGCTTGTGTTGAGTGTTGGAGTTTTCAGTTGATAAGTTTTTGATTGGATCAAATGTACCAATCTGTGATGATCTATGAACACAATTCAAAGAAATTACAAACAAAGTAATCAAATGAAACAAGATATCAACAAAATTCACAGTTTCATTAATATCAAGCAAAGACAATTACACAGTGAGTAAGCAGTTTTCGTCTCTCTTACCAACGGCTACAATCTAAGCTATTTATAATGAAACAAAAGGAAGTAACTAATTACAAAAATAGTCCCTATACTATTACAAATAGTAAAGAAAACACATAAAGACAACATGTTAATCTTTCTAGAGAACTAACAATACTCCCCTTAAGATTTACATGGTCTTCAGTCTTCAAAATCTTCAATCTTCAGCTTTCAAAGAAGTTTTCAGGTTCTTCCTTGATCTTGAACATTGCCTTCTTTTGATACATCTCTTGTTCTTTCAAAGCATTAGCAATAGCAAACTTAAATTTGCTTGCAAGAATGCCCTGTTCTGGTTTAGCTTCATTTGTCATTATCTCCATCTTGTTCATTCTTTCCAATGTTTCTTTTGATAAACAGGTGATATCAATATTGTTATATAACTCAATAGGATTTGGACTTTCCTTTTACTATACTTCTAAAACACCTTTACTTGAAATTCTCATTAATTCAATGTCTTTGATATCTTTCTTCACAACGTTTGCATAAGGAAGATCTTTCCTTAATGAAATTCTTTCCATAGGAGCATTCATCACATTAATGATGGAAAGGAAATACTTCTTGTCTTGCTCTGCAACATCCAAAGATACTTTCTCAAACTTTTGTACTGACAAAAATGATATATAACTGGGATGTAATAGCTTAAGTTCAAAAGCACCAAAAAGAGTAATCATATCCTCATCCCATTGTTCGAGATTTCAGACCAAGTTATGCTCAAATGTCTCAGTGTTATAAAACATTCTGAGAATTGGTTTTGACTTTTGGTTACCATTAATCACTTTCAAACCAGGAGTTGTTACTTTTTCAAAGTACTTATCATAAAATTCAATCGTGAAGTGTTCTTCTTCAGCTTGTAATCCCTTGAGCTTTTTATTCTTCTTTAAAGTAGCAAAGTACTCTTTATCTTCTTGATCACATCGTCTTTTAAGAAAATTACTTGATCTACCCATTCCTTTTCTTAGTAATTCTACCATCATCTTACCCCGTTTAGACTCAGTTGGATTGATTAGAGGTAATCTGTTTAATTCTTTCAAATCTTGCACTGGAAGTTTAATGATGCTTGAGTAAAAGTGATAGACATCACAAACTGCATTTACTCTTTTAATTAAAAAATGCATAAAAAATTTCATCATACTTCCATGCTATTATCTTGACTTGATTTGTGAAGTCTAGAGCAATTATAGCATTTAGCAACTCAGCAACTGATTGTCCTTTCTGTAATACATTCCTTACCAAGTCACCTATCAATATGGCATTATCAAAAATCTATATTTGTTCAGATGAGGCTTTGTATGCTAGCCTTTCTATACCTGAAAACATTTTAATAAGCTCTTTTCTACTATCATAAGCATCAGATTTTCTTGCCATTTGTTTAATTTCTTGAGGTTTCAGCACTCTTGTTCTTTTGGTGATTTCAGTTTCTTGACAAGATTCCTTAAAGATACAGATTGTAATCTTTTCAATATTCTCCATGGATAATTTCTAGCTTGCAACCATGATCTTAATGCTGGAATACTCATGTTATCAAGATCTGGATGGTGCAGCTTAGAGCTTGATAATTCTTCTATATTAATACTTTCTTTTGCCCTATTCCATTCTCCATGTTCTATCATAATTTTATTTGGATCAATTGGAGCAACTAACTCTGCAACAATACATTTCTCATATTCATCATAATCTGAGAAACAGTCCGTCCGTCCAAAAATACTCTGTTGTATTTCATTTTCACCAGGTAGTTGTATCTACCCTCAAAATCTTGTGGAATTTGATATTGATCTTGAATTTTTTCTTGTGTAGAAAACTTGAAACAAATTGTGCTTCATCTATGTCTTCTTCATCTAGAACTTCATCATACCAGTCATCATTGTAAACTTCTTCAATGTCTACTAAAGCTTCAATTTGTTCTTGAGTGTTTTGCTCTTCAACATTTTCTTCTATTCTTTGAGCTTTTAAAGCTGACTCAGTTAAACTTGCATGTGCAATATCATCAATTTTCCTTTTTCCTTTAATCTTCACACGAATCTCTTCAACAATGTTCATTTCAGAACTGAACATTGGATCTGGTGAAATAGTCTTTTCAGGTTCTTTTATCTTTCTCAATTCATCTTTCAATTTTTTATGTTCATCAGACAGTTTCTTGAATTTTTCTTGAAGAATATCGTAATCTTTTATCATTACTTCAAAGCTTTTGATCACATCTTCTTTGTCTTTAGCATAGCTTATAATCTTTGTATCTTTGAACAAATTTTCTTCTTTTAACTTAGAAATCTCATCATTTAACTTCTGAATTTCCTTCTGAAGAGATATGTTCATCTCTTTAGTATTTCATTTTCAGCCTTTAAATCTTCAATTTCTTTCTCTTTATTCACAATCTCTTCTTTCAAATTTTCCAACTCATCTATATCAATTGTCTCCTCAGTTTGTATAGACACATTGTGTGTTGTACTCAATAGAATTTCATCAACACTTTCATTCACTTCAGTTTGAAATACTAGTTCATATAAAATATCATTCATGAAATCAAAATCAATGTTTTGTTTTTGTGAATATCCTTTCTGAGCAACGGTAACTGGATCATATTCTTGAACATCATGAACAGAATCATCATGAATATCAATATTAGTAGTTTCTTCAACTATATTCTGAGTTTCATTGACATTCTCATCTTTAGTCTTTTCATCCGTAGCTGCTTGGTGTGCTTCAGATGCATCATCATTGTCATCATTATCATCATTATCATCATCACCAGTAGATGAGCTTTGAGAATCTTCATCATCATTTTCTTCATCATCATCATCATCAATCATATCATCCACAACATCCTCAATAAGATCATTTGGATCTATTGGTTCATCTTCAGATAGATGGTAGTGTGGTTGATTGATATCTACCTCATCCATAGCTACATTCCTTATATACTCAAATAGAGGAATGTTTTGAGCACCAATGATCATAGTTAGTCTTTTATAAACAGATTCAGACATGTGCTCCAATTGCAGTTTATCACCTTCAACTCCTTCCACATATAAGTCTGGATTTTCTTCATTAATAAGCATTTGGAGAAATCTAGGATACATAAGTATTTATTTCTCCTTCCTCTTTCAAGATTGAAAAAAAATCCATTCGTTATCCATTTAGCCATGTTGAATCTTCTGTTAGTGGCTAAAGAAATAATTGGAGATGCTATGTTCACTAGGAATGAATCCCATCCTGCACTTTGTCTGGATATGCAATGCTGAAAAATATAACATAAAAGTTTCCAATGTTTGTACACTCTAGCTCTGAAAAATTGTTTCTTTGGAAAATGATCTGGATGAGCCATTTGTAGAAAACTTCTCTACATTCTGTAACACCAAGTTATTTTTTTAAAAAAGTAGGGTATGAAATGAGGAATAAAAGAAGGAAATGCAATTAAACCCAAGATGAGGGGTTAAAAGAGTCAAAAGGATAAAATCTTTCAAAATTGGGTGTAAAAGGTGGTATGGCCGCCCATATGTCACATACACCACTGATTTTCGGGTATAGAGAGAGAGTAGTTGGGAGCAGCAAATTCTTGGTTTTGAAGCAAGAACTAGGAAGAATTCGAATTCAAGGTAAGAATTCATCTTTTTATGGCGGTTCTTAACCATTTACGTCCTCGGGTTTATGCTTATGTGTGTTTATATGTGTTCGGATATGTTTTTAGTGGGTTCCTAGGCGGTTGAATTCAGTTTGCAAACGAGTTTGGAAGAAGCCATACTCAAGAGCTGCAAAGGTGAGTTCTAGGACCCCTCTTTTACCTGGTTTAACTAATTTTGGGGCTGGAAATGCATGAATGTATGTTTCATTAAACTGGGTTTCAGACATGTAAGTTTGAATGGGTGTATGATGATGTTATGATATGATGTATGATTATGTTCATGCTTGATGAGGTAGAATGATTTTTCTAAGACTTAGGATGTATGATTTAAGCTTGGAACATGATGAACCGTGAATTGAAATTGAAATATGATGTTTAAGGCTCACATGTTAAGTTTTTGAATCTGCATAAGTGTTGAAAAGTTAATGCAGATGAGTAATGGGAAGAAATATGGACGAACAGTTAATGCGGATGAGTATTAACTATTAAGTAAGTTAATGCGGATGAGTATTAACTGCTATGTAAGTCAATGCGGATGATAGTCAATGTGGATGATAGTCAATGCGGATGAAAGTCAATGCGGATGAAAGTCAATGCGGATGAAAGTCAATGCGGATGAAAGTCAATGCGGAAAGTGTATGAGGCGTGGATGGAGCGCCTACTTGGCTTATGTGAAGGATATGGATAGGCCCACGCCACAACTATTTGATGTACCGGTTGTGTGTGACTTTCCAGACGTGTTCCCCGAAGACTTACCAGGAGTGCCACCCGACTGAGAGATGGAGTTTCAGATTGATCTGATACCGGGTGCCCAACCTGTTGCCAAGGCACTGTATCGGTTGGCTCCGACAGAGATGAAGGAGTTGATGGAGCAGTTGCAAGAGCTGCTAGATAAGGGGTTCATCAGACCGAGTATCTCTCCTTGGGGTGCTCCGGTCCTGTTCGTGAAAAAGAACGATGGTAGTATGAGGATATGTATTGACTACCGTGAGCTAAAGAAGTTGATGGTCAAGAACAGATACCCCTTACCGGGAATCGATGATTTGTTTGATCAGCTTTAAGGTGCCAGTTGGTTCTCAAGAATAGACCTTCGATCTGGCTGTCATCAACTAAAGGTGAAAGAGCAAGATGTTCCTAAAACAGCTTTTCGCACATGCTACAATCACTATGAGTTTCTTGTCATGTCTTTTGGTTTGACTAATGTGCCAGCTACTTTTAAGGATCTGATGAACCATGTGTGTCGGCCTATGTTGGATAAATCAGTGATTATGGCTATTGATGATATCCTGATTTATTCGAAGAGCGAGATTGAGCATGCCGGTCATATTCGGGAGGTTTTGGAGACGTTGAGAAGGGAGAAACTATATGCCAAATTCTCCAAGTCCGCATTTTGGTTGCGTGAGGTTCAGTTCTTGGGTCATGTGGAGAATCCTGAGGTGATCATAGTGGACCCGGCTAAGGTGGAGGCAGTGATACAATGGAAATCTTCAAAGACGCCATCTGAGATTCACAGTTTCTTGGGTTTGGCAGGTTACTATAGGACATTCATTCAAGACTTCTCCAAGATCGCTTCTCCACTAACTAAGTTGACCCAAAAGGTTGTGAAGTTTGTATGGGGTCAAGCTCAAGAGAAGGCATTCGAAGAATTGAAGCCAAGATTGATTCAAGCTCCTATTCTGTCATTAACCGACAGGAGTGAAGATCTGGTGGTTTATTCTAATGCTTCTTCGTCGAGGCTAGGGTGTGTACTAATGTAGAGAGGAAAGGTTACAGCTTATGCATCCCGACAATTGAAGGTTCATGAGGTCAACTACCATACTCATGACTTGGAGCTGGCAGCCGTGGTCTTTGCACTAAAGATTTGGAGGCACTATCTGTAAGGGACGAAGTGCACCATTTTCACTGACCACAAGAGCTTGAAGAACTTCTTTGAGTAGAAGGACTTGAACATGAGACAAAGAAGATAGTTGGAGCTCATAAAAGACTATGATTGCGAGATCCACTACCATCCGGGCAAAGCCAATGTGGTGGTAGATGCCCTTAGCCAAAAGGAGAGGCCCGAACCGATTCAGGTGAAAGCATATGAGCTTATCATGACCTCTGACGTGATGAAGCAAGTCAAAGAGTTTCAAGATGAGGCACTGAATGAAGATCATCTTAACTCTGAGAGAATGAGAGGTCTGGTCGCAGAATTGGGTGAAAACACGTTTGGTGTTAGAAATCGATCCGAGAGAACGTGGGTTCCTCGTTTTGGGGATCTACGGGTGAAGATTTTCAATGAAGCCCATAAGACTCGATACTCCATTCATCCAGGTGCCACGAAAATGTATCAAGATATGAAGAAGAGTTATTGGTGGCCGGGTATGAAGCGCGACGTAGTGTAGTATGTGAGTAAGTGCCTTACTTGCTTACAGGTGAAGGCCGAGCATCAAAAGCCATACGGGAAAATCCAACCTTTGGATATACCGGAATGGAAGTGGGAGCACATCACCATGGATTTCATTACGAAGCTGCCACGTACTCCAAAAGGGTATGATGCCATATGGGTGATTGTCGACCATCTGATGAAGAGTGCTCACTTCCTACAGATTCACGAGACATATTCGTCCGGGAGGCTGGATGATCTGTTCATCAAGGAAATTGTAACTCGTCATGGTGTGCCGGTGTCCATTGTGTCTGATCGTGACACCCGGTTACATCTAAAGTCTAGAATAGATTCCCCGATGCCATGGGGACCGAGGAAGAGATGAGGTAGCATTATCCTCATATGTTTGAGGAATAACAGGTTTCGGAAAAACCTTTAAGTCCCACAGACGTCACAACAACTACTGAAGACCACAACAGCTGAAGACAACAGCTGATGACAAAGTCTGAAGACACAAGTGTTGAAGACAAAGTCTGAAGACACAAGTGCTGAAGACAAAGTCTGAAGACAAGTGCTGAAGACAAAGTCTGAAGACACAAGTGCTGCAGACCAAAGTATCAGACGTTGTCACAACAGCTGAAGAGGTCTTCTTCAGTAGTTGTGACGGTTTACCTTTCAGTAGTTTTATATTTATCAGTAGTTTTGTAAAACGACTGAAGAGCTTGTTCTTAAGTCGTTGTAGTTTCAGTAGTTTCTTATCAGTAGTTTCTTATTTTGTACTTAACACTCTAATATGTTCTCAGTAGTTGTGAACATTTCAGTAGTTTGTTAAGAGTTAGTTATTTTTGTAATAGATCTGCTAGTTGTCACTTACCCGTGATAACAGCAGCGATTGCACTCTATATAAGGAGTGTCAACCTAATGAAATAAATGAATGATTTTGAACAGAAATATTCGATATTATTGAAACATTCCTTGTTACAGAAATATATTCTCTCGTTATAACCGTATTTGTTCTTAATGCATATGAGTATCAAATTCTTGCTACAATTTGTCTAATTCGTGTTCTCATTCCGCTGTGCTACGCTTCATTACATCAAACTTGTGATCACTGATCCTGACAAATGGTATCAGAGCAGGTTAATCATTGATCGATCTAATAATTGATCATTGAAAATGCTATTCAAGATCCAAGTATGACTGAATTAGCATTTTTGTGTTTTGCAAGAAACGGTTATAGAGATTGAATTTTCTGTGTTTTCTGGTCATTCATCCTGAGATTTTCTCTTGTTTTTATTGAGTCTGTTGTGGTCTTTATAAAAACGTTTAAAAGCTTGAATTAAATTGTATTTGGACTCAAAATGACTCTTCCTTCCAATGATCCTCACAATATTGGTTCCTCAACCAAGCCTCCAATGCTGGTTAGGAATGAGTATAACATATGGCAACGACGAATGCTCCATCACCTGTCTGTTAACAGCGCAGGTTGTTGGACATCAGTGGTACATGGTCCACACAAGCCTATGGTGAATAACCCGGAAACCAATCAAATGGTTCCGAAGAGGAGGGAGCAATACTCAGATGTGGATAAGAAGTTGTTTGAGATTGATGCAAAAGCCCATGGAATTCTGGCCATGGCACTGCCTAATGAAATCTATTCTGGGCTAATGCATCATGAAACTGCCCATGACCTCTGGAATGCCTTGAAAGAACAATTTGGAGGAACAGATGAGGTCTTGGCAAATAATAGAGAAATCCTTGCCCAACAATATGAGACATTCTCTCATAGGAAGGGTGAGACACTGACTCAACAGTTCAAGCGGTTCTCTTGTTTGATCTCTGAATTAAAAATGGTCAAACATGAGTACACCAATAGCCAGATGAATAACAGATTTCTCAGATCACTGCCTGAGAGATGGGACACATACACTATTGTCCTACGCTCCAGTCCAAATTGGACAAACTATCTCTCACCCAACTCCATGGGAAATGGCTCACATTTGAGAGAGAGATAGAACAGAAACGAAAACTGTCCTCATCGGAAAGCTCACTGAAGACTTTGTACCAGGCAACACTACCTTGGTTGGTCATCAGTTAAAATATGCTTGATCTGAATGCCACTATGATAAGCATATTGACTTCTCTTCAAACACTTCTGATTCTGCATTTGTGAGTGTTGATAGTCAGTTTACTGGATGTAATAATGACAATCTATGCTTCATTATGGATGATCTCAAGGGGATTGCTGATGATGACTTAGAAGAGATGGATATTTTGAACCAAATGGCCTTGATAAATATCAGATCTCAGAAGTTCTACAAAAAACTGGAAGAAAGTTCCCAGGACTCTCTGGCAAAACCAAAGTTGGTTTTGACAAGAGTAAGTTGAAGTGTCACAAATGCCACAGGCTTGGACACTTTGCTAGAGAATGCAGATCATCTGGATCTAATTCCTCTGCACCTTTTGTGACTTTCCCTGGCAATAGTCAACAACACAGAGGGCAACATCCTGTCAATTCTAGTCATCATTCTCAACCACAATCTCCTGCATATTTTGTTCCTCAGGGTCAAATGCCATATCCTTACCCTTGTTATTACATGCCACAGTCAAATCAAGTTCAAGTTCCTATAGTACCACAACCTCATGCACTACCAGAACCTCAACCATCTCAATCTCATCAACCTCCTCAACCTCAACAACACAGCTTCTTCACCCCTAGAGGTGTTGACTGGAGCAGTTTACCGGATGACATGTCTGATCATGAACAACTGTTCACAGTTGCTGGTCAACATGGTGGTGACAGTCCTTTGGGAATCTGGCTCTCATAGCCCTGGAGTCTACTGAGGGTTCCTGCTCAAATGCATCATCTTCACATGTAACTCAGGTATCTTCAGAGGCTAAAGCCAAGTTATGTTCTGAATCATGTATTGCTGCCTTTGTCTCATTAGAGAGGCAAATGTAGCATTAATAAATAAAAACATGAGCTTGAGAAAACCATTTCCAAAAGAAAAGCTGAGTTTGAGTCTGCTCTTAATTGTAAAAATGATGAGATTTATAAGCTTAAATTCCAACTAAATGATGAAAAGGCTAAGCTAGAGGTTATTCTGGATGACCAGAGAAGTCTAAAAGAAACCCTTGCAGTCACCCAGGTAGAGTGTGATCGATGGGTACAATCATGAAAAGGTTTTGAAATGCTTCTTAGTAAGTAATCTGCTTCCAATGTGAAGTTGGTATTGGTTACGATCACACTGCTCCTCCTACAGATTTTGCTTCAAGAGTAGAAGTGAAATCTGATGGAGAAAGCAATAACCAATCCACCTCATCATGTGATTCACCTTTTGATAGAGCATCATCAAAAGTTGAAGTCAGCACTAAGCCCTCTCAGAACCCATCAGCTGATATTGATGGTTCTACTGCTGACACTCACATGATCAACTCAAGAGTTATTTCTGAAAGTCCTGAAAGGACTGGAGAGCAAGATTTAACACCTGAAGTTCAAACTCCAACTAATGACAGCACTGAAGTGAAGAAAACTGTCAGTAGAAAGAGTTTGAAGACTACTAAAGAGGAAGTCAAGAAAGCAAATAATGCTTCTAAAGTACTGAAGAGCAAGTCTTTAGTAGTTTCATCCTCTTTAGTTGATGATCATCATAAGATGAAGAAGAAACCATGTGAAGTGTGTGGTTTGTTCAATCATCTTACAGATGATTGTTGGTACAAAAGGGGATCCAAACTCAAACATAAAGAAGAAATCAAGAGAAAATGGCTAAAATGAAAACTGAGTTTGGAGCCACATTTGTACCAGCAACATCAAATCCTGTAACCCTCAAGTCCAACAGAAATCCCAAAAGGAAGGGGTTAAACAGGTAACAACTGAGATTGCTCAAAAGAAGAAGGTGCAACATAGGAACTTATGAAACTCCAATGCCAATGTGTCTAAAGAGCTGAAAGCCTTATCCCAAAATCAGACACAGCTGGTTATGATGGTTCAACATCTATTGGGAAGAGTTAACCAATTAGATGTTCCTATGTTGAAACCACATAAAAGGAGGTCCAAGCCAAAGGATTCCTTTTCTTCACCAGCTTCTTCCTCTCAGGCTGTTGTTTCCAACAAAGATGTTAGTTTACCATCTGTTGATGAGAACAGGCCCAAGACCAAAAAGGTTTGGGTCTCAAAATCTAACTAATTTTTGTATCTTGCAGGGTTCTTCGACATACCTCAGAGGCATCTGGTATGTAGACAGTAGAGGATCCATGCATATGACAGGAAACAGATCACTTCTTAATGACTACTCTCAAGGAAGGAAGGGGTTTGTGTCATTTGGCAATGATGCAAGAGGGTTACATCATTGGCAAAGGCTTTTTTTCCAATGGGGAAATAAAGTTTGATGATGTTAACCATGTGGAAAATCTCAAGTACAACCTCTTGAGTGTCAGTCAAATGTGTGACAAAGGCCATGTTGCCCTTTTCACCAGTCAGAACTGTCGGATTCTGTCATCCAAAGTTCTAATTTTATTGATAAGGTGTTGGATGAACACTCTCTCCTAAAGGCCAACAGGATAGGAAGAGTGTATTCCTTACATCTTTCCAAGAAAATAGATCTCAAAGGCCATCCTTGCCTATTTTCCAAGGCTTCCCCCCAAGAATCTATTCTATGGCATATAAGGCTGGGTCATGTTAACCTCAAAAACATGAATCAGCTGATAAACCATGGTTTAGTAAGGGGACTGCCTCTGAAGGAGTTCAAGTGTGAAGATAACTGCACTGCCTGTTTAAAAGGAAAACAGCACAAAGCTTCATTTCCCTCCATAGAAGAACCTAAGTCCACTACCTGCTTACAGCTTCTTCACATGGATCTCTTTGGTCCTGTGAAAGTGATGAGTATGGCTAAGAAGAAATACTGTCTAGTAATTGTAGACGATTACTCCATATTTGTATGGACTTTCTTCTTGCATTCAAAGGATGAGGCTGCACAGTCCATTATGAACTTTGTGTTACACGTTGAGAAGCAGTATTCCCTACCAGTTAAGTGTATGAGGAGTGACAATGGTACTGAATTTAGAAACACACACTTGATGAGTTTTACTTATCAAAGGGAATCAAGAGGCAGTATAGCATCCCAAGAACTCCTGAGCAAAATGGAGTAGTGGAAAGAAAGAACAGGACCCTTATTGAAGCTGCAAGGTCCATGTTGGCTGATTCTGGACTGCCAATGACTTTTTGGGCTGAAGCTTCAATACAGCTTGCTATGTATAGAATAGAGTTCTAGTAAATCAGAGGTTGATGAAGACTCCATATGAAGTTCTTCATCATTTGGCCCCTCTAATTTCATTCTTCAGAGCATTTGGGTGTCCTTGTTTCATTCTCAACACACGGGATCAACTCCTAAAATTTGATCCTAAGGTGGATGCAGGGTACTTTGTTGGTTATTAATCAACTTGCAAAGCATACAGAGTCTTCAACTGCCGAACAAAGATGGTTGAAGAGACTCTACATGTTAAGTTTAATGAATCTCCTAAGGACAAGATTCCACAAAGCCCTGTGGAGCTATTTGATTTGGACATACTGTAATATGTTCCTTATCAAACTCCTGCTGTTGCTCCTATCAACAGTTCACCACCTGGTGGTACTGCTGGTGCTGCTGATGATGATGATAGCAGTACTCACCTCTTCAGGTTTAGTGATCAACTGCCTGATTCAGCTAGACCTGATGTTCCTGTAGCTTCAGTAGCACCATCCACAACAAATGCTTATGAGATTTCTTCAAATTAACCTCCTTTGAATTACCATCCACTGATTGGTTTCAAGGAAATGATTCACCATCACCATCTGTTGCTGCTGAACCTGCTGCAAACACTTGCACAGATCTCATTGTGTATCAAGATCTGAAGAATCACCCTATGTCTCAAATCATTGGTGATATCACTGCTGGCATATCAACAAGAAGTCAATTGTCAAATTTCTGCTTCTATGCTCTCTTCATCAGTCAGCAAGAGCCAAAGAATTATCACATTGCTTTAAAGGACAATGGATGGGTTGATGCCATGCAGCTTGAGCTTCTTCAGTTCAAGAAACAGCAAGTGTGGGAACTGGTTCCTCTACCTCCAGGTAAGTGTGCAATAGGCACTAAATGGGTGTTTAGGAACAAAACTGATGAAAATGGGCTTATTGTTATGAACAAGGCCAGACTGGTTGTTTAGGGGTTTGTACAAGAAGAAGGTATTGATTATGATGAAACCTTTGCCCCTGTAGCCAGACTGGAAGCAATTCGATTGTTTTTAGCTTATGCTGCTTATCAAAAACTTAAAGTTTTTCAAATGGATTTCAAAAGTGCATTTTTGTATGGGAAAATTAAAGAAGAGGTTTATGTATGTCAACCACCAGTCTTTGAGGACAATAAACATCCTAATTGGGTGAATAAGCTTGATAAGGCTCTTTATGGGTTGAAACAAGCTCCTAGAGCCTGGTTTGAGACATTATCAAACTTTCTTCTGGAAAATGATTTCACTAGAGGCTCCATTGATAAGACTTTATTCATTAAGAAAGCTGGGCAGCATAATCTACTTGTTCAAATTTATGTAGGTGATATTATTTTTGCATCCTCTGATCCTCAGTTGTGTGATGCCTTTAGAAAGTTGATGCAACAGAAGTTTGAAATGAGTGCCATGGGAGAATTACAGTTCTTTCTGGGTTTGCAAATCAAACAAAACGCTAATGGAATTTTCATTCATCAGTCCAAATACACAAAAGATCTTTTGGAAAAGTTGATTTACAAAACTGTAAGCCCTGTTCTAACCCCATGGCAGCACCACACAACTGGATACAGATCAGAAAGGTAAAGTGGTTGATGCAACACTTTACAGATGTATGATTGGGTCGTGATGTATTTAACAGCTTCTAGACCAGATATTATGTTTGCTACATGTGTTTGTGCTAGATTTCAGCTGCACCTAAAGAGTCTTATCTGATTGCAGTCAAGAGGATCTTTAGATATTTGCATGGTACACAATCTCTAGGTTTATGTATTCCACTGGGCACTCTTGTAAATTAGTTGCTTTCTCCGATAGTGACTATGCAGGGTGTAAGTTGACCAGGAAATCAACTTCTAGTGGATGTCAATTCCTAGGCAACTATTTGATTTCTTGGCAGAGTAAGAAACAACATCTGTTGCTACATCTACTGCTGAAGCCGAGTACATTGCTGCTGCATGTTGTACATCCCAAGTACTCTGGCTTCAGAATCAACTTTTGGACTATGGCATTACAGAGACTAAGACTCTGTTATTAATGGATAGTGCTTCAGCTATTTGCATTGTCAAAAATCCAGTCCAGCACTCTAGGACCAAACATATAGAAATTAGACATCATTTTATAAGAGATTGTTTCGAAAAGGTCTAATTAATCCCATGTTTGTGCCTAGTGCTGATGAGCTTACAGACATTTTTACTAAGCCTTTGGATAGTTCAACTTTCCACAACCTGGTGTTAAGGCTTGGTATGCTGCAGCTAGAATAATGACAACTACTGATGATCTCAGTAATAAGTACTGGTGATCATTGGTAACCATGTCACATATAAGTACTGATGAGTTCTTTCACCCTCAGCAGATTTTATAACTACTGAAGGCTAAATGCCTCACAAGTACTGAAGTATGTTGGACCAAAAGAACCAATGAGCCAAGATCAGAAAACCTCCAAGTCCCACATGGTATCACAACAACTGCTGAAAGCCTCATCAGTAGTTTGACAAGTGCTGAAGACTTCAACAGCTGAAGATCAAGTGCTGAAGACCTCAACAGCTGAAGAACTAAATGCTGAAGTACAACAGCTGAAGAACACAAGTGCTGAAGCTGAAAGACCAAAGTACTAAGTACAACAGCTGAAGATTTGACAAGTGCTGAAGATCAACAACTGATGTACAAAGTCTGAAGACAAAGACTGAAGACATCAGCTGATGATATCTACTGAAGTCATCAGCTGATGAACACCTGAAGGTCAAAGTTTGAAGATCAAGTACTGAAGCCTCAGTAGTTTGTCATAACTGCTGAAGAGTACTTCTTCAGTAGTTGTGATATCAGTAGTTTTATATTTTTATGTTTCAGTAGTTTTGTAAAACGACTGAAGAGCTTGTTCTTCAGTCGTTGTAGTTTCAGTAGTTTTTATTTTGTACTTAACACGCTGATATGTTCTCAGTAGTTGTGAACATTTCAGTAGTTTGTTGAGAATTAGTTATTTTTGTACTAGATCTGCCAGTTGTCACTTTCCGTGATAACAACAGTGATTGTTGCACCTCTATATAAGGAGTGACAACTTATTGTAACTTAGATGTATGAATGGAATGAACAAATGATTTGATTAGATATATTTTACATCTATAAACATTCCTTGAAATCAGAATATATATTCTCTCCCTATAACCGTATGCGCTCTTAATGCATACAAGTATCGATTGCTTGCTACAATTTGTCTAATTCCTGTTTGTATTCCGCTGCTTTGACTCCTAATACATCAAACTTGTGATCGCTGATCCTGTCAAATGGTATCAGAGCAGGTTAATCATTGATCGATCTAATAATTGATCATTGAAACTGCTATTCAAGGTCTAAGTTTGATTGAATTAGCTTTTGTTTTTGCAAGAAACGGTTATAGAGATTGAGTTTTCTGTATTTCTGCTCATTCATCCTGAGATATTTTCTTGGTTCTCATTGAGTTTGTTGTGGTCTGTCTAAAACTTTTAAAAGCTGAACTAAATTGTTTTTGAACTGAAAATGACTACTCCCTCCAATGATCCTCACAATACTGTTCCTCAACCAAGCCACCAATGCTGGTTAGGAATGAGTATAACATATGGCAAAGACGTATGCTCCATCACCTGTCTGTTAACAGCGCAGGGTGTTGGACATCAGTGGTACATGGTCCACACAAGCCTATGGTGAATAACCCGGAAACCAATCAAATGGTTCCGAAGGAGGGAGCAATACTCAGATGAGGATAAGAAGTTGCTTGAAATTGATGCAAAAGCCCATGGAATTCTGGCCATGGCACTGCCAAATGAAATCTATTCTGGGCTAATGCATCATGAAACTGCCCATGACCTCTGGAATGCCTTGAAAGAACAATTTGGAGGAACAGATGAGGTCTTGGCAAATAATAGAGAAATTCTTGCCCAACAATATGAACATTCTCTCATAGAAGGTGAGACACTAACTCAACAATATGAGCGTTCTCTTGTTTGATCTCTGAACTAAAAATGGTCAAACTTGAATACACCAATATTCAGATGAATAACAGATTTCTCAGATCACTGCTTGAGAGATGGGACACATACACTATTGTCCTACGCTCCAGTGCAAGTTTGGACAAACTATCTCACCCAACTCCATGGGAAACTGCTCACTTTTGAGAGAGATAGAACAGAAGAGAAAGCTGTCTTCATCTGGAAAGCTCACTGAAGACTTTGTACCAGGCAACACTGCCTTGGTGGGTCATGAGTCAGAATATGCTTCATCTGAATGCCAGTATGTTGAGCATATTAATTTCTCTTCAAGCACTTCTGATTCTGCATTTGTGAGTGTTGATGGTCAGTTTACTGGGTGTAATAACGACAATCTATGTTTCATTATGGATGATCTCAAGGGATTGCTGATGATGACTTAGAAGAGATGGATATTTTGAGCCAATTGGCCCTTGATAAATATCAGATCTCAGAAGTTCTATAAAAGAACTGGAAGAAAATTCCCAGGACTCTCTGGCAAAACCAAAGTTGGTTTTGACAAGATCAAGTTGAGGTGTCACAAATGCCAAAGGCATGGACACTTTGCAAGAGAGTGTAGATCAACTGGATCTAACTCCACTGCACCCTTTGTGACTTTTCCTGGCAATAGTCAACAACACAGAGGGCAACATCCTGTCACCTCTAGTCATCATCCTCAACAACAATCTCCGGCATATTTTGTTCCTCAGGGTCAAATGCCATATCCGTACCCTGTTATTACATGCCACAGTCAAATCAAGTGCAAGTTCCTATGGCACCACAACCTCATGCACTACCAGAACCTCAGCCTTCTCATCTCATCACAACCTCAACCTCACAACACAGCTTCTTCACCCCAGGGGTTGTTGACTGGAGCAGTTTACCAGATGACTTGTCTAGTCATGATCAACTGTTCTCAGGTGCTGGTCAACATGGTGGTGACAGTCCTTTTGGGAATCTAGCTCTTATGGCTTTGGAGTCTGCTGATACTGCATTTTCTAATGCCTCTACACCTCAGGTATCACAGGTATCCTCTGAGGCAAAAGCCAGTTATGTTCTGAACAATGCATAGCAGCATTTGCTTCCATTAGAGAAGCAAATGTAGCTCTAATTAATAAGAACATTGAGCTAGAACAAATAATTTCCAAAAACAAAGCTGAGTTTGAGTTTGTGCTTAAAGATAAAAATGATGAGATTTATAAACTGAATTGCCAATAATGATGATAAGGCTAGAGAAGAATACTTCTAGAGAAGTACAAAGATCTCAAAGAAACCCTTGCAGTTACCCAGGTCGAGTGTGATAGATGGGTACAATCATGCAAAGGTTTTGAAATGCTTCTTAGTAAGCAATCTGCTTCAAATGTGAAGTTTGGAATTGGTTACAATCACACTGCTCCACCTACAGATTTACCCCAAGAGCAGAGGTAGAATCTGATGGTGAGAGTGATAACCAATCCATCACATCATGTGATCTACCTTCTGACACATCACAATCAGAAGTAGCAGTCAGCATCAAGCCCTCTTTGAACCTATCAGCTGATGTTGATGGTTCAAATGCTGACATTCACATGATTAATGAGTTGATCAACTCATGAGTTAATTCTGAAGGTCCTCAAAGGACTAGAGAGTAGGATTTAACATCTGAAGTTCAAACTTCAACTGCTGTCAGTACTGAAGAGAAGAAAACTGGCAGTAGAAAGAGTTTGAAGACTACTAAAGAGGCTGTCAAGAAAGCAAACAATGCTTCCAAAGCATTAAAGAACAAGTCATCTGTTGCCTCACCCTCTTTAGTTGATGATCAACCTAAGATGAAGAAGAAACCATGTGAAGTATGTGGTTTGTTCAATCATCTTACAGATGATTGTTGGTACAAAAGAGGTTCCAAACTCAAACTAAAAGAAGAAATTAATGAGAAAATGGTAAAAATGAAAACTGAGTTTGAAACCACATTTGTATCAGCAACATCAAATCCTGTAACCCTAAGTCCTCAAAGAAATCCAAAAAGGAAGGGGTTAAACAGGTGACAGCTGAGGGTGCTCAAAGAAGAAGGTGCAACATAGGAACTTATCAAACTCCTACAATGTGTCTGATGAGCTGAAAGCTTTATCACAAAATCAGACACAGCTGGTGATGATGGTACACATGTGTTGGGTAGAGTTAACCAACTAGATGCTCATATGTTGAAACCACAGAAAAGGAGTCCAAGCCTAAGGACTCCTCTTCTACCATCTTCTTCCTCTCAGGCTGTTGTTTCAAACAAACCTGTTAGTTTAACCCTCTATTGATGAGACCAGGCCCAAAACCAAAAAGGTTTGGGTCTCTAAAACTAACTAATTGTTATTTTTGCAGGGTTCTTCAACATGCCAAAGTAGCATCTGGTATGTAGACAGTGGGGATCTATGCACATGACTGGGAACAGCTCTCTTCTTCATGACTACTCTCAAGGAAAGAAGGGATTTGTCTCTTTTGGCAATGATGCTAGGGGTTACATCATCGGTAAGGGCTTTGGTCGCCATGTTGCCCTTTTCACCAGTCAAAACTGTAGGATTCTGTCATCCAAAGTTTTGCACTTGATTGACAAGGTGTTGGATGATCACACTCTCCTGAAAGCCAACAGGACAGGAAGAGTGTATGCCTTAGATCTTTCTAAGAAGATAGATCTCAAAGGCAATCCTTGCCTATTTTCCAAAGCCTCTTCTCAAGAATCTAAACTGTGGCACAGGAGGCTTGGTCATGTTAATCTCAAAAACATGAATCACTTACCCACAATAGTTTAGTCAGAGGCTTACCAATAAAGAGTTCCACTATGATGAAACCTGCACTGCTTGTTTAAAAGGAAAACCACAAAGTCTCATTCACTCCTATTGAAGTGCCCAAGTCCACTGCCTGCTTGCAATTACTGCATAATGGATTTATTTGGTCCTGTGAGTAATGAGCATGGCAAAGAAGAAATACTGTCTAGTATTGTGGATGATTACTCCAGATTTGTATGGACTTTCATTCTACATTCAAAGGATGAGGCTGCTCAGAAAATTATTCACTTTGTGCTGTATATTGAGAAGCAGTATTCCCTTCCAGTCAAGTGTATTAGGAGTGACAATGGAACTGAGTTCAGAAATCATACACTTGATGACTTCTATCTTTCAAAGGGAATCAAAAGGCAGTTCAGCATTCCAAGGACTCCAGAACAAAATGGAGTAGTGGAGAGAAAGAACCGGACCCTCATTGAAGCTGCAAGGTCCATGCTGGCTGACTCAGGTTTGCCACTGACCTTTTGGGCTGAAGCTGTCAACACAGCTTGTTATGTGCAAAATAGAGTTTTAGTAAATCAGAGTTGATGAAGACTCCATATGAAGTTCTCCATCATTTGGCTCCTCTGATTTCATTCTTCAAAGCATTTGGGTGTCCCTGTTTTATTCTCAACACAAAGGATCAACTCCAAAAATTTGATCCTAAGGTGGATGCAGGGTACTTTGTTGGTTATTTATCTACTTGCAAGGCATACCGAGTCTTCAACTGCAGAACAAAGATGGTTGAAGAAACTCTACATGTTAAGTTTAATGAATCTCCAAAGGACAAGATTCCACAAAGTCCTGTGGAGTTATTGATTTGGACATACAACAAGTTCCTTATCAAACTCCTGCTGTTGCTCCTCCTGTCAACAGTTCACCACCTGGTGGTACTGCTGATGATGATGATGATTACAGTACTCACCTCTTCAGGTTTAGTGATCAGCTGCCTGACTCAGCTAGACCTGATGTTCTTGGAGCTCCTGTAGCACCATCCACAACAATGCTGATGAGATCTCTTCGAATTCAACTTCCTTTGAATTACCATCCACTGATTGGTTTCAAGGAAATGATTCACCATCACCATCTGTTGCTGCTGAGCCGGCTACAAACACTTGCACAGATCTCATTGTGTATCAAGATCTGAAGAATCACCCTATGTCTCAAATCATTGGTGATATCACTGCTGGAGTATCAACAAGAAGTCAATTGTCAAATTTCTGCTTCTATGCTCTCTTCATCAGTCAGCAAGAGCCAAAGAATTATCACATTGCTTTAAAGTACAATGGATGGGTTGATGCCATGCAGCTTGAGCTTCTTCAGTTCAAGAAACAGCAAGTGTGGGAACTGTTCCTCTACCTCCAGGTAAGTGTGCAATAGGCACTAAATGGGTGTTTAGGAACAAAACTGATGAAAATGGGCTTATTGTTAAGAACAAGGCCAGACTGGTTGTTCAGGGTGTTTGCACAAGACGAAGGTATTGATTATGATGAAACCTTTGCCCCTGTAGCCAGACTGAAGCAATTCGATTGTTTTTAGCTTATGCTACTTATCAAAACCTTAAAGTTTTTCAAATGGATGTCAAACGTGCATTTTTGTATGGAAAAATTAAGAAGAGGTTCTGTATGTCACCTCCAGGCTTTGAGGACAATAACATCCTAATTGGGTGTATAAGCTTGATAAAGCCTTTATGGGTTAAAACAAGCTCCTAGAGCCTGGTATGAGACATTATCAACTTTCTTCTGGAAAACATTTCACTAGAGGCTCCATAGATAAGACTTTATTCATTAAGAAAGCTGGGCAGCATAATCTACTTGTTCAAATTTATGTAGATGATATCATTTTTTGCATCCTCTGATCCAAAGTTGTGTGATGCCTTTACAAAGTTGATGCACAGAAGTTTGAAATGAGTGCCATGGGAGAATTACAGTTCTTTCTCTGGGTTGCAAATCAAACAAAAGGCTGATGGAATTTTCATTCATCAGTCCAAATATACAAAAGATCTTTTGCAGAAGTTTGATTTACAAAACTGTAAGCCTTGTTCTACTCCCATATGCAGCACCACACAACTGGATACAGATCAGAAAGGTAAAGTGGTTGATGAAACACTTTACAGATGTATGATTGGGTCCTTGATGTATTTAACAGCTTCTTAGACCAGATTATGTTTGCTACATGTGTTTGTGCTAGATTTCAGGCTGCACCTAAAGAGTCTCATCTGATTGCAGTCAAGAGGATCTTTAGATATGTGCAAGGCACTCCATCTCTAGGTTTATGGTATTCTACCGGACATTCTGGTAAATTAGTTGCTTTTTCTGACAGTGACTATGCAAGGTGTAAGTTGACCAGGAAATCAACGTCTGGTGGATGTCAATTCCTAGGCAACTGCTTGATTTCTTGGCAGAGCAAGAAACAGCCCTCAGTTGCTACATCAACTGCAGAAGCGGAGTACATTGCTGCTGCAAGTTGTACATCTCAGGTACTCTGGCTTCAAAACCAACTTTTGGATTATGGCATTACAGAGACTAAGACTCCATTGTTAATGGATAGTGCTTCAGCTCTTTGCATTGTCAAAAATCCAGTCCAGCACTCTAGGACCAAACATATAGAGATCAGACATCATTTTATAAGGGATTGTTTTGAAAAGGTCTGATTGATCCTAGGTTTGTGCCTAGTGTTGATGAGCTTGCAGACATTTTTACTAAGCCTTTGGATAGTTCAACTTTCCAAAACCTGGTGTTAAGGCTTGGTATGCTGCAGCTAGAATAAGTGACAACTACTGATGATCTTAGTAATAAGTACTGATGATCATTAGTAACTATGTCACATATATAGTACTGATGAGTCCTTTTCCCTTCAGTAGTTTTTATAACTACTGATGGCTAAATGCCTCATAAGTACTGAAGTACTTCATCTGTTCTAAACTACTGATGTAGTTACAACTACTGATGCAGTTACAACTACTGCAATCAGTAAAAACAGATAAGTACTGATGTCCTATGAAACAACTGAATCAGTTAAAAGACTGATGAATGTGTTGAGGACAGTATGAAACACTGAAAGCTAAGAATTGACGAAAACAGCTGAAAGAACTTTCTCTTCAGTCGTTTATTCAACTGCTGTTTCATTCTAAACAACTGAAGCAAAACACGTCTTCAGTAGTTTTCTAACTACTGATGACTATCCCAGTCTTCAGTTGTTTACAACAGCTGATGACAAAACCACTGTCTTCAGTAGTTTCATAACTACTGATGACAAACACCAAGTCCTCAGTTGTTTCAATCATCTGAAGTCAAAACCACGTCTTCAGTAGTTTTCTAACTACTGATGCCTAACACCACGACTTCAGCTGTTTCAACGTCTGAAAGGATAATACCATGTCAACGGTCGTTTAAACTACTGATGACTAACACCACATCCTTCAGTCGTTTTCTTACCCGTACCCTATATATATCCCTAACCTTAGCTCTCAATGCTTCATCTTCTTCAAACCTAACGTTCCTCTCCAAAACTTCCCTCTTCTCATGGCGTCTATGCAAATTAAACCGCGACACAACTGTGTTGCCTACCTCACTAAATCACCCATCTGGACTAGTTCGATACTGCTATCGATCTTATGGTTCAGTCCCAATACAACACGGCATTTCTTCTGAATCCCATATACATGCCGAATCCTTGCACCAATTTTGGATGAACATTACTGTTATCACTAGGAGAACAACACACCATCCCTCCAGTCGTTCGTAAACAACAAAGAAGTAGTCATCACTCCTGCAATAATCCGCCAAATTCTTCAACTGAATGATGCTAGTTCTCCTACTGGATATCCGAAGGGCACCATAGATCTATCCTTTGCTCAACATGGATATCAAGGCGATCACAGTGCCTCCACTATCATGAAGAAACACTTTAATGACGCTGAGCGCCTGATTTTTCACATGGTGAATGTATGTTTGGCCCTAAGACGTCGTCTTGGATCAAATGTCGACAAAATGGCAGCAGGTACTGTACTCTATTCTTGAGCAACAACCACTTAATTTTCTGAAATAATATTTTTAGAGCTCAAGGATATGGCTCAAAACTAACTGCCAACCGTTGGATACTATATCCACGGTTCACAATGGCCATCATTACAAACCAGCTTAATGCTGAGGGACTTGTTGCTTGGGAGTCCCTGCTACGGCTGTTCTGCCGAAGTATACTCCCGGCACAACTCTGACCGGACACTCAAAATGGCTGTCAAGCTGCGAAAACCCACGCAGCTGGAACCCACAGCCACCACCTCCAAATCCAAAGTCCCCACCAAACCCACCAAAAAACCCAAAACGGCTACTCAGGGAATTGAGTCCCCTGAGGATGCCCCTGCAACACAAACGCAGGATATATCCACTAGTCCAAACCCCCTAATGGATACAATGACTCTTCCAGCCACAGCCGCTCAGGCTTCCTCTCAACAGGCCTGCAGCAACCCACAAGGGGCACCTACATATCTGGGATCTTCCTCACTTGAGGAGATTGCCATTGAAGAGCACCAACCTTCCCAGGTGCACACTGCTTCTATCCCTTCACCCCAAACAACCGCCCCTCACAGCCCAACTTTAATAGTTGCACAAGTGCTGACTCAATTGCACTCCTCACCCCCTCCCCAGAAACCACTTACTACTGGGAATACCTCTACAATTGAGGGGGAGGAACACAGTGCACTTGAGAACCCACAGCACAGGGGTTTACCACTTCTATCTCCTGGTGTAGACAAGGAGCTTAGAATATCTAGTGAGGCTGCCACCCTCCTCTGACTCAGCACATGATCAGAGTGAGGCTGGTAACATTACTAAGACCTCACTAGAGGCAACAGCTGATGATGGACACTGTCCTGAGGCTGGAAGTCCCCAGTACCAAGCACAAGGGCACATGCACCCACTGGTCTACACCAGTGCATGTAATCCTGCTCTAAGCAGGAGTCAGATGATTCAGTTTCGGCTGATGATGACCTGGGCTTTTTCTATGATGTTCTTGCCCAAACACAATCCTTGGAAGAGAAGTCAGTAGCTGCAAAACCTACTTGACCAACTCTCACAAGGAGAAAGACCATCTGCCTCTACCCACCCCAGATGGCACCTTCACTTGAAGGTTTCCCAAACACTGTGCGCCACTCCAAACTCAACCACCTGCCTCTGCTTCAGGCCCTACCTCTCAGGAACAGAACCCTCCTGAGCAAATAGGTGTTGTACTTCAAAATTCCCTCCGTCTCATCACACCCATAATCACTGATATTGTGACTAAAGCCATTGATGAGAGGTTTTCCTCAACTTTACAGCCCTTGGTTGATGCTCCTGTCCAAAAGACTCTTTCTGCGGTCCAAACCCCTTCCTCCAATGCAACCAAAAAGGGGGAGAGTACTGCAGTGAAAGAAAATAAGAGGAAAAGAACAGAGGAGAAGAAGGAAGAGAAGCAAGCCCAAGAGGAGGAAAAAGAAAAGCAACCTCTGCTCACTTATAAGCGAAAGAGAAGTGCTGATGATCACACTGCTGAAGACAAATCCTAGGAGGAGCTGGTCAAAGAAGCTGACACTACACACAGCCGATCCATGGATAAAATAATTGAACAACTCTTCAGGCAGGGGTTTGACACAGCCACACTGGATAGTGAGATCAGAAGGTTAGAAGTACAAGAGATACAAACCCGATGGGCAGGGTATGATGCTCTTGAGAAAGAGAGATTGGAATAATGATCCGCTTCATTGCAAAATACTTAGGAAGATCGTTAGTGGAGATTCGCGCATGGACCAGGGACAGCATTCTGGCTATAGCCACCAAAATCTGTCTGTCTGAGCAATTCAACAAAGGGATTATTGTGGAAGCCCTTGATGAGGCTGGGGCTGGTAAAAGGTTAGAGATGGCTAAACTCACAAAGGCGAAACTAACTACAAAGATGCTGGATCAACCTTCCCTTCCACCCACTCAAACAGATCCTATCCCTCAAATCTCCCAACCAATCTCTAAGCCAAAATCCAAATATCCTCATTCTTCAAAACCAATTCCTTCACCAACCCAACCATCATCCAGTGATGTACCTAGAAGGAGGAGAAGGGTGCTGAGGATGGAAGAAGAAGAAGAAGAGGAGGATGAAGATGATAGTCTGCTACTCTCTGCTGTTCTGAAGCTACCAAAACCCCGAAGTCAACCCATGATCACAGCTGACTCTCAAAGGAAATGGTCAGAGTCAAGATAGAAGAAGAAGAACAGCATAAACAACACGATGAGCAACTATTGAAGATGGTTGACAAGGAATTTTCTCAGGAATCATCTATTCAAGCCATGAAAGGGCATGCTCAAAGGCTGTACACTCTCAGGCACACCTTTCAGTATCAGAAGGAGAGAGTGAGAGTATGGCCAGACCCCAGGGTGAGTTCTAGAATCCATAAAAGAACTATCCCACACAAATACAACGGCCAGGTACGAAAAACAATAGAGTCTACCATCATGTTGGTCGTTGTAGTCTCACCTTGGGAAATCATTGATGAATTCAAGAAAGCTCACCAGGCAAAGAAGACCCCTCAAGCTTTACTAGAAAACAAGATGATTAAGAAGGGGTTGCTATATAAAAAACTTGAAGACATCCAGAAGAATGAGCTCCAGTTACTCCTTGAAGGCAACCATCCTGATGAATTTGTATATAGGGAGTAACTACGGTGGAGCTGAAAAATGGCAGGACCATGAAGTACTTATCAGAGTACTATGGTCCAGAGTTCTTCTTCGAAGGAGGAGCAGAAGAACTCTCTCAGGAGGAACAAGTTGTTCTCCTTGAGGCTTATGTTCGTGAGTCATACAGACTCATTATGGGGAAGTAAATCTCATGAATGGGATAACAACTCTGTGTCCAGTTCCCCAAAACAGAGTTCCCATTCATACTCTGCAAAACAAATATTTGAGATTTCTTCCCAGGCCGGAGCTTACATGGGTTATCTTCTCTACTGATCAAGAAGGAAAAAGACCAACATTTTGCCAACAATAAGTGGGATAATAAATAAGTTAGAGGTTTTGGCTGTATTGGTTCAGGGGGAGTTTGTTGGACCAAAAGAACTAATGAGCCAAGATCAGAAAACCTCCAAGTCCCACATGGTATCACAACAACTGCTGAAAGCCTCATCAGTAGTTTGAAAAGTGCTGAAGACTTCAACAGCTGAAGACCAAGTGCTGAAGACCTCAACAGCTGAAGAACTAAAGTGCTGAAGTACAACAGCTGAAGAACAAAAGTGCTGAAGCTGAAAGACCAAAGTACTAAAGTACAACAGCTGAAGAGTTTGACAAGTGCTAAAGATCAACAACTGATGTACAAAGTCTGAAGACAAAGACTGAAGACATCAGCTGATGATATCTACTGAAGTCATCAGCTGATGAAACACCTGAAGGTCAAAGTCTGAAGATCAAGTACTGAAGCCTCAGTAGTTTGTCATAACTGCTGAGGAGTACTTCTTCAGTAGTTGTGATATCAGTAGTTTTATATTTTTATTTTTCAGTAGTTTTGTAAAATGACTGAAGAGCTTGTTCTTCAGTCGTTGTAGTTTCAGTAGTTTTATATTTTGTACTTAACACGCTGATATGTTCTCAGTAGTTGTGAACATTTCAGTAGTTTGTTGAGAATTAGTTATTTTTGTACTAGATCTGCCAGTTGTCACTTTCCGTGATAACAGCAGTGATTGTTGCAGTCTATATAAGGAGTGACAACTTATTGTAACTTAGATGTATGAATGGAATGAACGAATGATTTGATTAGAAATATTTTACATCTATAAACATTCCTTGAAATCAGAAATATATATTCTCTCCCTATAACCGTATGCGCTCTTAATGCATACAAGTATCGATTGCTTGCTACAATTTGTCTAATTCTTGTTTGTATTCCGCTGCTTTGAATCCTAATACATCAAACTTGTGATCGCTGATCCTGTCAAAGTACTTTATCTGTTCTAAACTACTGATGTAGTTACAACTACTGATGTAGTTACAACTACTGATGTAGTTACAACTACTGAAATCAGTACAAACAGATAAGTACCGACGTCCTATGAACACCTGAAAAGCAGATGCAAAGTATGATGAGTAAGTGTTGAGGACAGTATGAAACAGCTGAAAAGCTAAGAATTGACGAAAACAGCTGATGAGTAATTTCTCTTCAGTTGTTTCTACAACTGCTGTTTCAAAACAACTGAAGCCAAAACCATGTCTTCAGCAGTTTACAACAACTGCTGACACAACCACTGTCTTCAGTAGTTGTGAAACTACTGATGACTGATACCAAGTCTTCAGTTGTTTCATCACCTGAAGTCAAAACTGTCTTCGGTAGTTTTATAACTACTAATGACTAAATCAGAGACTTCAGCTGTTTCAACGTCTGACGGTTAATACCACGTCATCGGTAGTTTCAACAACTGATGACTCACACCAAAACCCTCAGTTGATTTCTATCCCGACCCTTTAAATACCTTATCCCACCTTCAGAGTTTTTATCTTCTCTTCTCAAACCTAACATTCAAAAACTCTCTACCCTCTCTTCATCAATGGCGACCATGCAACTAAAACCACGACACAACTGTGTCGCACATCTCACCAAATCGCCATACTGGACCAAGTTTCACAACACCATGATTTAATGGTTCAATCACCCTACAAAACGACGTTTCTGGTAAATCCCAACATATATGCCGCATCCCTTAACCACTTCTGGACAAACGTCACTCTGGTCTCTGAGGAGAACGACACAGAGTCTCTTCAATCGTTTGTCCATGGCCAAAAAGTGGTCATCACTCCAGACACTCTTCGTCAAACCTTAATCTGGATGATGCCACTTTCCCAACTGGTTATCCAAAGGGCACAACAGATCAATCATTTGCCCACCATGGATACCAGGGTGACTTGAGTGCATCTACCTTACTGAAGAAACATTTCCCAGATGCCGAACGTCTCATATTTCATATGGTAAATGTATGCCTTGCCTCCAAGACCTCATCATGGGATCAAATGTCCACAAGCTGGCAACAGGTAATGTACTCCATCCTTGAGCAACAACCTTTACATTTTTTGGAATACTATTTTTAGAGCTCAAGGATATGGCTCAAAAACAAACTGCTAACCGTTGGATATTATATCCTCGGTTCATAATGGCCATAATTGAAAACCAGCTTCAAGCTGAGGGACTTGTTGGCCTGGGAGTCCCTGCTATGGCTGTATTGCCTGAAGTATACTCCCGGCACAACTCTGACCAATCACACAAAATGGCTGCCAAGATGCGCAAACCCACGCAGCTGGAACCCACAGCCACCACCTCCAAATCAAACGTCCCCACCAAACCCACTAAAAAGAAGACCAAAAAGGCTACTCAGGGAAATGAGTCCCCTGAGGATGCCCCTGCAACACAAACGCAGGCTATATCCACTGTTATAACCCCTAGTGGATATAAGGACTCTCTCAGCCACAGCCGCTCAGGATTCCTCTCAAAAGGAGCCTGCAGCAACCACAAAAGGGGTACTCACAAATCTGGGATCTTCCTTATTTGAGGAGATTGCCATTGAAGAGCACCATTCTCCTCAAGTGCACACTGCTTTTACCCCATCTCCCATGCAACCGCCCCCCAAAGTCCCACCCTATCATTCCAAATGTGCTGACTCAGCTGCATGCCTCTCCTCCTCCCCAACAACCACCAACAAAGGGGAGAAACACAGCTATTGAGAATGAGGATCACCATGCTTCTGACAACCCACAGCACCGGGGTTTAAATGTTCTATCTCCTGGTGTGGATATGGAGACCAGAACATCTGGTGAGGCTGCCACCTCTTTTGAATCATCATATGATCAGACTGAGGCTGGTAACATTCCTAAGACCTCACCAGAGAAAGTCCTGAGGCTGGAAGTCCCCAGTTCCAAGACAAAGGGGCACATGCTACAACTGGTCTACACCCAGTGCATGTACATCCTGCTACAAGCAGGAGGTCAGGTGATTCAGCATCTGCTGATGATGACCTGGGCTTCTTTTATGATGTTCTTGCCCAGAACACAATCCTAGAGGAGGAAGTCAGTAGGCTACAAAAACTACTTGACCAACTCTCTCAAGGAGAAAGACCATCTGCCACCACATTAACCCAACAGATGGCACCTTCCTCTGAAGGTCCCTTAAACACACAGCCACTACAAAATTCTTAGCCACCTACCTCTGTTTCTGGCACCATTTCTCAGGACCAAAACCCCCCTGAGCAAATGGATGCTATCCCTCAAAATCCCCTATCTCTCATCACACCACAACTAACCGAATTTGTTATTAAAACTGTTGATGAGGGACTTTCTACTATCTTACAACCTCTGGTGGAGGATGTACTGCGCCAACAACTTTCTGCTACTCAATCCCTTGCAACAAATGCACCCAAAAAGGGGGAGAGTTCAGCAGTGAAAGCTAAAAGAAAGTGGATGGAGAAGGAGAGAGAGAAAGAGAAAGATAAAGAGGTGGAAAAAGAGAAGGATTGTGTGTATGAGGCCGAAAAAGAGAAGGAGAATGTGATTGAGAAGGGAGCTGAAATTGAAAAAGTACATGAAAGTCAAAAAGATTTTCATGTCACATACAAGAAAAAGAAGAGTGCTGAGAAAGAGAAGAACTTGAACGAAATGGTTAAAGAGGCTGATGCTGAACACAGCAGATCAATGGACAATATCATTGATCGGCTGTTTAGGCAAGGTTTCGACACTGAAAAGCTGGATTCTGAAATAAGAAGATTAGAGATCGAAGAGATCCAACAAAGATGGGCCAGCTACAGCACTATGGATAGAGAGAGAATTGAGATCATGATCAGATTCATCAGCAAATACCTTGGGAGATCATTGATCGAAGTAAAATCATGGACCAGGGACAACATCTTGACCATAACCTCCAAGATCTGTTCGTCTGAGGCATACACTAAGGGGTTAGTAGTCGAAGCTTTGAATGAAGCAGGAGCAGGGAGCAGGACTGAGCTAGCCAAATACTCAAAAGCAACACTCACCTCCAAAATGCTAACTCAGCCTGTCAACATTCCCTCTCCAAAACAACCACAACCACAACCACAATCCACTAAACCAACTCCCTTACCCTCTAAACCAACCGCCGATGATGCACCTAAGAAGAAGAAGAGAAGGGTGTTGAGGCTAGAAGAAGAGGATGATGTGGAAGAAGATAGGCTGCCTCAGTCTGCAGTCCTAACATTGGCTAAAGCCAAGCCCATGCCCATCACTCCCACCTCACAGATGGAAGCTGTGAGAGTAAAGATTGAAGAAGAACAGAAGCAAAGGCTTCATGATGATGAAATGTTGAAAAGCATCGATAAAACTTATGCTGCTTCGTCATCAATAATAAGTAAGAAGAAAGAAGCTCTGAGGTTTTACACCCTTGCCAACACATTTCAATATCAGAAGGAAAAGGTGAGAGTATGGCCTGATCCTAGGGTGGCTCACAGGATTGTAAAGAAAGACATTCCTTCGAGATACAAGGGCCAAGTAAAAAAGGATCGTAGATGAAGAGATCACAGTGGTTCTTGTAGTATCACCCTGGGAGATTGTAGAAGATTTCAAGAAGGCCTATGAGACTAAACAACCACCCCAAAAGATGTTAGAGAATAGAATTATTAAAAAGGGGTTAGTCTACAAGAGGCTTGAGAACTTCAAACAAAATGAGCTCAGTCTGTTACTTGAAGGGACTCATCCTGATGAGTTTGCATACAGACAGATTACAACAGTTGAGCTCAAAAATGGTAAACAGGCCAAGTACATCTCAGATCTGTATGGGCGTGAAGGATTGTTTGATGGTGAAGCCGAGAACCTGACCATGGAAGAACAAATTATGTTTCTCACAGCATATTCTAGAGAATCCTACAGGCTTATACATGGGAAGTGAGTCTCATGGATGAGGGAACAACTCAGTGTCCAATTCCCCAATACAGAGCTCCCATCCATACTTTGCTAACCAAATCATCAGAGACTCATTTCCAGGCCAGTGCTTATATGGGTCATCTTCTCAACTCATCAAGAAGGAAAAAGACCAACCATTCTGCCAACAATCAGTGGGACCTCAATAAAGTTAAAGGTTTTGGCTGCATTGGTTCAGGGGGAGTTTGTTGGACCAAAAGATCTAATGAGCAGGATCAGAAAAACCTTTAAGTCCCACAGACGTCACAACAACTACTGAAGACCACAAGAGTTGAAGACAACAGCTGATGACAAAGTCTGAAGACACAAGTGCTGAAGACAAAGTCTCAAGACACAAGTGCTGAAGACAAAGTCTGAAGACAAGTGCTGAAGACAAAGTCTGAAGACACAGGTGCTGAAGACCAAAGTATCAGACGTTGTCACAACAGCTGAAGAGGTCTTCTTCAGTAGTTGTGACGGATTACCTTTCAGTAGTTTTATACTTATCACTACATTTGTAAAACGACTGAAGAGCTTGTTCTTCAGTCGTTGGAGTTTCAGTAGTTTCTTATCAGTAGTTTCTTATTTTGTACTTAACACTCTGATATGTTCTCAGTAGTTGTGAACATTTCAGTAGTTTGTTAAGAGTTAGTTATTTTTGTAACAGATCTGCCAGTTGTCACTTACCCGTGATAACAGCAGCGATTGCATACGAGTGTTAAGTATAAAACTACTGAAACTCCAACGACTGAAGAACAAGCTCTTCAGTCGTTTTACAAATGTAGTGATAAATATAAAACTACTGAAAGGTAAACCGTCACAACTACTGAAGAAGACCTCTTCAGCTGTTGTGACAACGTCTGATACTTTGGTCTTCAGCACCTGTGTCTTCAGACTTTGTCTTCAGCACTTGTCTTCAGACTTTGTCTTCAGCACTTGTGTCTTGAGACTTTGTCTTCAGTACTTGTACATCAGACTTTGTCTTTCAGCTGTTGATCTTCAGTCTTTGTTTTCAGTACTTGTTGAAGTCTTCAGACTTTAGATCTTCAGCTGTTGTCTCAGTCTTTGTCTTCAGTACTTCAGACGTACTTCAGCAGTTGTATTCTTCAGACTTTGTAGAACAGCTGATCAGGTCTTCTTCAGCTGTTGTGATGTCCTGTGGGACTTAGAGGTTTCTCTGATCAGGCTCATTGGTTCTTTTGGTCCAACACATTGCATAGACATATTTTGTTCTTAGGAGAAATCGAATAGTCTCTTCATAACAAGCTGCTTCCCTGTTTTCTTCATCCAGGAATGCAACAACATTGTGTTTAGGCTCAAATTTTAAAGATGCCATCTGCAAACATATAAAGAAAAAGAATATTAGAACATTGAATTTTTCTTATGAATTTGCACTTTGTAATATTGAATTCAATTTTGACTTATAATTTTAACTTTTTGCTTATTAATTTAAATTTGTGAAATTATTAAATTTATTCATTTTGAATTCATCATTTATACATCAATTATTTGAGTTATGAGTTTTTCAATTTTTAAAAAAAATTATTATTAATTTATTTTATTCAAAAATTGAATTTGTCTGTTCATCTTCTTTTTATTCCTTCGAAGAACCGACTGTTCAATCTCTTCTCAAAATCATTCTCAATTTCAGTCCACAAACAATATGTGAAATTGATCTAAATTTGATATACATCAACAATCCAAAATCAATTTTAGATATTGTTAAGATTTGATTAGTTAAACTTTGAATGTTATAGTGTTCTAACGCCCGAGTAACAGTCAAACGCCTATGGCAATCATCATGTTTTAACCAAAATCTACTGATTTGAATCACACACTTATGTTTATAAACTCAAATACTATCTAACAATCAACAAGGATTTGCTTCAATCACTGATAATCTGCTAGATTGATGAAGACCGAGAGTCGATAGTTCAGAGGGTTTTGTTTTTCAGAGAATTTTGAGTGTGAATGAGAAAACAAGTGTAAGTGTTCAATATATATTAAGTGACATTTTAGACGCATGAGCACTGTTTGTGTGTATGAAACCCTAAAATTCACAAACTAATGAGACGTATGAGCACTATTCGGCCGTATTGACTCAGATGCATGAGAACTGTTCAGCCGTATGAGCACTGTACAGACGCATAAGCACTGTTTAGGCACTTTTGCATTGTTTAGGCGCTTTTGCACTGTTTAGGCGCTTTTGCACTGTTTAGGCGCTTTTGCACTGTTTAGGCGCTTTTGCACTGTTTAGGCGCTTTTGCACTGTTTAGGCGCTTTTGCACTGTTTAGGCGCTTTTGCACTGTTTAGGCGCTTTTGCACTGTTTAGGCGCTTTTGCACTGTTTAGGCGCTTTTGCACTGTTTAGGCGCTTTTGCACTGTTTAGGCGCTTTTGCACTGTTTAGGCGCTTTTGCACTGTTTAGGCGCGTTTGCACTGTTCAGCCGCATGAAGTTCCTGAAACGTCCAACACTTGTAACTTTCAACACTATGTAACATTGTGTAGACGCATGAGACATTAAAAACGTCTAACACTTGTAACTTTCAACACTGTGCACACGCATGAGACATTCGAAACGTACACTTATTTTTTACTGGTAGAACCAAATATGATATCATCAATGTACACTTGTACACATAAGGGATCATCATTATCCTTCATAATGAATAAAGTTGGATTAATTTTCCCTCTAATGTATCCATGTTGAATTAAGTTTTGTGATAATGTCTCATACCAAATTCTAGGGGCTTGATGAAGTCCATACAAAGCTTTACTCAGCTTATACACTCGATGAGGAAATTCTGCATCCTCAAAGCCCGGAGGTTGCTTCACAAACATATCGTCAGTGATAGGACCATACAAAAAGGCACCCTTTACATCCATTTGATACACCTTAAATATTATGAATGAAGCATAGGCCAGGAAAACTCGAATGGATTCAAGTCTTGCAACTGGTGCAAACACTTCATCATAATCTATCCCTTCTCCGTGTGTATATCCTTGTGCAACAAGTCTCTCTTTGTTCCTTATTACTACACCATGATCACCACTCTTATTTCTAAACAACCATTTTGTGCCTATGGAATTTTCTCCTTCAGGTAAATCCACTAAATTCCACACTTCTTGTTTACGGAATTGAAGTAATTCTTCTAGCATAGCTTCTATCCAACCATTGTCCTTTAATGCTTTGGTAATATTTTTAGGAACAATTTGAGAAAGAAAACAAGATTATAAGCACCAGCTTGCTTGTTCTGATTTACTCCTTGTGGTTCTCTAATTCAATGGACCAATAATCTAATAAATTGGATGATTCTTGTGAATACGAGATGTTGAAATCTCATCACATTGAACATTAACATCCAGATTTGTTTGGTTTAAGTTGGAGAGCTGATGTAACAAATTAGAAGAATGTCGATTGAAGTTTGGAACTTGACTCGGTGAGTTAATAAAGTAATCTAAGTTACCAGTATCAACTGCATCACCAGAGATAGATGATATTGCAGACTAAGGTTGCACAAACTCAGTACCATCATTAGGAATTGGTTGTGATTCTTCCTGTTCAAATGAGACTAAATGATTTGAAGCTGTATTATCATGATTATTTTCATTGAATCGAATTGTTGAGTCCTTGATAAATGATAAAAATGGGTAGTCTGAGCTAGAATCATCTGGGTCATGAGAATCTGAATCCTCACTGAAAGATCCAAGATCTCCTCTGGATTTCTTCTTACGTGTAGAGTCAAGACAATCTGATTGATTAAACAAGTTAGATTGAAAAGAATTGGAAAATGAATCTAAATCAATAACCATGCAGGACCATTTGAAACTGATGGAAAAGAATTTTCCAGAAATTTAACGTTGAATGTTTCAAGAATTATATTTGTCCTCGAGTTGTACACTCGATAGGCTTTTGAACAGATGTGTAACCAATGAAAATTCCATTATCAGATTTTGCTTCAAATTTTCCTAACTGATCATTTGAATTAAGAATCATAACAGGATAACCAAATAATTTTAGAAAGTTTATGTTTGGTTTTCTTCAAAACATTAACTCATAAGGAGTTTTCATTTTATCTTTCACAATTAAGATTCTGTTTTGAATAAAAAATGCAGTTGATATAGCTTCATCTCAAAAAGTTATAGGAATCGTTGCATAAGCTAACATAGAACAGTCAGCTTCAATGAATGTTCTATTCTTCCTTTCAGCAACTCCATTTTGTTGAGGAATTCTGGGAGCACTGAACTGATGAGCTATCCCTTTCTGAGCACAAAAGATTTCAATGTTAGCATTTTTTAATTCCGTTCCATTATCACTTCTTATTATTTTCACTTTATTTTCTAATTGATTTTCAACTTTAATGATAAATTCTTTGAGTAATTCAGCCGTTTCAGATTCAGCATACAAAAAGAAAACCCATGAAAATCTTGTATAGTCATCAATGATTACTAAACAATATGATTTTTGTCTAATACTCTTGACATTTGTTGGTTCAAAAAGGTCCATATTTAACATTTGAAGAGGTTTGGAAGTTGAGTTTATGAGTTTGGTCTTATAAGACGATCTGTGTTGTTTTCCCTTTAAACATGCCGAGCGGTGATCAGTCGTTGCAAACTTCTTAGATGGAAGTCCAATGACATGATTTCCTCATACAAGCTTGTTAATATTCTTGAAATTTGAATGTCCGAGATGTATATGCCAAAGCTGACTTTGATCATTTGATGCCTTAGCAATAAGGTAAATTGTTTTAGTTGAAGGATCAAGTTGAGACATATCCAGTTTGTATACATCTCTATCCATTTCAGCTGTAACAATTACCCAATCTTTGCTTATCTAAAAACTTGGCTTTAAAACATAACAGAATGAATCATCAAATAGAACAAAATATGATTTTTCATATATTTGGGATACACTTAAAATATTAAAGTTCAACTGTGAACAAAAGTTTACTTTGTCAAAGCTTATTATCCCATTTGATACTGTTCCTTCTCCTGTTATTTTTCCACCAGCATCACCACTAAAGGAGACGTGTGTTCCATCCTTTAACTTCAAATCTTGTAACAAGGTAGGATTTCCTGTCATATGTTGGCTACACCCACTATCCACATACCATGTATTAAGTGGTCTTCTTGGGCGTACCTGCACAACAACAAAATTAAGTTGATATGTCCACCCAAGCCGAGATGGTCTTGGGTTTTCCAAATTTATCAACATTGGTAATTGTTTGTAATGAAGATTTTTCAAATCAGGTTTAGTCTTGATGAATTTACCAATCTTGTTTTGGAAATTGTTTGAGTTATTTTTTAGAACATTCATACGATTTGATTGATTAATTTTTGACACGAATTAATGACTAACATTTTTATTAGCCATTCTTATAGATCTTGGTATGAATTAATCTTGCACATTTTGTTTATATCTCACATAATTGTTCTTTTCAAAAGATCTCAAACCTAAAGAAGGTTGATTTGTTAATTTTTGAAATCCATCAGTTTGATTTCTCGTATATTAAGGATTATCATAACCTTTGGTCCTGTTTGACTTTGCAAATCATCTTTTAGGTGATCTCTTTCTAAAGTAACAATTTGCAGTATTGTGAGTCTCCTCATCACAATAAGTACAGTATTTGTTAAAATAACAACCTACTGTAGAATGATTTCTCATGTCACATATGTGACACATACTTGTTGAAATAGCACTCAGCAGTATTGTGATTTTTCATATCATATATTTCATACTACTTTTATGGAGTTATAAACAGATGTTTGTTAACTTTTGACATTAACATTGTATTTGATTCATTTTTATATTTTGGTGTCAAATAGTTAAACTGCTGTTTTTCATTTTTCACATTTTGATTTTGTGCCAAATTGTTATTCATCTATTTAACATGAACTTCCTTCTCGAATTTCTTATGAACAAATATTTTTGCTACAACGGAAGTCTTAGAATCTGAAATTGATTTCAGATCAGAGTGAAATTTGTTCATAGTATTTACCTTGTTGTTTTGAGGAGAATTCATATTTAACACACTGGCTGACACAAATTTTATTGGTTTAAGTTTTGTTGCCTGATTTGTTGCTTTGATCAACTTTTCTGAACTTTTGTTTTGTTCAGATTTTATTTTTTATAATTTCTTTCTTCTTTTTTGATTCTTTGACGTAGAAGAACTTGGTTTACTTTTAGATAGAACATCGTCAGAAGAAGATTCCTTTTCAGATTGAACTTGTTTTAGATTAATAATGTTTGAATCTTCTCATGTTCCTACGTGTTGTATATCTTTGCTTTAAACTTTCACTTCTTCTAATACAGAATTAATTTGATTAGAAGTGTTTTGTTTTGTTTGTTTATATTCACATGATTTTATCTTGATCAGATGACCATTTTTAATCTTTTCTTGATCATTTTCAACAAAACTTGTACATTTTCCTTTTCTTCTTCTGAAATCTTATTTTTGACCTGAAAAGCTTTAAGTTTAGCTTTATTCTCAGGAGAATGATCATCTGTATTGAAGTTTTCTGGTAAAGTGTTTGTAATAGATTCAGGCATTGCTTCATGAGTGATACCTAACCCTGCTTTCTGATTATCTTTTCTTTCACTTACCAATTTTTACATAATCATTTTTGAACTTTTTACTTTAGCAAGATCAATTGAGTAGTAGCATATGCTATCTTTTCTTGTTTAAGATTTTTGATAGTCTCTTCCATTGTTTAGAAACAATTTCTAATTCTTTTAGTGTTTTTCTCCATGAAGTTTGAAGAGAGATAATCTTTTGATCTACTGTTTTATGATCATATTTTAATTTGTTATGCGTTGATTCTTCTGGTTTTAGTTTCTCATAGATTTTACATGAGTATGTTTTATAGTATTCAGCATCTTCATAGCATGATTTTGTGCATAGTTTTTCTCTCACTTCACATGGTATTTTAGGGAATTTTGGAGATGAGTTTTCAGATTTTGAAGATGAAGTGTCAACCTTAGGTTGATCAAATAGTGCTATTAGAGCTACTTCATCTGTATCCTCTTAGGATCCGATTTGTCACTCCAATCATAGTCATCTTCTTCATTCTCATCTTCCACCTTTGGATCATTATTTTGTGACCAATCTTCTCCCAGAATTTCTACAACGAGAGATAAACTTGTTGTTAATTCATTAGTAAACTATTCAACATATGCACTCCAATCATAACCATCTTTAATGATTTTGTTAGGATCTCAGCCTCTTTGTTTAATCGATTGAACAAATATAGCAGCGGAATAGCTCAGAATTAGACAAATTCAAGCAAGAACATTCGATATAAAGCGATAAAAGAATTTTGTTATAGAGAGAGAAATATCAGACAAAAGGAATATTGCATTAAGATTGTCGCCCTCAATGGCACGATTACAGGTGAGTCATCCTTCCAAAAAGTGACATGTAACCGTTTTATAACTACTGATGTTTAACAACTACTGAAGATGTCAACAACTGACATCTCCTTACAAATGTTCCTAAGTGTTAAACATCTTATTTACAAACTACTGAAAAACATAAAACTACTGATACTACAACAACTGAAGAACAACCTCTTCAGTTGTTTACAAGTACTGAAAAGGAAACAAAACTACAGAAAAGTAAAAAAACTACTGAAAGGAAAAGAAAACTACTGATGAAGAAAAACCATCACAAACAACTGAAGAAGCCCTCTTCAGCTGTTGTCATCAGCTGTTAGCATCAGCTGATGTCTTCAGTACTTGAACATCAGACTTTGTCTTTCAGCTGTTGATCTTCAGTCTTTGTCTTCAGTACTTGTTGAAGTCTTCAGACTTTAGATCTTCAGCTGTTGTCTTAGTCTTTGTCTTCAGTACTTCAGAAATACTTCAGCAGTTGTATTCTTCAGACTTTGTAGACACAGCTGATCAGGTCTTCTTAGCTGGTGTGATGTCTGTGGGACTTAGAGGTTTCTCTGATCAGGCTCATTGGTTCTTTTGGTCCAACAACTCCCCTGAACCAATGCAGCCAAAACCTCTAAGTTATTGACGAGTCCCACTTATTTTGGCAGATAGATTGGTCTTTTATCTCTTGATCAGATGAGAAGTGACCCTTTTTCAGCACCGGCTGGGAAGAAGTCTCTGATGATCTGTTTGCATGATATGGTTGGGAGCTCTGTATTGGGGACTTGGACACTGAGCTGTTACCCCAACCATGAGATCTACTTCCCGGTATCAGCTATAGGATTCCCTGGGTAAGCCCTTAGAAACATGATCTGCTCATCCATTGTCAGCACCTCGGGCACACCATCAAACAATCCTTCTCGGCCATACACTTCAGAGATGTACTTGGCCTGTTTTCAATTCTTGAGCTCAACCGTGGTTATTTGTCTGTAGGCAAACTCATCTAGATGAGTCCCTTCTAAGAGCAGGTTGAGCTCATCTTGTTTGAAGTTTTCATGTCTTTTGTAAACCAAGCCCTTCTTTATGATTTTATTCTCTAACATCTTTTGGGGTGGTGTTTGGCTTCATAAGCTTTCTTGAACTCTTCTACAATTTCCCAGGGGGACACTACAAGAACCACAGTGATGTCTCGTCGACAACCCTCTTACTCGGCCCTTGTATTTTGAAGGAATTTCTTTTGACAATCTGTGTGCCACCCTAGGATCAGGCATATCCTTACTTTTTCCTTGGTATTGAAAGGTATTAGCAAGGGTGTACAATCTTAAGACTTCTTCTTCATGCTAATCATTGAAGAGGATGTGGCATATGCTTTGTCAATGCTTTTCAGCATTTCCTCATCATGTCTTTGCATCTGTTCCTGTTCAATCTTTATCATCACAGCATGCATTTGAGAAGCAGGAGTGATGGACATTGGATTAGCCTTAGGCAAAGTGATAACTGCAGAGAGTGGTAGTCTGTCTTCATCCTCCTCTTCTTCTTCATCAGCCCTCAGTACCTTTCTTTTCTTTTGTCTAGGTACATCATTGGCAGTGGGTTTTGGGGGTAAAGGATTTGGTTTTGTGGGTTGGATGGTTGGTTTAGAGGGTAAAGGGGTTGTTTTAGTGGGTTGTGGAGGTAGTGATTTTGAGGATAGAGGCTTTTCAAACTGTTTTAGCATTTTGGCTGTAAGGAAGGCTTTTGTAAATTTTGTCAGTTCTTTTCGGTTCCCAACCCCAGCTTCATTTAATGCCTCAATCACTAAACCCTTGGAGTATGCTTCAGACGAACAAATCTTGGTGGTTATTGCCAAGATGTTGTCCTGGTCCAGGCCCTTATTTCTATTAGAGATCTTCCCAAGTATTTGGCTACAAATCTAATCATTATCTCCAGTCTTTCTCTTTCTAAGGCATCATAACTAGCCCATCTTGAGTTGATCTCCTCTGTCTCCAACCTTCTAATCTCGGAGTCTAGTTGTTGGATGTCAAAATTCTGCCTATAAACTGATCAATGATTTTATCCATTGAACGGTTATGGTTGGCATCAGCTTCTTTCACCATATTATTCAGCTCCTTCTCCTTCTCAGACTCTCCTTCTTTCCTCTTTTGATATGTGACATGAAAGTCTTTTTGACTTTCATTCACTTCAGCTCTCTTCTCACTCTCCTTCTCCTTCTCATGATCAACCCAGTCTCCTCCACACTTATAACAGCCAACTCCTTCTCATTTACCTTCTCTGATTCTTTCTCCTTCTCCCCATTTGTCCTCTTCCTTTTTCCTTTAACTGACTGACTCTCCCCCTTTTTGGTTGCATTGGGTGCAAGGGTTTGAGCAGTAGAAAGTGATTTGGTCACCAACTCCTCCACCAGGGGTTGTATTATTGTAGGAAGCCTCTCATCAATGGCTTTGATCACTATATCTGTGATCATGGGAGTGATGAGAGGTAGGAATTTTGAAGGTTAGCAACTGATTGATCAGGATGGTTCTGTTCCTGAGAATCAGTGCCAAAAGCAGAGGCTGGTGGCTTGGAAGTATGTATTGGCTCTGTGTTTAGGGGACCTTCAGAAGAAGGTGCCATCTGTGGGTGTATTGTGGTGGCAGATGGATTCATCCTGAGACATCTTGGCCAGCAGCTCTTTGAGTCTGCTAACTCATCCTCTAGGATGGTGTTTTGAGCAACTACATCATAGAAGAAGCTCAGGTCATCATCAGTTGATACTGAATCACCTGACCTCCTGACAGAGTCAGGATTAACATGCCTTGAGTGTAGATCAATTATAGCATGTGCCCCTTGTTCTTGGTTCTGGGGACTTCCAGCCTCAGCACTATGTCTTCATCAGCTGTTGCCGCTGGTGAGGTCTTAGAGATGTTACCAACTGCATCCTGGTCATTTGCTGAGTCAGAGGCAGTGGCAGCCTCACCAGAAGGTCGCACCCCCTTGTCTACACCAGGAGATGGAACATGATAACCCTGTGCTGTGGGTTGACAGAAGCATTGTGATCCTCCCCTCAGGTGTTGAGGTTATCCCAGTAGTGATTGGTGTCTGGGTGGGGGGTGAGGAATGCAACTGCGTCAGCACTTTTGCAACAATTATTGTAGGGCTTTGAGGGGCGGTTGCATCAGGAGAGGGTGTGGAAGCAGTGTGCACCGGGGGAGTGGTGCTCTTCAATGGTAATCCCCTCAAGTGAGGAGGATCCCAGCAGTGTGGCTTCCCTTTGAGTGGTTGCATCAGGTTCCTTTTGAGAGGAAACCTGAGCGGCTTCAGTTGGTGGAGTCATAGTCTCTACTGGGGGGTTATTTCAGTAGAGATAACCTGCTTTGGTGCAGCAGGAGCATCCTCAGGGGACTCAACTCCCTGAGTAGCCTTCTTAGGCTTCTTCTTTGTGGGTTTGGAGGGGACTTTGGATGTGGAAGTGGAGGCTGTGGGTTCCAGCTGCGTGGGTTTGCGCAGCTTGGCAGCCTGTTTAAGAGTTTGGTAGTGTTGTGTCGGGAGTATACCTCCGGCAATACAGCCAAAGCAGGGACTCCCAGACCAACTAGTCCCTCAGCATGAAGCTGATTCTCTATTATGGCCATTATAAACCGAGGATATAGTATCAAACGGTAGAAAGTGGTTTTGTGGCCATATCCTTGATTTCAAGAAAAATTATTTCAGAAAAGTTTAGTGGTTCTTGTTCAAGGATAGAGAACAGTACCTGTTGCCATCTGGAAGACAGTTGATCCCAAGAAGAAGTCTTCGAGGCCAGGCAAACATTTACCATATGAAATATCAATCGTTCAGCATCTGGAAAATGTTTCTTCAGGATGGTCGAAGCACTAAGATCGCCTTGATATCCATGTTGTCCAAATGAAAGATCAATTTGGCGCTTAGGATATCAACAGGTAGGAAGCATCATCTAATAGTAATATCTGGCGGATGGTAGCAGTAGAGATGACCACCTATGAGAGTTGATGGACGAATGGATAGATTCTCCATTAACAGTTGCATTCGTCCAAAACTGATGTAGCGAATCGGCGTAAATGATTGATTTAGGAGGAAGGCCGTTTTCAGTGGTGATTGGACCATAAGATCTATAGCATTATCGAATTTGGTCCAGAAGGGCGATTTAGTGAGGTACGCGACACAGTTGTGTCGAGGCTTGAGTTGCATGGTCGCCATTAATGAAGGTGAAAGTTTTCAGAGCTTTTGAAATTTTAGGTCGTGAAAGAATGAAAAACTCTGAAAGAGGGATAAGATATTATAGGGTACGGGTTATGAACGACTGAAGGTTTGGTGGTAGTCATCAGTATTTGAAACAACTGATGACGTGGTAACTTCAGAGGTTTGAAACGACTGATGGTATTGGTGTGGTCAGCAGTTATAAAACAACTGAAGACATGGTGTTTACAATCAGACGTTGAAACAACTGAAGTCTCTGATTTAGGCATCAGTATTTTAAAAAACTACTGAAGACAAGTTGGACTTCAGATGTGAAACAACTGAGGACTTGGTATTAGTCATCAGTAGTTGTGAAACTACTGAAGACCCTCGTTTTGCCATCAGTTGTTGTAAACAATTGAAGACTTGGTGTTAGTCATCAGTAGTTTTGAAACTACTGAAGACATGGTATTGCTTCAGTTTTTATGAAGAAACAGCAGTTTGTGAACATACTGAAGAGAGAGTACTCTCATCAGTAGTTGTCGTCAATGCATAGCCTTTCAGCTGTTTCATACTGTCCTCAACACGTACTCATCACCTTTTTGCTGTTTTCAGTTGTTTCATAGGACATCAGTACTTATCTGTTTCTACTGATTTCAGTAGTTGTAACTACCTCAGTAGTTTAGAACAGATAAAGTCCAGTACTTAAAGCATTTAGCCTTCAGTAGTTATAAAAACTACTGAGGTAAAATAACTCATCAGTACTTATATGTGACATGGTTACCAATGATCATCAGCAATTACTGATATCATCAGTATTTGTCACTTATTCTAAGCTGCAGCATACCAAGCCTTAACACCAGGTTGTGGAAAGTTGAACTATCCAAGGCTTAGTAAAAATGTCTGCAAGCTCATCAGCACTAGGCACAAACATAGGATTATTAGACCCTTTTCAAAACAATCTCTTATAAAATGAGTCTAATTTGTATATGTTTGGTCCTAGAGTGCTGGACTGGATTTTTGACATGCCAAGAGCTGAAACTATCCTTAATAATGGAGTCTTAGTCTCTGTAATGCCATAATCCAAAAGTTGATTCTGAAGCCAGAGTACTTGGGATTTCCACTTGCAGAGCAATTGTACTCGGCTTCAGCAGTGGATGTAGCAACAGATGTTTGTTTCTTACTCTGCCAAGAAATCAACAGTTGCCTAGGAATTGACATCACCAGAAGTTGATTTCCTGGTCAACTTACACCCTGCATAGTCACGATCAGAGAAGCACTATTTGCAAGAATGTCCAGTGGAATACCATAAGCCTAGAGATGTGTACCTTGCAGATATCTAAAGATCCTCTTGACTGCAATCAGATGAGACTCCTTAGGTGCCGCCTGAAATCTAGCACAAACACATGTAGCAAACATAATATCTGGTCTAGAAGCTGTTAAATACATCAAGGAACCAATCTATACATCTGTAAAGAGTTTCATCAACATCTTTACCTTTCTGATCAACATCCAATTGTGTGGTGTTGCACATGGGAGAAACAGGTTTACAGTTTTGTAAATCAAACTTATTCAAAAGATTTTTTGTGTATTTAGACTGATGAATGAAATTCCCATCAGCTTTTTGTTTGATTTGCAAACCTAGAAAGAACTGTAATTCTCCCATTGCACTCATTTCAAACTTTTGTTGCATTAAGTTTTGGAATTCCTCACACAATTTGGGATCAGAGGATGCAAATATAATATCATCAACATAAATTTGAACAAGTAGCTTATGCTGATCCACTTCTTAATAATAAAGTTTTATCTATGGAGCCTCTAGTGAAATTATTCTGTAGAAGAAAGTTTGATAATGTCTCATACCAGGCCTCTAGGTGCTTGTTTCAACCCATAAGAGCTTTATCACGCTTATATACCCATTCTGGGTGCTTATTATCCTCAAAGCCTGGTGTTGACACACATAAACTTCTTCTTTTATGTTACCATATAGAAAAGCACTTTTGACATCCATTTGAAAAACTTTAAGATTGTGGAGTGCAGCATAGGCTAAAACATCTAATTGCCTCCAGTCTAGCTACAGGGCAAGGTTTCATCATAATCAATACCTTCTTCTTGTGCAAACCCCTTCACACAGTCTGGCCTTGTTCTTAACAATTAGCCCATTTTCATCAGTTTTATTCCTAAACCCCATTTAGTGCCTATTGCCACACCTACCCGGGGGTAGAGGAACAAGCTCCCACACTTGCTGTTTTTTGAACTGAAGAAGCTCAAGCTGCATGCTTCAACCCATCCATTGTCTCTCAAAGCTACATGATAGTTCTTTGGCTCTAGCTGACTGATGAAGAGAGCATAGAAGCAAAAATAGGACAACTGGCTTCTGGTTGAAACACCACTTGATATCACCAAGGATTGAGACCTTGGGTGATTTTTCAGCTCTTGGTAAACATCAAATCTGTGCAGTGTTTGTAGCCTTCAGCAGCAGCAGATGTTGATGCAGATTCCTTGAAACCATGAAGATGGTGGCAACTCAAATGAAGTTGAGGATGCAGAAATCCTCATCAGCATTTGTTTGTGGATGGTGCGCTGGAGCTACAGGAGCATCAGCTTTAGAGGACACAGGCAGTTGTCACTAAACCTGAAGAGGTGATTACTACTATCATCATCATCTTCAACAGTAACACCAGGTGGTGAACTGTTGACAGGAGCAACAGCAGGAGATTGATAAGGAACATATTGCAGTATGTCCAAATCAAAGAGCTCCACAGGGCTTTGTGAATCTTGTCCTTTGGAGATTCATTGAACTTGACATGTAGAGTCTCTTCACCATCTTTGTTCTGCAGTTAAAGACTCTGTATGCCTTGCAAGTTGATGATAACCAACAAAGTACCCTGCATCCACCTTAGGATCAAATTCTTCGGAGCTGATCCTTTGTGTTGAGAATGAAACAGGACACCCAAATGCTTTAAAGAATGAAATGAGAGGGCCAAATGATGTAGAACTTCATAGGAGTCCTTCATCAACCTCTGATTTATTAGCACTCTATTCTGCACATATCATGCTGTTTTGACAGCTTCAGCCCAAAAGGTCAATGGCAGTCCAGAATCAGCCAACATAGACCTTGCAGCTTCAATGAGGGTCCTGTTCTTTCTCTCCACAACTCCATTCTGTTCAGGAGTTCTTGGAATACTAAACTGGCCTCTTTTATTCTCTTGGAAAGGTAGAACTCATCAAGTGTATTGTTCCTGAATCTGTTCCATTGTCACTTCTAATACACTTGACTGAGAGGGAATACTGCTTCTCCTCAGCATACAACACAAAGTTTATGATCTTCTGTGCAACTTCATCCTTTGAATGTAGAAAGAAAGTCCATACAAATCTGGAGTAATCATCCACAATTACCAGACAGTATTTCTTCTTTGCCATGCTCATCACTCTCACAGGACCAAAGAGATCCATGTGAAGAAGTTGTAAGCAGGCAGTGGACTTTGGTTCTTCAATAGGTGGGAATGAAACCTTGTGTTGTTTTCCTTTCAAACAAGCAGTGCATTGTTTTCACACTTGAACTCCTTCATAGGCATTCCCCTTACTAAACTATGGTGTATCAGCTGATTCATGTTCTTGAAGTTAACATGTCCCAGCCTTCTATGCCATAGATTAGATTCTTGAGGAGAGGCCTTGAAAATTGGCAAGGATGGCCTTTGAGATCTATTTTCTTGGAAAGATCTAAGGCATACACTCTTCCTGTCCTGTTGGCCTTCAGGAGAGTGTGAGCATCCAATACCTTGTCATCAAACTCAGAACTTTGGATGACAGAATCCTGCAGTTCTGGCTTGTGAAAAGGGCAACATGGCCTTTGTCACACATTGACTGACACTCAAGAGGTTATACTTGAGATTTTCCACATGGTTGACATCATCAAACCTTATTTCCCCATTGGAAACAAAGCCCTTCCCGATGATGTAACCTCTTGCATCATTGCCAAAGGAAACAAAACCCTTCCTTCCTGGAGAGTAGTCATTAAGAAGTGAGTTGTTCCCAATCATATGCATAGATCCCCCACTGTCTACATACCAGATGCTACTCTGGCATGTTGAAGAAACCTGCATTAATAAACAATCAGTTAGTTTTGGAGACCCAAACCTTTTTGGTTTTGGGCCTGGTCTCATCAATAGATGGTAAACTAACAGGTTTATGGGCACAATAGCTTGAGGTGAAGGAGATGGTGTAGAAGAGGATCCTTGGCTTGGATCTCCTTTTCTGGGGTTTCAACACAGGGCCATCAAGTTGGTTAACTCTTCCCAACAGATGTTGAACCATCATTACCAGCTGTGTCTGATTCTGGGAAAGAGCTTTCAGCTCTTCAGACACATTGGTATTGGTGTTTGATGATGAGTTCTTGTGTTGCACCATCTTCTTTTGAGCAACCTCAGCTGTTGCCTGTTGCACTCCTTCCCTTTAGATTTCTTTTTGGACATAGGAGTAACAGGATTTGATGCTGCTCGTACAAACTTGGACTCAAACTCAGTTTTCATTTTAGCCAAGTTTTCTTTAATTTTCTCCTTTTGTTTGAGTTTGGATCCCTTTTTGTACCAACAATCATCTGTGAGATGATTGAATAGACCACATATTTCACATGGTTTCTTCTTCATCTTCTGTTGATCATCAACGAAGAAGATGAAACTACTGAAGACTTGCTCTTCAGCAGTTTAGAAGCACTTTTTGCCTTCTTGTCAACTTCCTTAGTAGGCTTCAAATCCTTCCTACTGACAGTTTTCTTCCTTTTGTGCTGTCAGTTATTGGGATTTGAACTCCAGATGTTATCCCCTGCTCTCCAGTACCCTCAGCACTTCTAGGGATAACACTTGGGTTGATCAACTCATTGATCATGTGAGTATCAGCAGTTGAACCATCAATATCAGCTGATAGGTTCACAGAGGGATTACTACTGACTTCAACTACTGATGGTGCTTTATCAAGTAGTGAATCACATGATGAGGTGGATTGGTCATTACTTTCTCCATCAGATTCTACTCCTGCTCTTGAAGCAAAATCTGTAGGAGGAGCAGTGTGATTATAACCAATTCCAAACTTCACATTGGAAGCTGTTTGCTTACTAAGAAGCATTTCAAAGCCCAGCAAGATTGTACCCATCGATCACACTCTACTTGGGTGACAACAAGAGTATCTTTGAGGTCTTTGTACTTCTCTAAGAGTACATCCTCCCTAGCCTTATCATCAGATTTGCATTTTAATTTATAAATCTCATCAGTTTTCTCTTTCAGCACAGACTCAAACTCATTTTATTTTTGGAAATTATTTTTTCTAGCTCTACATTTTATTGATTAAAGCCACATTTGCTTCTCTAATAGAGGCAAATGCTGCTATGCAAGTTTCAGAACATAATTTGGCCTTAGCCTCAGAGGATACCTGTGATACCTGTGTTGAAGAGGTACTTGAGGATGATCCATCAGAGGATTCCAAAGTCATGAGAGCTAGATTTCCAAAAGGATGCTCACCACCATGTTGGCCAGCACCTGAGAACAGTTGTTCATTACCAGACACATCATCTGGTAAGCTGCTCCAGTCAACAACTCCTGGTTGAAGAAGCTGTGTGTTGAAGTTGATTAGGTTGATGAGATTAGGATGGTTGAGGCTCAGGGAGTGCATGTGGTTGCTGAGCAGTGGGTGCTTGAACCTGGCCTGGTTGTGGCATGTAATAGCAGGGGTATGGATATGGCATTGGCCCCTGTGGAACAAAATATGCAGGAGATTGTGGTTGATGATGATAACCAGAATTGACAGGTTGTTGCCCTCTGTTGTTGACTATTGCCAGGGAAAGTCACAAAAGGTGCAGGAGAGTTAGATCCAGATGATCTACATTCTCTTGCAAAGTGTCCAAGCCTGTGGCATTTATGGCACTTCAACTTACTCTTGTCAAAACCAACTTTGGTTTTGCCAGAGAGTCCTGGGAATTTCCTTCCAGTTCTTTTGTAGAACTTCTGAGATCTGATATTTATCAAGGCCATTTGGCTCAAAATATCCATCTCTTCTATGTCATCATCAGCAATCCCCTTGAGATCATCCATGATGAAACATAGATTGTCACTATTACTACCAGCAGAATAACTATCAACACTCACAAAGGCAGGCTCAGAAGTGTTTGTAGAGAAATCAATATGCTCATCATACTGGCTTTCAGATGACGCATATTCTGACTCTTGATGTCCAATCAGGGCAGTGTTCCCTTGGACAAAATCCTCAGTAAGCTTGCCAGATGAAGCCAATTTCCTTTTCTGCTCTATCTCTCTCTCGAATGTAAGCAGTTTCCCATGAAGTTGGGTGAGAGATAGGCGATCAACATCAGCATTTGAGCGTAGAAACAATGTATATGTGTTCCATCTCTCAGGCAGTGATCTTAGGAATCTATGGTTCATCTGACTCCTGGTATATTCATGTTTAACCATTTTTAATTCAGAGATTAAACATGAAAACCGCTCAAATTGTTGAGTCAGAGTCTCACCCTTTCTATGAGAGAAAGTCTCATATTGTTGGGCGAGGATTTCCCTGTTGTTGCTAAAACCTCATCAGTACCACCAAATTGTTCTTTGATGGCTTTCCAGAGGTCATGAGCAGACTCACAATGCAGAAGCCCAGAGTAAATCTCATTAGGAATAGCCATAGCCAAAATTCCATGGGCTTTTGCATCAATTTCAAACAACTTCTTGTCCTCATCGGAGTATTGCTCCTTCTTCTTTGGAACCAACTGGTTTGTTTCCGGATCATTCACCATTGGCTTATGTGGTCCATGTACCACAGATGTCCAACACCTGAGCTATTGACAGACAGGTGATGGAGCAATCTTCTCTGCCAAATGTTATACTCATTCCTCACCAAGATCGGAGGCTTGGTAGAGGATCCAGTATTAAAGGATCATTCGAAGAAGTAGTCATTGTGGAAAATCAGACAGATTCAAGTAAAATCACAATAAATTTAGCTCAGAACCACACAGAACCTCAAATAAAACGGCCAGAAGCGATACACTCTCAATCTCTATAACAGATCCTTGCGAATTTGCTAATTCGATCAAACTTAGAGCGATTGAACAGTTTCAATGATCATTGTTAGATCGATCAATGATTAACCGGCTCTGATACCATTTGTTAGGATCTCAGCCTCTTGGTTTAATCGATTGAACAAATATAGCAGCGGAATAGCTCAGAATTAGACAAATCAAGCAAGAACATTCGATATAAAGCGATAAAAGAATTTTGTTATAGAGAGAAATATTCAGACAAAAGGAATATTGCATTAAGATTGTCGGCCTCAAAGGCACGATTACAGGTGAGTCATCCTCCTTATAAAGGAAAGAATGACGTAGGCTGATGTCACTTGAAAGTGACATGTAACCGTTTTATAACTACTGATGTTTAACAACTACTGAAGATGTCAACAACTGACATCTCTTACAAATGTTCCTAAGTGTTAAACATCTTATTTACAACTACTGAAAAACATAAAACTACTGATACCAACAACTGAAGAACAACCTCTTCAGTTGTTTACAGTACTGAAAAGGAAACAAAACTACAGAAAAGTAACAACTACTGAAAGAAAAGAAAACTACTTGAAAGAAAACCATCACAACAACTGAAGAAGCCCTCTTCAGCTGTTGTCATCAGCTGTTAGCATCAGCTGATGTCTTCAGTACTTGAACATCAGACTTTGTCTTTCAGCTGTTGATCTTCAGTCTTTGTCTTCAGTACTTGTTGAAGTCTTCAGACTTTAGATCTTCAGCTGTTGTCTCAGTCTTTGTCTTCAGTACTTCAGAAATACTTCAGCATTATATTCTTCAGACTTTGTAGAACAGCTGATCAGGTCTTCTTCAGCTGTTGTGATGTCCTGTGGGACTTAGAGGTTTCTCTGATCAGGCTCATTGGTCATTTTGGTCCAACAATGATGTTAATTCATTTGTGACAAAGCTTTCTTGGTTCATCAATGATTTTGTTTCATCTTTAACTCAGGCATAGGAGGACTTTGATAAAGGCTTTTGAAATCTCTGAGGTGGTTGAAACCTTTGATTGCTAGAACTTATTGAGCATTTCCTCTATTATTCCTTGGAGCTTTGTATTCTCTTGAAAATGGCCATAACTGTTACGGTAAAACACCTTGATTTTGACTTATCAACTCCAACAGTCTTGTTACACTTGGCTTGTACTTCCTGTTAACATATGAGTGTTTTTGTGTCCTGTAATAATCATCACCATCTGACATTTAAGTCCATCTTTTCACATCTTCAGGATGCATTTCAAACAATCCTGCAAAACAAGCTACTGAGTTAAATGGCTACCTTGATATAGCTGAAAACTAGCCATAAATGCAGTGAATGCAGTTTTAGACTCTTCATCCTATAATAGGTGTTTATCACCTCTTTAACTTTGCTAGATTAGCAGAGTTTGATGAAGAAGTCTCTGTTTGAACATTGGATGTTTAAGACTGAGATTTAGGAGGAGATTGAGAATGAGATTATGTTGTGTAAGCAGGAGCACTAGTAAATGATGAATTAGTGAAAAATCATTCTCCAACAAATAAATTTCCTTCTTCTTCTATAAATTTCTCACTTTTTACCATGAATGCATTTTCAACTGTGTTTGCTGGATTAGCATTAAACTAATACTGAGACATGATGCTCCTCTATCATTGTTCCTTGAGCTTTCATCAATCTCTGCTGACTCAATCTTGGCAATAAGTAGATCAAGATCCATAGGGAACTTCTCAGTATGCTTTAGTAAGGTTACTGTTTGTTTCCATGATGAGGGTAAAGCATTGAGTAGTCTAAGATTTAGATCTTCAAGATCAGGCTTAATACCAGCTGTTGACATCTCAGTTGTAACTTGAACAAATCTATTCATCATCTGGTTTATGGTTCTCCAGACAAATGTTGAAACAATTCTAATTGCCTTTTCAACTTTTGTTTCTTGAGATTTTGAATCTCCTTGCCTCCTTCACAAATGGCCTTTAAGGCATTATACATGGTGTGTCCGGTTTGATATCCATCAAGCCTTGCAAGAACTTCTAGAGGTAGTCCTTTACACATCAAGGAATATGCTTTGACATTATTCTTTACTCTTCTCAAATCATCTCCTTGAAGACCATCTTCAGGATAGAGTTCTTGAGAATCTTTAGTATAAACAACCCCTCTGTCAGGCCCATTAGTGATTATAGGAATATATGGTCCTTTCCCTATAGATTTTCAAAGCTCAGTGTCAATGGAATTTAAATGATGTTTCAACCTAAGAGACCAATTTTAAAAAATTAGCTCTGTTTTGAAGTTTTGGAACTCTATTTTCAGAATCTTCTCATTTCACCATTTTTATATTTTTGTTGTTTTTCTTAGATTTTGAATTAAGAAAGAAATGAAAAAGTTTTTGAAAAATTTCTTTTTAAAAAAAAATTCTAAGTATCAAGGGTGATGTGCCTGAGCAGTAATCAAACATCCAAATAGTTAATGCGCCTAGGTTGAGAGACGTCTAAGGGACTGCCTTAGAAAATATTTCCGAAGCGCCTAATTTGATGCGTCTGAACAGTAGTGAAAGGCCTGGACAGTCGTAATGCGCCTAGACGGTTGTAAAGCGCTTCAACAGTGTCAACGTCTAAACAGTTCTAATACGCCTCAACAATGATGATGCGTCTCGACTTTTACTCTTCCAAAAGTAGTCAAACGACTGAACTGAAAACGCCTAAAAGTGTTAAAGTGACTAAACAGTAGTCAAACGCTAGCACTTAGACAACTTTTCAGCAAACTTCAACCCTAATGCGCCACATTCATCATGTTCATATGAATGTAACTAACTCAAATCTTCTGAAATTCTTCAAAAGTTGATAAAGTGGATTGAAACTTTCCAATTAGACGTGTTTTATACCGATAATTATTCTTCTAAAATCAATTTCTTTTAATATCAACAACAAATCAATCAATTTTGTGCTTTTCAGTTCGAAAAATAGTGAGTTTTTCGAACACAAATTCAACAAATTATCTCGAATTTGATGAATTTCATTGCTAATTGTGGTTTAAAACATGTTTCTGATGATGAAACACATCTGAAATTCACAAAATTTCAATTGAGTTGTCTATCAATCACAGATTCAGTGAATTTTTGATTTTGACAGTTCGACAGAACTCAAAGATCACTCTACCAACAGCTCTAATACCATTTGATAGGATCAAATGTATCAACCTATGATGATCTATGAACACAATTCAAAGAAAATACAAAAAAAGTAATCAAATGAAGCAAGATATCAACAAAGTTCACAGTTTCATTAATATCAAGCAAAGACAATTACAAAGTGAGTAAGCAGTTTTCGTCTCTATCTTACTAACTGCAACAATCTAAGCTATTTATAATGAAACAAAAGGAACTAACTAATTCCAAAACTGGTCCCTATACTATTACAAATAGTAAAAAAAACACATAAAGACAACATGTTAATCTTTTTAGAGAACTAACAGTTTTGAGGCTTAGTTTGCTGACAAATTATTAAAGCTCCACATTTTCTTGAGATGTTCAATCCTTCAGGATTTCCAGTAGTAGGAGCTTGATCATCATGATTTCACGGAGAACTTGGAATAGGTCTGGGTAACTCAAAAATGGTTCATTATATGAGTCATTTTGAGTTCATTATATAACTCAAAAGGGAATATGGATGAGTAAAAAAGGAAATGTGGATGAGTAAGAGGAAATGCGGATGAGTAAGAGGAAATGTGGATGAGTAGGAAGAAACGCGGATGAGTTAGAGGAAATGCGGATGAGTAAAAGGAAATGCGGATGAGTAAGAGGAAATACGGATGATTAAGAGGAAATGCGGATGAGTAGAAGGAAATATGGATGACTAAGCAAATGCGGATGAGTAAAGGAAATGCGGATGAGTAAAGGAAATGCGAATAAGTAAAGGAAATGCGGATGAGCAAAGGAAATGCGGATGAGCAAAGGAAATGCAGATGAGCAAAGGAAATGCGATGAGCAAAGGAAACGCGGATGAATAAAGGAAATGCGGATGAGTAAAGGAAATACGGATGAGCAAAAGAAATGCGGATGAACAAAATGAAATGTAAATGAACAATAAAAAATGTGGATGAAGACTTAGAATATTTTTTTATTTCCGGGAGAAAAGTGTTATGTAGGCTTTGACTTGGGAGTTCCCCTGGGGCATAGTAAGTTGAATTTGTAGGTTAGATGATGTGATGGGCATGTATGATTGGATTATGATGATGATTGATGATGTATGATTAATGCTTATGTATGATGGTATGTATGATGTAGTTATGTATGTATGATGATGCCTGTATAGGGATGATATATGTATGTTTATGTTCCTATTATGTATGATTTTTTTCCCATGTCTTTATGTTGAATGATGAATGAATGAATTGAAAGTATTATGTAACATAAAGTGGAAGATAAAAAAAGGACATAATGATAGAATGCATGCATTAAGAGAGAACGTAAAGAAAGCCTTGCAAGCAAATGAAAGGATGTTGACAACTCATTGAGAGTTGTTAGATCAACTATGTGTGTATTTACAGCATGCGATTTTGGCTAACTCATAAGGGTCCATACACACAGTAAGAGTTCAGTCTTGGCGACTGCTCCAATACATGCGATTTCCTAATTATTGTGTGTATATATATTTACAGCGTTCAATTTTGGCTAACCCATAAGAGTTCACACACACCGGGGGAGTTAGTCCTTGTGACTACTCCATACCTGTGATGTGTGCGATACGTGTGATATGTGTGAAATGGGGTCCTAGCGCTTAACCCTAGATGATATGGCCTTGTTCTTAAGAGGGAGGTTAAGCATATGACATGACCTAGATAAAAGTGAAAAGATAATAGAGTATGAAATGTGCGAAATGTTCTAATGTACGATGATGACGATAATAATGATTACCTTGATATACGTATGATGTGTGATTATGTGCGATAGTAATGAAAATGTTTTAACAAATGGAAGGTAATGCAATGTCTTTATAAAACTAGAACTCACTCAGCAAGCTAACATTTTATGCATTTTCCGGTTGGCAGGTGAGCATTGTCATGGATGGCACGGGGTAGCTACTGGCATTTTTGGATGGCATCCATTTGATAGAAATATGACGTTTTTGTGATGTAATGCAAATAATGATGTTTTGTAACCAGTCAACAATGTATTATTTTGCAAAAGTGATTATAATGAAATGGATGTTTAAATGTTTCCGCTGCAATGATTTCTTTAAGTTAATGAAATATATATTTTATGTGCGATGATTGACCAGCTGTGAGCGTCCCGAGAACGGGGCCTCACATACAAGTTCTTGTAAGATTTATAAAGTTTATAAAGATTTAATAAAAAAAATTTAAATTAAAATTAGAGTCTTAATAAATTTACAGTTTAAATTTTAATTTTTAATTTATTTAAATTATTTAATTTTATATTCATTTCAAATTCTAATCATAACTCCCTTTTGAAAGACTTGTAACTCACCATTAACATCATTGATAACCTCCTCCTAACCTCAACTATAAAAGAAAGGTTCAGGCCTCACTTTTCATTTTCTCATTCTCTAAAGATCACACTAACAAATCTTTCTTTCATTATTTGGTTTTGATCAAATTCAAAAATTTTCTTTTACATGTAATTTCAAGAAGTTTATAAGACTAAGGTAATCTTATATTTCCTTTGTATTATACATTTTTATATTGTTTCAATCATCCTAACATCCAATTCTTCAACTTTATGTTTTTACTTTTATTCTTTCTTCGACTAAATATATTTTTTTTTAATCATTATCATTTGATTATAAACTTTCTAACTATCACTAACATTCCTAAATCAAGGTAAGAACACACTAACATAAACAAAGAATCCTGTTTGCATGTGGATGGCTATGCCGCCACCTTCGTTATTCCACAAGATTATTTCTCTAAATGATGGCCATGCCAAAGCCTTGGAATATTATTTTATAATTCAAATTAAGTCTAATATACCATATATCAACATAATAAATTTTTTATAACCCGTTTCATGCTTTAACAATTTTAAAAATACATATAAGTGTCTTACTATATAATTGGCAGAATATGTTCTGACTTCAACAAACCATAACTTGGTCTTAACAAACTAAACATGAGTAAACTCAGACCCCAATATAAATCTTATTGAACTAAAGTTTTAAAGATAGTTTATACATCTTCAAACTCAATGGACGACTCAACATAACCTTAACGAGATAAGTGCGTATTTCAGCACCTTCCGTCTTGTGCTGTTGTTTTCACCTGCTTAAAAATATTTCATAAAAAATTTTCTGAATGAAAGTTGTCCGAGAGATTCTTAACTAGTCAAGTGTAAACTTTTATAATTTTATGAAATTGTTTGCTATTTTTAATAGCTATTCAAATACGTACCAAACATTCTACCCAGAATCTAAAATTGGTGCAATAATCCTTTTTCAATCTACCTTTCACCTTTTGGTATTCTCTAAATGTCCTAACTTCTTGTAATGAATTCTCACCTGAAGTTATTGTTTCTTTTTATCCTTTAGGACATCACCTTGACTCTTGAACATCAAAGCTTTCTTATGATCCCTACAACCATCATTATACAATGTGAGTTTTCCACATGAGTTTTTCCATGCCTCTTTTTATTTTATTTCACACCTTTTGATGTTAATCTTATAAACATACACTTGTAAAACATGTGGAAACTTGTAATGCACAACCGATTCACTTATAAACTTGTCATGGTTATTTGAGATATTTGTGAGATTTATATGATAGTCATGTTGTCAAAAAATAATTACTATTGCTAGCCTAGCGACGTCATAATCTATGGGCTTGACAAGCCTATTTGGTGCTAAAGCCGAGGTTATATTCGGTTCCTGATGATATATGACTTGTTCATCATGGGAACCAAGTACACTTAGCTAATCGTTATAACTTGTAATGGATATCTTTGTCAAGGTTTGATTGTATCATTATGCTAGCTGTATTCTTGCAATATTTCTTAACCTATGACATGAATTGCCTCTTAAAGGTTGATTTCATACGTATGTACAAATTCACAGGAACTAAATAAGATTATATGTTAACCCTTTATTTTTTAACATGTTTAGTATTTCTACTTGAGGACTTCTTTCTGCTCATATAGGACTTGGACTTACTTTAATTAAAGAAACTTATGTCGTTGATTAAATCTTTGTTGTATTGTAATGACTTAATGGTCTAGTATTATTAAAACAAATTTAATAATATTTAAACTTATTAATTTCCATGAGCTATGAACAATCATTTCACATTCGTCTAACCCCCATGATACGGACGTCAGTCGGGGTGTGACAACTTAGCCACCTTCTTAGCAGTTTTTCTTGCTTCCTTAATTTTGTTTCTTTTGACTTTAATGGTTAGGGGTTAATCATCAACGGTGTGGATGAGGTTTTATACCTTATCCTTCTCTATGGAGGTCACTCTTGTTGCATTATTCTTTTGCTCATTAGGTAGTGGGTTAGCAGTTTGAACCTCTTCCTTATTAGTACCACGTCTTGGTTGTCTAACAGACACATAAGAGTGTGGTGGAGCAATTACATTGGTTCCCAACCTATTTTTGTTTTGATAACACGCCTTTGAGTGGGAGGATGATGCAATGGTGGTGTTGAAGTTATCCTCTTATATGGTATACTTCTTTGCTTTAGCCTCAGCTATTACCAGCTAGGCTTGAGTAGGAGTTAACTTGGAGATTACATCCTTTATTTGTGCCCTATAGTTTGAGTGTTCATGTTTTAAAGAGCCTACAATTTTCTCTAACTCTTTAATTTTGAGTTTGTAGTCAGATTCTACTCTCTAAAATTAGATATTAATATGTTTAATGACTCAATATTAGATTTAGTTTCCATGTTATAGTCCTGATATAATTTAACCTTAGCAATACAGGTGGAGTATAGAGATGTTCAAATACCTTACTGTGTTTTGTTCCATCCACGAGAGCTTGAGTAGGAGTCACATCTTGCACCATGATGCTCCAATAAACTTCTTAAGCAATAGCTGGAGTCTATTGTTTAGTTGGCTTGATAGCAACTTTTGGGGTGGCAAGATGTCAGGAGGCTTGATTTGCTTTAGGAGCCTTTCATTCCCTTGAAAAGTGACCTAGTTGATTGGAGTTGTAACACTTGACCTTTAAATTGTTAAACCTAAATTGTTGTTGGTTAGGTATGAGGGAAATTCCTTCCCGTTCTTTTAAAAACTTCTTTGCTCTGTAGGTTAGGAGAGCCATTTATGGGATAATGTCCATATACTCCACATTATCTGGGCTGAAACACTCAAGATCATCAAAACAAAATTGAAAATCTCCAAAGTCCTTGTTTCCTAAAACATAAGCACAACTATCATGGAAAGGATTTTGTTAAGTCGGTTAAGATCTGGGTATTTCAAGAAATATGATGTAAGGCCCAGGAGAGGATGATTGTGTTAGGGGTAGTTTAGGTACAATTGGGCTTGCGGAGTTCTTGAACCTTTAGCAGCATGTAGAGCATTACTGACATGAAGGTTTGAGTTCTACTCATCAATATCCTTTCTAAGTTTCTATCTCCATACAATATCCATCAAGGGTTCCATATAGTGCAGACATGGTGAGAGTGTTGAGATTTACAGTTCTCTTTATTGAGATACAGTAAAAGGTCTATTCATGAGGAAGTGCACTCATAAATTTCTTCATTATGTCTCTTTTTTCAAGATTCACTCCCATAGACTAGAGGGAGGAGATTAAGTCCATGTACCAAAAGTATTGCTGGCTCAGGGTCTCATAAGCAACATGTCTGAAGTATTCAAATTGCTACTTTAGTACATCTTTCTTAGACTCTTTGGAATTAGTAGAACCGGACTACATCAATTTCAACAATCAAATAGATCTTTGGCAGTCGAATAGTGCAGAAAGCCTACCATTAAGGAGTTTGGTTGGCTGTAAGTAGAATAGTCATGGATTTACAGTCAATGTCCATCTTCTAGAAGTCTTCATCAGAGTAGTCTTCAACAGCTTTCTCAATCATGGCACCATTACCAGCTGGGGATTCCACCTTTGGCTTGTAACGTCCATGAGTTATTAATCTCCACATCTAGCTATCTTGATACTTGATAAAGCCTTCAATATGTCTGCACCATGCTCTAAAATTTTTAGGAGTAATAATAGGAGCCTTGGTCATGGTTCCCATCTTAGACTTTGAAGATTTCTAGTTAAGGTCCATTAGATTAAAGTGAGTAAGTGTGATGAAACAAGGGTGATTTAGTATGGTTAGAGCTCACAATCAAGAGCTTAAAGAGCTTTGATACCAATTGCAGGATTGGTGTTTGTCTCTAAATACAAGGTTATCTCCCAAACTCACTTGGTCTTACTCAAATAGATGATGTCGAATCTCAAACTAAATAGTCAATAATATAATCAGTATATTAACACAAGAATGGTTTTCAATATACTTGTATATATTACTTCTCAACTTGGTATTACAAGACTCATACACGCATGACTTAGTGAGTTACAATGAGAAACTATATATACTACTATCTATAGCATGTTGTACTTCAATAACAAGATAGAAATTTACAGCTAGACAAATAGTACATTTCTAGAAGTAAAGCATATAAGATAAAATACTATCCTAGACTAAGTAGTCATAACATGTCCATGACTTACCTTTTGTCACCAATTAAAGTTGGTAACTATACAAACTGATAAAAAGGTGAACAATGGATTAAATTATAGTCAACTACATGGGCATGGGAAGTGCCATGTAGTATATGAGAGTTGGTAGCAAATCTTAATCGAACCACACTTTTGCCCACTGGTTCATAGTTGGTGCTTCTGAAGCTTAAATGGCTTTCGAAGAACAAATTCTTCTGAAGCCATTTATACTTCAGAAGAATCAACTCTTTCTAGTCTTCTACAAGAATTGATGACCTTCTTCTCAGAAGACTTTGTCTTGGATCTTCTAAATGTTTATATTTCGGAAGGAGAACTACTTAGTCCTGGAAAAATGAGTTCAACCTTCGGAAGTTCTTCATCTTTGAGCTTAGGAAGATTTTCAACTTGTCTTTGGAAGAGCATCTTGTCTTCGAAAGACTTCTTCAGTTGTATTCAAAATCTTTTAAGTGTTGTTTTGGTTACAACAACCTGATATGATCTAACAAGGGAAAGTAAGAAGAAGAAGAAGTCTAGGACATCCACCTCTACACCTCAAGATGAATCAGAGCATCCTGAGATTACTCAAGATATACTGCTCAACCAAATCCAACCAATATAAAGCCTTTTGCTACTAGGATACCCATCTTGTCCTAGTCCTTTGCTGCTAATCTAGGCAAATCGTACGGCCCTATAGATCAAGGAGCCTAGACATCTATTTCTAGTAAGACGTACTTGACCTTCCTCTGCATAATCTCAATCACATAAGGAGATACTATGAGAGTGTAAGGGATCCTAACCAAATGATGAAGAAGGAATGGTCTTGATCCTAATGAGGACTATTAACATGTGATGATCAAAACTCAAGGATCTCTTTCGTTTTAGTAGCATTAGCCGAGGGGAGATTGTAAGGATTAGCCTGATGCTACCAAAGATCTCTCATCATACTTGCATGAAGTAAAATGAAGTTAGGATGGTTAGATCTCATAATCAAGAGCCTAAAGATCTTTGATACGAATTGCTGGATTGGTGTTTGTCTTTTAATACAAGTTTATCTCCCAAACTCACTAGGTCTTACTTGAATAGACAAAGTCAAATCTCAAACTAAGTTGCCAATAATATAATCAGTAAATTAACACAAAAATGGTTTTCAAGATACTTGTATATATTACTTCTCAACTTGGTATTACAAGACTCTTGCAAGCATGACTTAGTGAGTTACAATGGGAGACTATATATACTACTACCTATAGCCGGTTGTACTTCAATGACTAGATGGAATATATAGCTAGACAAATACTACATGCTAGAAGTAAAGCATATAAGATAAAATACTATCCTAGACTAGGTAGTCATGACATGTCCATGACTTACCTTTTGTCACTAATTAAAGTTAGTAACTATACAAACTGATAAAAAGCTAAATAGTGGATTAAATTATGGTCAACTACATGGGCGTGGGAAGTGCCATGTAGTATATGAGAGTTGGTAGCAAGTCTAATCAGAATACACTTTTGCCCACTCGATCATAGTTGGTTCTTCCGAAGTTTAAATGGCTTCGGAATGATAAATTCTTTTGAAGCCATTTATACTTCGGAAGAATCAACTTCTTCCGAGACTTCTACAAGTATTCATGACTTTGTTCTCAAAAGACTTGTCTTGGATCTTCTAAATGTTTATATTTCGGAAGGGAACTACTTAGTCTTGGAATAATGAGTTCTACCTTCGGATGTTTTCATCTTTGAGCTTAGGAAGATCTTCAATTGTCTTTGGAAGAGTAGCTTTGTCTTCGTAAGACTTCTTCAGTTGTATTCAACATCTTCTAAGTGTTGTTTTGGTTACAACAACCTGATATGAACTAACAAGGAAAGTAAGAAGAAGAAGAAGTCCAAGACATCCACCTCAACACCTTAAGATGAGTCAGAGCCTCCTGAGGATCAAGGAATAATACGCCATCTTGTCCTAAACCTTTGCTGCTAATCTAGTCAAATAGTACGCCACTAGAGATCAAGGAAGCCAAGACATCTATTTCTAGCAAGACTTACTTGACCTTCCTCTGCATAATCTCTATCATATACGGAGATACTATGAGAGTTTAAGGGATCCTAACCAAATGATGAAGAAGTTAATGGGCTTGATTCTGATGTGGACTATCAACAGGTGATAATCAAAACTCAAGGATCTCTTCTAGTTTAGTAGCATCAACCCAGGGGAGATTGTAAGGATTACACTTGGTTGATGCTACCAAAGATCTCTTAGCATGCATGCATGAAGTAGAACGAAGTTACTATGGAAGATTTTACACAACACAGGAAAATATGCTACGTGTAAAATCTTCCGAAGACAAATGACCATATCTTCCGAAAACTCAGGAAAATATGCTAATTGTAAGACATAGTCTTCCGAAGTTTCAAAGGCAAAGTCTTTCATAGCCAAACACTGATTTCTTTTAAAGATAGAAAAGACATGTTTTCTCTAATCACCTTCTTGTTGGATCTTGTATGCCAAAGACACATACAAGATTGATGTGGTTAGTATGTTAAGATCCTAGTCGGGTCTTACCCAATAACAAGCTAAACAAACACCAATAAGTATTTATTTGTTGATGAGAGCCTACAAATAAATATTGACACAAATTTAGAAAATTGATTTTCTAGAACGTTGCTTTTGTAATAGAACAAATTATATTGTTAATTTGTTCATGAGAAATTAATTGTTTCACTATTTAAAATAATAACAAACAAAAGTGTGTTCATGTTACAAAATTAAAAGAGGTTTTAATTTTTTAAACTTGCGGGTTAAGAGTGTATAAACTTTATAAAATTAATATGTGTTTTGGAGTTGGTTGGTTGTGATTTTGTCATGGTTGTTTTGTTCAAGAAAGGGTTGTAATTTTGTGTTTGTATTTTGGGTTTTAATTTATTTATTCATTGATTAAGTAATAATAGATTAGGTGCATTTATTTTAATACAAAGTTTGTATTAGGATATGATTTTGTAAAAGAAGATGCACAAGATGAAGACCCAAAGAACGACGCAAAAGACATGGACACTTGAAGCATTTGGATGTGGTTTCAAGTGGGAGTTCATGGACACATTTTTGATGTGTCAACTTAGTGATGGCAAACAGTGTAGTCAACTAAGTGGCTATGGTTATGCGCTTATGTTTGTATGTTTATCTTGTTTGGTTATTTGTTCTATGGTTGTTGTTTGATATTTGGATATGCATACCAAACTTATTAAGAAACATAACAAGTTAAAAATTGTTGGTTCTTTATCATTAAGTGATTAATAAAAGGTTATTAAAAGGATTAATGATTTTAATAAAAGGGGTTTTATTAAAAAAGTGAACCATAGGGTACCATGTATTGAAAGAATTCAAATACTAGGGACATAGTGTTTTCTAAACTAGAATTATGAAAACTTAAAATTTCTTTTATAAAAAAGTTTAACACCATCCTTTTGCACAACACTTGATTCACTTGGAAACTCCTAATGCGATAAAGATTGATTCAAATTGTTAGGACCTGGTATTTGACCGAAATACCTAGAGATTAACATGTAAACCAGATCAAATAGTGCGGAATCCTATTTGATTGGCGATCCAATCAGTAAGAACACACGAAGAATCAATCAAGAATTGAAACTAATGTTAGAAATCGATTGGGAATCGATCTAATGTGTTCTATGAACTTGGAGAACGAATTGAGAGGTTTCTGGACGGCTAGGGTACGTCTGGAATCATAAAATAATTGAGAGTTTTGTTTTTCACGAATTGAGTTGTATTTATAGGTTGGTACTATCCAATCGTGCGACTGAACCATTAGTTTGGTTCAGTCGTGCGATTGAACCATGTGGTTGATTCATTCGTACGACTGAGTGTTCAGTCGTGCGACTGAGCCAATCTTATGTTACAATCGTACGACTGATCCAGTCTCCTGGTTTAGTCGTGCGACTGAGTCAATCGTGTGAAGTTATTCATGCGTATGGTTCATTCGCATGAGCCATTCGCATGAGAACCTCATTATGTTAAGTTTGAATGTATTAATTATAACATTATATGTAATCATTCAAGCAATCACTAACCTAATTAACCAATTCAATGTTGACACATTAATGAAACATTAAACATTATAACTAACAACTATCAATATCATTTCATTAATCATACCAAACAAGATCTATTACATCACATATCATGATCTAGGGACATACATGTATCAACAAACTCCCCCTTGGACCTAGATCTCTCTAATGTCTTGTTTTCTTCATTGCCTCCTCATATTTCTTGTACTTTTCCTCTTGTGTGACTCCCGCGTGAATATCAAACGCGAAGCAAAGTCTTATGACATTTGGAACTGAAGTGCCTGTACAATATCTTGCGTATCATAGAACAGAGGCCACTTGTACAGTGTATAAACATCATTTTCCGACAAGTTGGTAAGCCACATTGGATCGAATACTCTGATTGTATCCATTTGGCCCTCTTTATCTAGGACTACGACCGCTTCTACTGTTCTCCAATCGTAGTACCACCACTTAAAGTGTGGTGTGAAATCCTTTGTCATTTCCTGAAGTGGGATTCTTGACATTGTGCGCGGAGGATTCCACTTCAACACAATCTTTGGTTTTCCAGTAATGGCATCCATCTCAGACCTTCTAATATATCTTGTAGGTTGTTGAGGTCTGAAGTTAATCCACCTGGTGTGGTACTCTTTCTTTAGGGCAGCCTCAAACCAGCCTGACATCTTTCTCGGGTCAGCATACAACAGCTTCAATTTGGCCAGCTGGTTGAGCTCAAAACCTGGTAGAGTCTTTAGATCATGTGGAAATCTAAAGTACTCTATGCCCTTCTCCCTCTTAACGGCATAAACGTTAAGATCATCAAAATATGCCCATGCTATAATCCTGCCTGACACCTTAAGATTTTCTTGACGCTGTAGAGCTTGGTGTAGGCATCCCTCTTCGGTGCAGCACGTTGGGCTCTAACTTCTTTAAAACATTCAGCCCATTCAGCCTTACGGATATCAACATCATCCTTTGCAGCTTGGGCCATTCCTCTGTTTACTCTGACTCTTGCTCCATTTTGTCTAACATCTCAAATGTATCACCGACCAGGGATTCACCCAAATGGGGACCACACCCCTCATTGTCAGCATACTGAGGATAGTGCTCTGCAGTGATATCTTCTATCTCTATTTCATCAATGTCATTTAGCTCGTCATCACAGGTAGCATTACATGTTGGAGCATCTTTCACTATTTCATCAGGATTGAGCTTGAAATTTTTGCTAGTTGCTCGTTTGATAGATCATGAATTATTTCCCTTCTACAGGGTTATAACTCACTGACCTTCTGACAATCCCTGCAGATCAAGAATCATTGTGAGTTGAGATTGACCTGTTGAAGGGGAGCAATACAAACTCATCTCTTTTGTACTTTGGATCTGTTTGATTTACACATTTCACACTCAAATCATTAGTAATTTATCAAATGAAATGCATTAACTTAATATAAACATTTAATACATGGTTTTTCAATACAGAATACAAAAGTAAATAAATACAAAAACATCTACTATTTACTTTTATCCTGAATACTCGCTCATCACGTGAAGGTGCTGAAGCAGAAGCTGACTGATCTTGTCTGTTCTTTGATCTTTTCTCTTGCCCTGGAGCTGAGACAGATTCAGCTGCTTCTCCTCTGTCAGTGTCTTCATCTCATACCATTCTTCTTCGGTTTTTTCTTCATCAGTTTCACTCTCTTCTCATCATCGTCTTCATCATCTTCATTATCATCATCATTTCTGTCCCCATCCCTTATCTTTAAGGCTCTCCTTTGATCCTTTCAGCTTTAGCAAAATGGTCTTTTTAGCCTTTTCCAACTCCTCTATTTTCTTCCCTGAGGTGACGCTTTGAGCTTGGAGAATGGCTATCTCGTTGCTCTAGCAGTCATCTGTCGGGCCTGCCTTTCTATCATTGAGCCTGCTCTGCGATTTGGTGAGATTGTGCAACAGTTAGGTCAGTAAGCTGGCGGATTTGGGAGGCCTTTTCCTCATCGGCAGCCAGCAACGCATTACCATTTTTTTTAGTGCCGACAACTGTTCTTCTACCGTGACTGTAGGTAGAGGTGATCTGTAGGTGAATGAGGGATAGGCTGAGGGCTCGTTTGGTGGCTAGTGGTGGTGGTGGCCGTGGTGAATATCGGGTCAGGTCGAGATGATAGTGGTGGTGAGTGTGGGGTGACTGATGTAGTGGTGGCTGGGATCTGTCTTGTGGTGGTCGGTCTGGTGGTGTCTGTGGTTGCTGTGGGGGCTGTGGGGGCTGTGGTGGCTATGGTGGTGGATGGTGTGTCTGAAGAGGTGGTAGTGGCTAAGGTAGTGGTGATGAATGTCAACCGTCGCTTCTTCTTAGGTTTCTCTGCCATGGGGTTGAGCCATCCGTTTTCTCCTCGTTCCCTTCGAGGTGGATGCTCCCCCTCCGACCCTGCCGATTGACCCTGGAACATAGGTCGGGTCGTCTCTGTCGCTCCAGAGTCACTTGGGTGCTCACCAACCCCCGAAGCCCATGTACTGTGGGAACCACTTTCTTCCCACAGTCCTGGTGAGGGGCTCCTCATCAGACTCTTCTTCTTCTTCTTCTGTCTCAAGGACAAAATCGTGATGAAACCCAGCTGATTCGGTAACTTCTACAGCCGGGGCGTATGCTGGAGGCACAACATCAGACGTAGTGCCGCTTTGTGGAATAGGCCTATTGTCTCCGGCACCCCCACTATCGTCATCATCTGAATCATCAGTAGGTAGGACAATTGGCTCCACGTCGGAGTCACTGTCCTCGTGACGCCATTGGCGTCTCCCCGGTGCCACATAACTTTCATCTGCTAAGTGGCCAATCAGCCTCTTTGCCTGGGGCTTAACTTGCTTGCCCCGGTACACCACCATCCTACCCAAGGTAGTGTCATCCATAAGTTCCAAAGTCACTGCATCGTGACTTTCCTTGGGGAGCTGAGGCAGCTTCTCATTGAATATCATCTGAAGAAATCTTGGATACATACAAAAACCTTCTTTCCCTTTTGTTTCAATGTTCTCTACCAAATAAGCAAAGATCATATTAGAGAAGCTGAAAGGGTGGTTCAGCACCAGAGCCACGAAGGCATTCGTATCTGATCTGATAGGTCATCGAAACCACCCCTTCTCGAAGCGATGCACTTAAGAATCACATGTGCCACATATTTGTATTGTGGGCACAGGTTGCTCTTATTTAGCACCCCCGAGTTAATGTCCCCCGCATACTTGATTCGGAGGAAACACCCTCTCACTATCAAAGGATGTAACTTAGTGGGGTGAGTAGAGTCATCCCCAAACTCAAGGATTCTTTGGATGTCAGTAGCGGTAATGTCGATAGCTTGACCCAAAATGGTGCTTCTGATGTTGTATGGCTCACGAGAATAATCCACTGAGGCATTCTCCCAGAATGCCTGGTGTAGTGATTTGTAAGGCATGCACGGTGTAGATATAGCCTTATGTATCCGTGAGCGTTTGAGGAGGCTATAATATCGGAGAACTTGGCCCCGTTCCGAGTCGTGTGGTCCAAATGGGCACATATGTTGTGCTTTGGATTAAGAGACCATCGGTCAGCCCATTTTCCTGAAACACAAAACACCTGATCATTAGTACATAATACATTGGAATTCAGTTCTTAGTGTAGTGTTTCACTTCCATTCTAATTCATTCATGCGAATGAATCATGCGACTGGAGTCATTCGGTTGTTCTTAAGTATGATTGAGTTCAATCGGCTGATTGAGACATGCGATTGAGTTCAATCGGATGATTTAGACATGCGATTGAGTTCAATCGGATGATTGAGACTTGCGATTGAGTTCAATCGGCCGACTGGACTCATTCGGGTGGTTCATTCGGCAGAATGACCCAATCGTAAGGTTCAATCGTGCGATTGGAGTTCTTTCGAACGACCAGTCGCTTGCCCCACTGTTCGATCGCCTGTGGGTCGAATCTTGACCAATTTAAGTCATTTAATAGTGTTTAATGGTCCATTAGCCTCGTCTACTTGTGACTAATAACCTATTAAACTCAATTTTAACATTTTGCTTAATTTACATAGGTGATTAGGTCATTTTACAGTTCGGTTCTTGATTCAATCGAGTGTCTCTATTGTAGGTTCGGTAATCTGCTGATTTTGGTAAGATTCAAAGAGTAATGTACCTGTAAATCGTCACTCGAATGTAAGAAACTTAACAGCAATGTAAATCAGGATCTGTAGCAATTTTGACAGAGTAACAGGAAGAGTGCAATTTGAGTGCGATTTTGGTGTGATGAGGAACATGCGATCGACTGAGGCCCTTAAATACTGAACCTAGGTTCAATCGGCCGACTGGCCTCATTCGCTCAGTTCAATCGGGCGACTGAGTCTCAGTCGTACGATTGGCCTAGTCAATCGCATTCAGTCGGCCGACTGAGTCTCAGTCGGTTGACTGCCTCATTCGGTCTCTTTCATTCGCATCTTTAGTTGACCGACTCAGCCTCAGTCGGTCTACTCTTTCATTCTCCCCCTTCTATTCGATCGAATGGATCATTCTCATGTCCATTCGGCCGATTGGAAGCCATTCACATAGTTGGTCCATAACCATGATCCACTCGTGCGAATGGGTCACACTTAGTGAGTTTACAATCATTTTGAACATTTTACTATTAAGACCTTTTCACTTTTGATAATAACATTATAAGCTCTAACCAATTCAGTCATTTCAGACGTGACTTTTTAAACTTTGAAAAACATGTGGCCATCTCAGACATGACCCTTTTAGGTAAGTTAATTCCCTTCTGATTTCCCTGATGTAGTCCGACAGACACACAAATTAAAAGATTAACATAGAAACTTAAACTAACTACACAAATAAAGTTTATTTTTGGACTTTTTATGAGAGATAAAACCCTAAGATGGAAATCTACGGGATTTGGTTGGGAGTAGACAGCTTCAACTTAGATTGATCATATCTGGACCAATTCAATTTTGGAATCATACAGGAACATCAAATCATTTAGGACTTGTTATTAAAATTTTTGATGTTTAAATTCTCGGTGTTCATCCAGAGTCGTTAGCAACTTAAGGAAATCATACTAAAACTCTTAGATTTTCACATTGATTTGAACTCTTGAGAATGTAGCCACTAAGATTGTCAGTATTTGTCCACTTAAATCCATACACAGACTTTTGACACGGACTGGTGACTGATTTAGGTTTAATTATTTAGCTAACATTTGTGGATCACACTTATATGGTAATCAACATTCCTCAGAGGTTTTTGAGCGGTCTACGGGTATTATTACAAGAGAGACTATTCTTAGAGCTTTCAATAAGAAGCCTGTCCTCAGGTCAGTGCCATCGCACAGCAGGGAGGCGGCAAACAACAATGAATTCTAGAATATCTAGGTTATGCTATCCTCAGGTCAGTGCCATCGCACAGCAGAGAGGCACACAACCTATCTCCTTGTTAGAGCACTTATTATATTTTACACAATATGCACACAACAACAACATAAGTCATTAGCTTTATTGGATTTGTCTTTCATTTTTTCTTGCTTTGCTCTAATTATGGTCATCCGCACACGTTTGTGGCATTTAAATGCTCATTACCCTTATTGGAATATATTGATTGTGTTAACCAGTGATAAGATGGAAGCCCACAGTCAGTTGAACAACTTAGTTTGGTCTTGAGATCACCAATCAGGTCTAATTGACTATTTAGTTGAATCTACCAACATATCATTTGTGGTCTAGCAGCCTCTAAGTCTACTTTCTTTGTGTCACCTTAGGAGTTGCCAGTTTTCTATCATCTTCCCTTTTTATATTGCTTAGACTACACAGACTTATACTTTGAACTTTTGCATCTTTTCAAAACGTAAATTTTTAAAGTCCCTCTTGATTTGTTCCTGTGTACTATCATGTTCCAAAGGTATTGAATCGGTATCACAGACACAATCTACCTTATTTCAGCTAGTTACCCCTTCTCCCTCATTTTATTTATTTATTTATTTATTATTATTTTTAATGTAACTTGCTGACATATTCTCCCCCTAAAATACTAAAATCATTTCTTGTTTAATTATTTTTGGATTTTAATAAACAGCAAAATAACATGAGTTTAAATATAACAGACGAAAATAAAAACAGATAACATAAAATAAAATAATCTTTAACTAAACTACATCGGACTACACATTATTATCATCAGGAATTACCTCATTTCTTTTTACGCCGTTGACCTCTAGCAAATATTGAAAACATGGTTTATCAAAGGCTTTAGTATAGAGGTCAGCACGTTGAAAATCAGTATTAATTTTAACCACATCAATTAAGTTCTTTTCAAAACAGTCTCTTATGAAGTGGTATTTATACCGATGTGTTTGGTCTTAGGATGTTGAACCGGATTTTTAGTTACTGCAATTGCAGCAGAGTTATCAACAAAAATAGGAGTAGATGAGAATTTTAAACCGTAATCTCGCATTTGCTGTTGAATCCAAATGATTTGTGCAGCACACTTGCAGCAGCAACATATTCGGCTTCACAGGTTGACAATGCAACCGATGTCTGCTTCTTACACTGCCAGTAACTAATCTTCTCCCTAAGAATTGACACCCCGCTGATGTAGACTTGTAGTTCACTCTTGCAGCCTCCGTAGTCCGAGTCACTATACGCCGTGAGCTCAAAATCATCATCATGAGGATACCACAACCCCAGTGTGGGTGTACCTTTAGATAGCGAAAAATCCTTTGACCCCGATCAGATGATTGACCTTAGGTTTAGCCTGATATGTAGAACATAAACATGTCGCATACATGATATCAGGTCTTGAGGCAGTGAGATACATGAGGGATCCAATCATTCCTCGGTACATAGTGGCATCTACAAGATCTCCATTCTCATCAGGTGCTATATCATGAGTCGTAGCAAGTGGAGTCCACAGCAGCAGAAGCATTCTCCATGTCAAAGCAACTGAGAATGTCTCTACATACTTGGTCTGATGTAGAAAGATCCCATTAGGTGTTTGATCCACCTGTAACCGAGAAAGAACTTCATCTCCCCCATAGCACTCATCTCAAACTCTTTCTTCATCACTGCTTCAAACTCTTTGCATAACTCTTCGTTCTTTGACCCGAAGATTATGTCATCAACATATATCTGTACAAGCAGTAGGTCACCATCCTTTTCTTTAATACACAGTGTACAGTCAATGAGTCCCCTGCGAAAGCCGTGTTTCACAAGATGAGTTGAGAGTTTCTCATAACAAGCTCGAGGAGCTTGATGAAGCCCATATAAAGCTTTGTCGAGCTTGTAAACTCTATCCCAATGATAAGGGTCTTCAAATCCCTCGGGTTGACTTACATAGACATTTTCCCTGATTTCCCCATGAAGGAATGCACTCTTCACATCTAATTGGTAGACTTTAATATTCATGTACGATGCATAGGCAAGGAAGATACGAATAGCTTCCATCCTTGCCATGGGTGCAAACACCTCATTATAGTCATTCCCTTGACTTGGCGAAAACCTTGAACCACCAGTCGAGCTTTCTTCCTGATAATGACTCCTTGGTCATCCTTCTTGCATTTTAGTACCCATTTGTGCCAATGACTTTAGCAGCTTTAGGTCTATCAAGTAGAGTCCATACACCTAACTTCTTAAACTGCAGAAGTTCTTCTTGCATGGCACTCACCCACGCCTCATCAGTTAGTGCTTCACTGACATATTTTGGCTCAACCTGCGAAACAAAACATCGATAAGCACCATCATGATGTAACATTTCTCGAAACTAAGGCGTAATCAGCTGAGTATAGCTGATTTCGGGTTTGTACTCCTGATCGGACATCCCCAATAACATTGTCAAGGGGATGATAGACGTTTAGTCGTGATCCTGGAGTAGTCGGCACAGCCACCTCCGAACCAAGATTGTGAACATTTTGTTCTGCATCTGAGGAAGGTGGAGTTTGAGGTTCCGAAGTCGAAGGTGCATCACTCATGGATGCTTGTGGACTTTCAGAACTGGAACCTGTTCCTCCTGACTGTTCTGGTCATCTGCTTCAGTTTCATCTTCAGAGGAGGAGTCACTGTCATCGACTACCCCCTCTGACTGAGTAGATGATTCTCCCTGTGTGCTAGATGGTGTATTTAGAATATCATACATCATCCTAGTAGCTAACTCATCATCTGAGGAGAGAGAGGGATGTTGAAGGACTTGAAGAATCCATCATAATCGAAGAAGTATGCAGGTCCTTTGCCTATAGGTGGTGTGGTATATCTCTGAACGTCGACATTACACCACACTTCTACAAGACCCGTTGAATTATTCTAAACTCGCTTGTTCGGTCTGTTGTATCCTAAAAAAATACCTTCATCTGCCTTCTCGTTGAATTTGCCTTCTTGTGTCTTCTTAAGAAGTGTACACGGCGCGCCAAAAGGTTCAAGATACTCCAAATTCGCTTTGCATCTCTGTAGTAGCTCATAACATGTCTTTCCGTGGCGCTTGACTATTAGGACTCGATTCAGTGTATAACACGCATTTGCCACTGCCTCATTCCAGAATTGGATAGGCAGTTTCGAGTCTGCCAGCATAGTCCGAGCTGTCTCTATCAATCTCCTGTTCTTTCTCTCAGCAACGCCATTCATCTGGGGTGTGTAAGAAGAAGTGAATTGTTGCACAATTCCCTTTTCCTTGCAGTATGCCTCCATCCCTTCATTCTTGAATTCTGTCCCGTTGTCTGAGCGTATTTGTCTAACTTTTAGCTTGTAGAGAGATTCCAGTGTGGTTACTAATTCCTTGAATGTCTCCAAAGTTTCTGATTTGGATTTCAGAAACATTACCCAAGTGAACCTTGAGTAGTCATCAGTGACCACAAAACAGTACCCGTCGCCTGCAATGCTCCTTGTACTAACTGGACCAAACAGATCCATGTGAAGAAGCTCAAGAGGAAGTTCTATTGAATGAACTTTCTTTTCCTTATGAGACTTCTTTGTCTGTTTGCCTTTCTTGCACGCTACACAAAAGTCAGGAAGTTGGAAGTTCTTGACATTTACTCCTCTCACTAAATCCTTCTGAATCAAATGATTCATCTTCCTTTGACTAATGTGTCCCATTATCCTATGCCAGAGATTGAATCCTTCTCAGTAGCTTTAGATAAAAGCACTGAACCTCATGATCCGTTGTAGCAGCTGTTGACAGATCCAAGACATAAAGGTCTTTATATCTTGAAGCAATCATTAGAACTGGTCCTCTGGGATCATATATTCTTTCTTCAGCACGTAACACTTCTTGTTGTCGAAGATGACTTGAAATCCTTTATCACAGATTTGGGAAATAGAAAGTAAGTTGTTCTGAAGTTGTTCAACGTAGTTCACCTTATCAAACTTAACTTTCTGATTTCCCACTTCTCCCTGAGCTGTGATATAGCCTCCTTTGTTTCCTGCAAAGGAAACATGCCCTCCTTTTATTTGTTTGACGTTAGATAAAAGGGCTCTATTTCCTGTCATGTGCCTGGATGCTCTGCTCTCTATAATCCATGTGTTAGTCTCAGCACTGTATCGAACACCCTGCACATACAAAGTAAATGAATTACTTTAGGTTAGGAACCCAAGCCTTGACTGTCTTGGGTTTCCCAAAGGCATCACACATCATAAACTCCACCGATTGACCCTTAGAGGGTGAGGGTAGCTCAGGTTCCTTCTTGTCATCAGTATCAGACACGCAGGTTGACTTTTCTTTCCATAAGCCAGATTTGTGCAATGCCTGTTTATGATAAACAGTCTCTGGCTTGCAAGTTGACTTTAGGTTCACTAGCTCTTCTAGGTGGAGTTAAAGAACTCCTCTTAGAAGACTTAGGTTTTGAGTCCTGAAATTCAATCTCTTCCTAGTTGTCTAATAAAATACGTAGGAGGACAATGTGTCCATATTCTCCACAGTTGTAGCACGCTCTGCTATCAACTTTATGATTAAACTTTCTTTGTGGAGAGGTGCGTGACACTCTAGTAACATCAATCACTTTAGGTTTTGACTCTTGTATGTTTGATGTTTTCTCTAGTTTAACAAAATTTACTGTTTTAACCTGTTTAACATGTTCCACTTTTTGGTTAACTGGTTTTTGACTTGAATCATGTGAGAAAGTAACATTTGAAGTCCTTTTAGGTTCTGATTTGACTTTGTTAGAACTTGACCTTAAGTTTACCTTTTCAAACTTCTTTTCCAGATTAACACAAGGCAATATTCCCTTTGCCTTTGAAGTGGTCTCCTTTTGTTTGTTTCCAGTGTCAATAGATGAACATAGGGAATCTGTATCACTCACAAGAGGAGTAGTCACTACATGATCCTTGATGGGATTACTACTTAAAGGTCTAGACTTAGTGTTCATCAAGGTCTCAGGTGGTGGTGGAACCACTTTGTAGCCCAGTCCTCCCCCCCTTTTCTTTACTAAGTGTGGACTATGTGCGACGAACTAGTCCACTATGCAGTTTCAGTTTTAGTGAATTTACTTCTACTTCTAGAACTGCCTTTTGTTTACTAGTCTTCTAGGGAGTTTATAGTACCTAATGTCATTTGCTTGGTTAAAGGCCACTACTTCGGTTTCCCTAAGTTGTTTAGTCAATACGTCTATTTTTTCTTTATAACTATGCTCATTTTGTTTTAGTACTCTATTAGCCTCAGTGCACAGACGTAAATCTTTTACTAAGTTATCATTATGATCTAATAACCTAGAAAAATTTTCATCTATGCTATTCCTAAAAGTATCACAATCAGAACAAGCATGATTATTAAAAATTTGGTCAGTGGTGCTTACCTGAGTTGGTTGAGAAGAGTTAGCCATCAGTGCAGCATCAGATATTTCTGGTTCTGGTGATTCTGATTTTCTGTCTCTGACGTGGAAACTTCCTCATTTGGCTTCTAACTGACCTCGGCTGCAGTTGTCTCTTCACTATGTGACATTGCTATCTCAACTGCTAGATCACCTTCACTCGCAGAATCATCATCAATATCCTCAACACTGGCAATGTTAGATTCTCCTGGTGAGACAAACCTAAAACTCCAATCCTGTCCTTCATCATCATGAGCAGTCAAGGCTTTTGGATCCTTGTTTGATGAGTAGAACTGGAGGCTTGCTTGTCTTGGCGAGTAAAGGACGAGAACGGGTTCCCATTACCCGTCTTCTTTGGCTTGACACATTCTCTTTTGAAGTGCCCCTTCTCACCACAGTTAAAGCAGGTCACTTTACTCTTGTCGAAGCCAAAGGTGGTATCCTTAGTAGCAACCATGTTCTATCCAGTCTTTTTCACAAACTTCTTCGCCCTCCGGACAGCACTTCCTAAGGCCCACATTATATCCATCTCTCAAGCTCCATTTCATCCACCTGCTCGTAGTCCTCATCTGCCAGATGGCAGTTTCCAATCTTCCCGGCAACAAGTCCATCATATGAATGAACCACTGCTGCTAAAAGATCCATATGCTCTCGAGCTACTTCTACGGTCACATTACCGAGGTTCTCGATCTTCAGTTTGGTAGCACTTGCTTCTGATCCAATATAATGGGTACATGATGACCCAGACGTGTCTGATCCAGAAGGAGAAGCATGTGAAGGACCTGACGAGCTAGACACAAAAGCAGTCTGGAGTGGTGCTCCAGATGTCTTAGCTTGAGGCGTGGCGTTGTATAAAGCTGGATTTTGTGTGTACGAAGACTTCTGAGCTCTATACTTCATCCTTAGTGCTTCTTCTCGCAACTTAAGAATGAAGTCATTTATATCCAGCTTTACAAGCATTCCATTCTGTCTCAGGTTAGACACGAATGTAGCCCACTTATCAGGCAATCCGTCTGTGAAGTTGCTTACTTTCTCTTCCATGGTAGTAGCCACTCCATGTGTATGCAATTCGCTCATCAAGTGGTAGAATCTGTCTATGACTTCGTCTAAACTTTCATTACCAATTGATGAGAAGTTATCGAATTCCTTCTTTAACTTCTTTGCCTTGATTGCCTTCAATGATGCATTCCCATCATATCTCTTCTCTAGCTCATCCCACAGTTTCTTGGACTGCTTGTTCTCTGAATACTGGTGGAATATGTCTTTGGGGATAGACTAAGTGATCAATGCATAAACTCTTTTCTCTGCATTGTACTTTACTTTCTGTGCGTCTGTCATCCCGTTAATGTTAGTTTAACTCCATCAGCTCCCACCGGTGTACTATAACCAATCTCAATGGCTTCCCACATATTAGGATCTACTCCATTAAGGTAGATCTCAAAACGTTGTTTCCAGTGGGGAAACTCATCTAAAGTCAAAAGTTTGGTGGTTTATTGTGATTCCCCACCTCACTCTCAAGCAACAGCAGGTTCTGTATCCTTGAGTCCTTCCCAGCAGTAAAGGCTGACATCTGATCTTCCATGACTAATAAACTTATAATCTAATTAAACAAACTTTCACTGATGCGACTGGAGGATGCGAATGATCTAATCGTGCGTATAAACTCTGCGACTGGTTCAATCGTGCGGCTGAACTGGGCGATTGGTTCAGTCATGCCAATGAATCTGGTGCGTATGAGCTATGCGAACGAACGGTTCAGTCGGCCGAATGGAGTCCAATCGTGCGTATGAGCAATGCGAATGGAGTCCAGTCGTGCGAATGAGTCACTCGTGCGACTGAAGCTGCTGTTTTGCGAAAATTTCTGGGTTTGACGGGTTTCAGTCGTAGAGATTCGAAATTTCACAAGTTCTAATCGCCTAAGTCTGTAGAAACCAAACTTCGATGAGAAGGGAACTTCCAAGATCACTTTTGATGCCAAAGATTGCGTTTTTAGTGCAAAAACACAAACTTTTATGCAATCTTGATTGAATCAACACGTAATCAAGAGTCAAAGCTCTCATACCACTTGTTAGGACCTGGTATTTGACCGAAATACCTAGAGATTAACGTGTAAACCAGATCAAATAGTGCGGAATACTATTTGATTGGCGATCCAATCAGTAAGAACACACGAAGAATCAATCAAGAATTGAAACTAACGTTAGAAATCGATTGGGAATCGATCTAATGTGTTCGATGAACTTGGAGAACGAATTGAGAGGTTTCTAGACGGCTAGGGTACGTCTGGAATCGTAAAATAATCGAGAGTTTTGTTTTTCACGAATTGAGTTGTATTTATAGGTTGGTACTATCCAATCGTGCGACTGAACCATTAGTTTGGTTCAGTCGTGCGATTGAACCATGCGGTTGATTCATTCGTACGACTGGGTGTTCAGTCGTGCGACTGAGCCAATCTTATGTTACAATCGTACGACTCATCCAGTCTCCTAGTTTAGTCATGCGACTGAGTCAATCGTGTGAAGTTATTCATGCGTATGGTTCATTCGCATGAGCCATTCGCATGAGAACTTCATTATGTTAAGTTTGAATGTATTAATTAATAAACATTAATGTAATCATTCAAGCAATCACTAACCTAATTAACCAATTCAATGTTGACACATTAATGAAACATTAAACATTATAACAACAAACTATCAATATCATTTCATTAATCATACCAAACAAGATCTATTACATCACATATCATGATCTAGGGACATACATGTATCAACACAAATGACCCATGCTTCAAGTATAGGGAGATTGGACATTGGGCAAGAATTGTCCAGTCCATCTCAAAGAGTTGAAAGCTAAGCGGGATGCTAGGCAAACCTTAGGTATGATTTTCATGATTCATATTGATCTAAATTAATATCCTCTAACACATGGGTATTGGATACCGGATGTGGAACTCATATTTGCAACTTATTATAGGGGTTCAAAAGAAGTAAGGACTTCAAGAAAGGGGATGTTAGCCTCTACATGGGGAATAGGGCAAAAGTTCACGTTGAAGACTTAGGGAAGTACATCTTGATGCTTCCAAATGGTTTCGAAATTTTTTTAACAATGTTTTGTATGCTCCTAGTTTGACTTGGAACATTATTTCAGTTTCCTAATTAAGACAATATGGTTATGTTATGACATTGAATGAAAATGAAATTCATGTTTCTTTAAATGACATATTTTATTTTAAAACTGAAGGGTTTGCAAGATCATGAAACGAAGTTTAACCATTTAAACTTTTCATAAAACGCAGCGGATATATATATAACTTTTAAACACTTTTAAAGCTGAAAAACCATGTTCTTAGATGTCCATATAAGTGTAAGAAGCAAACCCATTAACCAAAGGATCATTTATGTGAATAATCAAGCTAAGAACATAAAGAAACGAACATAAAATCACAGCTACATAGAGCTGTGAATACATCTACCTTTCTGCAGAAAAATCGACCAAAGAAAAGGGGTGAAGAATGCTTGTGAATCCGGCCAAGAGTCCAAAGAAGGCCTCCTCAAGCTTGTATACCCCAAGCTTGTATTCAAACACCCTTCTTGTTAGGGAGAACACCACAATCAGCTCTCAAGAACACCCTTTTCTGCCTAACTTCCGAAAAATTTGAGAGAGAAAGAGAGAGAGCTGAATGCAAGATAGGAATAATGGTTGTGTGTGTGACTAGTTAAGCCCTTTGTATTTTCAAGGACACAAAGGTCCAATGGCAATGCAAGAGGGGGCGGCCAACCTCTTTCAAAATGAGAGTTCCCTCTCAATTTTATAACACAATAAAATGTTAACTAGCCACTTAACTAGATATATTATTATATACACTAACCCATTTAATTGTATAATATATATATTACTACCATTATTAATTTGTAATGTTATTCAACTAATTTAAATAGCATTACAAATAATATTATTGAACAAAATATCCTAATAAATTGTCCATCTTATTTGCAACTAGTTTAGAAAACCCATTTTCTAAATTGGTGTTAATATTCAATTATATCATGTAATTGAATATTAATAGGTGTTTGTTAAGCTTGTTGTTGGGTATAACCCGACTTGGATCATAACATACTAACCACATCAATATTCTAAGTGTCTTGGGCACACACAGAATCTTACAATCTCCCACTTGCCCAAGATTCATAGAAGATTGATGCAAGCAGTAAATACCGCCTAACAACGGTTTACTATCCTTAATACGTATGACTTATAGCCATTCAATAACATCATCCCCTTTTCAAGTACCTTACTTGAAATGATTTAGGTGAATCAATCATCTATCCTTTTGTTACAGATGTCATGTTAAATCCAAGAACATAGAATGATCATCTCTTGTTGATTTAACTTTTCAGCCTTAGACATCTAACTCTCAACGAATAAGAGGAACAAATTCCATCTTGACAACATATGTTTCTCACAAACACCTCGTGTCATATCTGAACACACTCTTGTGTACTGTCCACTATTTCAGGATAGTGAAGAATTAGCTCAAGGTATGACACTTAGTGAATATCAAAACCCAATATGTATCTCAGGTCGGAGGATACAAAATGATATTCGCCTTAACTCAAATATACTTATGATCAATCAATAAGATTCCATGTAGTAAAATTTGAGATGCGGGTTAGTCCAATATTTTGTCCCCCAAATATCTATGAACCTTGGTAGAAACTCATTGCTCTATATTCATCCTTATGAATATCAACCAATCCAAGTTCATAATAATCTTACCTTCAAACTTGTTCCACAAGTATAAACGACTACGGACATTTAGAGTAAACATTTTACTCATGGATTAAACATGCTAAATTGGAATATTATTGAAACATTATAGCCAATAACTTTATTCAAATAATAGAAAGTTCCACATATCCAAATACAAAATTTACAGATCAAATCCAATCACTAGAATATCGAAGTCCCATGGCACAAGTATGACCTTCATGCTTTGCCTTTTCAAGGAGCTTCGTGAGAGGATCCGCAACGTTTTGATCCGTGTGAACTTTGCGAATAATATCTTTCCCTTTTCAACTTCATCTCGTATGTAGTTGAATCTCCGCTCAATGTGCCTAGTCTTTTGATGAGCACGGGGTTCCTTGATTTGAGCAATCGCACCCTCGTTATCACAAAAGATTTCTAGGGGGTCCTGAATGGAAGGGACAACCCCTAGATCGGCAATGAATTTCTTCAACCATGCAGCTTCTTGGGCTGCCAATGAGGCGGCGACGTATTCTGATTCTGTAGTTGACAGAGCCACCACATCCTGTTTGGAGCTCTTCCAAGAGACAGCTCCTCCATTCAGAATGAAAATGTATCCCGATTGAGACCGTGAATCATCATGATCGGTTTGGAAACTCGCATCCGTGTAACCTTTTACAACGAGTTCCTCATCACCAGATCCATAGATTAGGAACATATCTCTTGTCCTCCTTAGGTACTTAAGTATGTTCTTAACAGCCATCCAATGACTATTTCCAGGATTTTGTTGGTAACGGCTTGTCATACTTAAGGCGTATGACACGTCCGGTCGAGTGCATATCATTGCATACATGATGGATCCAATAGCAGATGCGTATGGGATTGCCTTCATTTTATCTTGCTCATCCTTTGAGCTTGGACATTGAGTCGTACTCAACATCGTTCCTCTTTGAATAGGTACGGTACCTTTCTTAGAGTTTTCCATCTTGAACCTTTTCAAGATTTTATCAATATATGCACTTTGATTCAACCAATCAACCGCCTTGATCTATCCCTATAGATCTTTATTCCCAGAATATAGGCGGCTTCACCAAGATCCTTAATGGAAAAACAACTTCCAAGCCAGGGTTTTACACCTTCCAAGGTTGGAATGTCATTTCCAAATAGTAGTATGTCATCAACATACAATACTAGGAAAGTTATTGTGCTCCCACTAGCCTCTTATACAAACAAGCCTCATCAGCGTTTTTCATGAAACCAAATTTCTTTATTTCCTCATCAAAACGGTGATTCCAGCTTCTCGATGCTTGTTTTAATCCATAGATTGATTTCTTTAACTTGCATACTTTATTAGGATGTATTGGATCGACAAAACCTTCAGGCTGAACCATATAGACATCTTCCTCAAGATATCCATTTAGGAAAGCGGTTTTGACATCCATTTGCCAAATCTCATAATCATAATGAGCAGCTATGGCAAACAATATCCTTATAGACTTTAGCATCGCAACAGGCGAGAAAGTTTCATCATAATCAACCCCTTGAGTTTGAGTGAAACCTTTTGCTACAAGTCTAGCTTTATAAGTATCCAAGTTTCCATGCATATCGGTTTTCTTCTTGAAAACCCACTTGCTTCCAACTATCTTGGAGTTAAGAGGTGGTACAACCAAGTCCCGTACTTGATTGTCATACATGGATTGCATCTCAACGTTCATGGCTTCAAGCCATTTGTCACAATCCGTGTTGGACATTGCATCATGGTATGTGGTTGGTTCATCAGAATCTATCACATAGCATCCATTCATGAAAAATCCATATCTTTCAGGTGGATTACTAGTTCTACACTTCTGCGAACGTGTTGTGTGTATTGATCAACCACTTGATCATCCTCAACATCCTTATGTTGAGTGCTAGCTTCAACCAAACGTGCATCGGGTTGTTGTTCTTGATCTTCCTCAAGATCCACTGTTCTACTGCTAGCTCCTTCCATAAGGAACTTTGCTTCTAAGAACTTACCCTTTCTGGCAACAAACACCTTTTGTTCCATTGGATCATAGAAATAATATCCCATAGAATCTCTAGGATATCCAATAAAGATACACTTGGTGGATCGGACATCCAATTTGTTTAGGTGGGAGTCTTAGCATAAGCCTCACATCCCCAAACCCTTAAGTACGATAGGGATGGAACTCTTCCATGCCATATCTCAAAAGGTGTCCTTTCTACCTTTTTGGTTGGGGCCATATTTAGAATACGGGCCGCGGAGAGCAGAGCGAAACCCCAAAATGATAGAGGTAATGTGCTTCTAGCCATCATAGATCGGACCATATCCAATAAGGTTCGATTCCTCCTCTCAGACACACCATTATGTTGTGGTGTTCCAGGTGGAGTGAGTTGTGAGACAATCCCACAAGTCCTAAGATGATCTTGAAAGGCATCACTTAGGTATTCACCTCCTCTATCGGTACGAAGAATTTTAATGGACTTGTTGAGTTGATTTTCTACTTCATTTTTGAAGATTTTGAACATTTCAAAAGCTTCGTCTTTGTGTCTTAACAAGTACACATACCCATAGCGACTATAATCGTCGGTAAAGGTAATGAAGTATCTTTCACCATTCCTAGTCATTGGCTTAAAAGGACCACATACATCCGAATGTATGATTCCTAATAAATCTTTTTCCCTTTCGGTAGTTCCATTAAAGGGTGCCTTAGTCATCTTACCTTGTAAACAAGACTCACAAACATCAAATGAATCACATTCATTTGTTTTTAAAAGACCATTCTTTTGAAGTGTTTGTAAACGTTTCTTGTTTATATGACCAAGACGACAATGCCAAAGATAGGTATCACTTAAGTCCAACTTGAGTTTCTTGGTGTTAGTTTGGTACAATGAACTATTTAAAGTATTTTCATGAACCAATTCATAAATACCATTAATTGGAATAGCTTTAAAATAGAACATACCATTTAAAGAAACATGAATATCATTTTCAATAAAAGATAATACATAATCATAATGTCTTAATTGGGATACAGAAATAATGTTCCTAGTCAAACTAGGAGCATACAAAACATTCTTCAAAATAACTTCCAAACCACTTGGAAGTCTTAGGATGTAGTCTCCACGAGCTTCAACTAAGACTTTAGTTCCATTTCCCATGAAGAGGCTAACATCCCCTTGTTTGAAGTCCCTACTTTTGTGAACCCCTGCAACAAATTGCAAATGTGAGTTCCACATCCGGTATCCAATACCCATGTGTTAGAAGATGTAAAATTAAGATCAATATGAATCATGTATATTGTACCTAAGGTCTGCCGGCATCCCTCTTAGCTTTCAACTCTTGGAGATGGACAGGACAATTCCTTGCCAATGTCCAATCTCCCCACACTTGAAGCATGGGTCATTTGTAGCAACCTTTTGCTTCTTCTCTTGTGGTTTGGGTGGCACCCTTGCCACCCCTTTCCCTTTTCCCCAAGCGGGTCCCTTACCCTTGGCAACCTTTGCCTTGGGTGCGGGACGAGGCCTTTTGTTGTTCCGACCTTCATTAATGGTGAGAACGGGTAAAACCCTTTTACCCATGGCCGCCTCGGCCGTTTTGAGCATTGAGTGAAGCTCACCAATGCTTTTATCCCAAGCATTCATGTTGTAGTTCAACACGAATGACTCGAACCTCTTGGTAAGGCCATTGAGGATTAAATCCGTGGCCAATTCCTTCGAGACGGGACAATTAAGCCTCTCGAGGCGATCAATGTGACTTTTCATCTTAAGTACATAAGATGAAACAGATTGGTTGTCGTCCATACGACATGCATGGAGTGCTCGAACCGTTTCGAAACGCTCAACCCTCGCTTGCTGTTGGAACGTTTCCTTCAGCTGGGTTATCATGTCATAAGCCCCGTGGTGTTCATACTCCTTTTGGAGATCCGGAGTCATGCTTGCTAGCATGAGACAAGACACTTGGACGGAGTCCTCAGTGTACTTTAGCCAATCATTGAAGGCCTCCTCATCATCCTCGCTAGGTTGATCGGGGATAGGGTCGTCTAAAACGTACGATTGTCTCTCTTGCTTGAGAACAATTCTCAAGTTTTGATACCAATCGATGAAGTTGTTATGATTTAGACGTTCCTTTTGGAGGATCGCTCGTAAAGATTGGTTGGACGCGGATGAGTTATCGGAATTATCATTATAAGAGGCCATCTACAAAATTTAACAAAGTTTTATTTAGTATTTTCGATATTGTCAATTTTAATAATTAATGCCTATTAAGGACAATTATATATTAAAATCTAGAACCCAACATTACATTTAAATTGTGGTTAGGTGACCTTTATCCCACGATTTAAATTAATAAGGTGGTCAACGATTGACGGTTGCAACCATTTGCAACTTCTAGAGGTATGGGATCGACTCTTGAACATCATATGTAAAGTCGGCATGTAAATCCCATCAACACCATTTGGAAACCACATTGTAGGTGATCCATTTAACATGGTTTGCAAATCAAGACATCCTACTTACACCCACGTGTGAGCTTGCCAAAACAAATGGTTAGGTGACCTTTATCCCATAAGTAATGCATTTTCACCTCAAATCACAAGTTCCCTCAAAATGGTTAGGTGACCTTTATCCCACTAAGAGTTCCCAAGTGACTCAAGTGTTGTGTAAAAGGACGGTGTTGATCTCGTTTTGGAATATTTAGAGGTCTCAAAATAGAAGTTTAGAAAACTCTATGTACTTGTATTTGCATGCTTTCAAATACAAGGTACCCTATGGTCCTTTGATTAAAACCTATTTTAATCATTAAAATCATTAAACCATTTTAATAACTTTTATTTGCCTTTAAGAACCATCAATTTTCAGATTGTTATGTTTATTAATTAGTTTGTTATGCATGTCAAAACATCAACCAAACAATCAAACAATAAACAATCAACCAAGCATAAAACATAAACAACCATATATGCATAACCATAGCTACTATTGTGACCACACTTGTTTGCCATCACAAGTGAGGTCATTTGGTCTTTCCTAAGGGTTGAATGAAACACAAAATTTAAAGTCTTTATAGACCCCACTTGAACTTGCATCCATATGCTCCAAGTCATTCTCTTTGTGTCTTCCTCTTGTGCTTCCTTCTAGTGCATCTCCATATACAAAATTTATATCCTAATACAAATTTTCTAATAAAGGAATTGCACTTAATCTATCTATTACATTTCAAATGAATGAATAAATAAATTACATCTCAAAGAAAAACACAAAAGAATAATATTACAACCCAAATGTAAAACAACCAAAATCAACCATCCATTCCAAACCAAATCAACATAGGGTCATGGCTAGGTTATGCACATAATCAACATCCAACATATCATTAAAATAAAGTGATGAATCCCCACAAAACCCATGAATTTTCAGCCAACATAAACTGAAAATTTTGGGTTTAGATGTTGTCCAAACAACACAACAAAACAACATATGTATATATTTCAAGATTTAACTATAAGCATGTATAATATGACCTTGAAAGATGGGATTCAACAAAACAGAAAAAAAAACAGCCCCAAACCGGTTTATATCCATCCTTTAAAACCAATTTTAAAGAACAAAACTAGCAAGACATCCACATAACCGGCTCATGATGCCATTGAAGGGTTTGCAAGATCATGAAACGAAGTTTAACCATTTAAACTTTTCATAAAACGCAGCGGATATATATATAACTTTTAAACACTTTTAAAGCTGAAAAACCATGTTCTTAGATGTCCATATAAGTGTAAGAAGCAAACCCATTAACCAAAGGATCATTTATGTGAATAATCAAGCTAAGAACGTAAAGAAACGAACATAAAATCACAGCTACATAGAGCTGTGAATACATCTACCTTTCTGCAGAAAAATCGACCAAAGAAAAGGGGTGAAGAATGCTTGTGAATCCGGCCAAGAGTCCAAAGAAGGCCTCCTCAAGCTTGTATACCCCAAGCTTGTATTCAAACACCCTTCTTGTTAGGGAGAACACCACAAATCAGCTCTCAAAGAACACCCTTTTCTGCCTAACTTCCGAAAAATTTGAGAGAGAAAGAGAGAGAGAGCTGAATGCAAGATAGGAATAATGGTTGTGTGTGTGACTAGTTAAGCCCTTTGTATTTTCAAGGACACAAAGGTCCAATGGCAATGCAAGAGGGGGCGGCCAACCTCTTTCAAAAATGAGAGTTCCCTCTCAATTTTATAACACAATAAAATGTTAACTAGCCACTTAACTAGATATATTATTTATACAACTAACCCATTTAATTGTATAATATATATATATACTACCATTATTAATTTGTAATGTTATTCAACTAATTTAAATAGCATTACAAATAATATTATTGAACAAAATATCCTAATAAATTGTCCATCTTATTTACAACTAGTTTAGAAAACCCATTTTCTAAATTGGTGTTAATATTCAATTATATCATGTAATTGAATATTAATAGGTGTTTGTTAAGCTTGTTGTTGGGTATAACCCGACTTGGATCATAACGTACTAACCACATCAATATTCTAAGTGTCTTGGGCACACACAGAATCTTACATTGTATGATCCTAGTTTGACTTGGAACATTATTTCAGTTTCCTAATTAAGACAATATGGTTATGTTATGACATTGAATGAAAATGAAATTCATGTTCTTTAAATGACATATTTTATTTTAAAACTATTCCTATTAATCGTACTTATGAATTGGTTTGTGAAAACACATATAATAGCTCATGGTACCAAACCACCACCAAGAAACTCAAATTTGATTTGAGTGATACCTATCTTTGGCATTGGCGTCTTGGTCATATAAATAAGAAGCACATACAAATGCTTCAAAAGACCGATCTTTTAAAAGCAAGTGAATATGGTTCATTTCATGTATCTGAATCTTGTTTACAAGGTAAAATGACTAAGGCACATTTTAGTGACAAAACTGAAAAGTCAAAAAAATTATTAGGGATCATACATTCGGATGTATGTGGTCATTTTAAACCAATGACTAGGTACAATGAAAGATACTTCATTACATTTACGGACGACTATAGTCGATATGGTTATGTGTACTTGTTAAGACACAAAGATGAAGCTTTTGAAATGTTAAAAATTTTCCAGAATGAAGTATAAAATCAACTCAACAAGAAAATAAAAATTCTCCGCACTGATAGAGGAGGTAAATACCTAAGGGATGCTTTTAGAGATCATCTTAGAAGTTGTGGTATTGTCTCACAACTATCTCCACCTGGAACACCATAACACAATGGTGTCTCCAAGAGGAGAAATCAAACTCTATTTGATATAGTTTGATCTATAATGGCTAGAATCTCATTGCCTTTATCATTTTGGGGTTTTGCTTTGCTCTCTGCGGCCAATATTTTGAATATGACCCCAACCAAGGAAAGCTCTGGTTTATCACCTTTTTTTCTAACGCTACAGCTGATGTATGCCTTTGATTGCTAGAAGTATGTGGGTGTTGGAAGGGTGTTTTGGTTTGTAGTTTGATGAGTTTGTTGGAGATGGGTTTGACTTCAGTGATTTGCATTCTTTGGAAAAGTGTCTTAGCTGGTTATAGTTGAAACACACCACTCTGCTCTTGTCAAACCCAAAACTTAATCTTCTTTGCTTCAAAAACTTTTTTATTCCAAAAAGAGATCATAGCTATTTAATAGTTGTGTCTATCTCTTGATGATGATCTAGATAGATACATTCAAGATGTTCTTCAGAGAGTTGGAAGAAGTTCGGGTGGTACATGCTATCCATTTAATCCTCCATATATGAATGAAGTGTCATTTTCTACTAATCCTCCAAGAATACCAACATCAAGTATCATGGAACAAGGAAAAAGAAATAATACCAATAATGTTGCACAAGACCAGCCAAATGGTACTATATTCTCAAATGCAAACACTTCATCAGCAACTGCTAACTCTACATGCACATATAAGTGTCCTACATCTGGAGATATGGATATTGCATCAGCAGATGTTCCATACACTCTAGTAGATACTCCACACATTAGAGATGAACCATTGCATTCAAATGAGTTATTGTCAGCAAGTCTACAAATAACATCCGTAGATGTTCCTGCAGAAGATAATAATAATGCAGCTGATGTACAAAATCATGAGGAAAATCATTCTACTTCCAATGATCAACATGATGATCAATTTGATTACTTCCTAAATTTATCATGTCAGCTAGATCCATCTGTTGGGTTTGTTAGAACATAAAACATAGTTTAACCATTTAAACATTGTGAAAAACGCAGCGGAAATGAACATCATAACACAATATTCGAACTGAAATTTCGGGTTTGATTTTGATATTACAAAGTTACAAACAACCCAAGAACAAAGGACCTTCTATATGTGAATAAGGGTAGCTGTGTAAACACAAAACACACATTATGGACAGCCATAAAGAGGCTGCCATAAACTACCTTTCAGCAGCAAAAGAGTCAAAATGGATGAGGATTTGCTAAAAGAAAACGACCAAGGCACCAACAAGAGGCCCTCTCAAGCTTGTATATCCAAAGCCTTATAGCAAATACCTTCTTGCTAGGGAGAAGAACACCAAAAACACTTCTAAAACCCTCTAAAACTGCTGCTGCTGGCCGAGAGTTTTAGAGGAGAGAAGAGATTCCTTGTGTGTCAAAAATGATGAATGCATGTATGGAGACTTGCACACCTTTCTAATGTGTGTTTTCTACACAAGGAAAATAATCATATTGGACCATGGGGAGGCCGATTTTCAAACTTCTAGAAGGGTTTTCCCTCCCAAACTTTTAATAAAATAACACATTTGGAAGTCATGTTCATCATTTAAATTAACCTCTTTTAATTTCAATAACTCTCTTGTTTTATTATTTAATGTTACTTAAACCTATTTAAATAACAATACAAATAATAAAATACGTCAACAAATTATCCTAATAATTTGTTCCACTACAAATGCAATTGTTTAGAAAACCTATTTTCTAAATTTGGTGTGATTATTTAATTGCATGATCATATCATCAAATAAATAATTGTTTGTGTTTGCAAAGCTTGTTATTGGGTATAACCCGACTTGGATCATAACATACTAACCGCATCAATATTCTACGTGTCTTGGGCATATAGAATCCTACAATCTCCCACTTGCACAAGATTCATAGAAAAATGATGCAAGCAGTAAATACCGCCAAACAACGGTTTACTACCCTTAATACGCATGACTTATAGCCATTCAATAACATCATCCCATTCAAGTATCATACTTGAAATGATTTAGGTGAATTAATCATCTATCCTTTTGCTACAGATGTCATGTTAAATCCAAGGACATAGAATGATCACTCCTTGTTGATTTAACTTATCAGGCCTTCGACATCTAACTCTCAACGAATAACAGGAACAAATTCCATCTTGACTACATACGTTTCACACAAACACCTCGTGTTACGCCTGAACATAGCCTTACGTACTGTCCATTATTTCAGGGCAGTGAAGAACTAGCTCAAGGTATAACACTTGGTGAATATCAAAACCTAATATGTATCTCAGGTCTCAGGATACCAAATGATATTCGCCTTTACTCAATTTACTTATGATCAATCTAGAAGATTCCATGTAGTAAAATTTGATATGTGGGTCAGGCCAATATTTGTATCCCACAAATATCTGTAAACTTTGGCAGCAACCAATTGCTCTATATTCATTCCTTATGAATATCCACCAATCCAAATTCATAATAATCTTACCCTCATACTTGTTCCCACAAGTATGAACGACTACGGACATTTAGAGTAAAAAAAATTTACCCATGGATTAAACATGCTAAACTGGAGCATTCATTGAAATATTATGACTAAATAATTTTAGTCAAGTAGTAAGGGAGTTCCAAATATCCAAATACGAAATTACACATCAAATCCAATCACTAGAATATTGAAGTCCCATGGCACAGGTATGACCTTCTGCTTTGCCTTTTCTAGGAGCTTCGTAAGAGGATCCGCAATTTTTTGATCTGTGTGAACTTTGCAAATACATATCTTTCCTTCCTCAACTTCATCTCGTATGTAGTTGAATCTCCGCTCAATGTGCCTAGTCTTTTGATGAGCACTAGGTTCCTTGACTTGAGCAATTGCACCCTCGTTATCATAAAAGATCTCTAGGGAGTCCTGAATGGAAGGGACAACCCCTAGATTGGCAATGAATTTCTTCAACCATGTAGCTTCTTGAGCTGCCAATGAGGCGGTGACGTATTCAGATTCTGGAATTGATAAAGCCATAACATCCTGTTTAGAGCTCTTCCAAGAGACAGCTCCTTCATTCAGAATGAAAATGTATCCCGATTGTGATCATGAATCATCACGATCGGTTTGGAGACTCGCATCTGTGTAACCTTTTACAATGAGTTCCTCATCACCAGGTCCATAGATTAGAAACATATCTTTAGTTCTCCTTAGGTACTTAAGTATGTTCTTAACAGCCATCCAATGACTGCTTCCAGGATTTTTCTGGTATCGGCTTGTCATGCTTAAGGCGCATGAAACGTCCGGCCGAGGGCATATCATTGCATACATGATGGATCCAATAGCAGATGCGTATGTGATTGCCTTCATTTTATCTTGCTGATCCTTTGAGCTTGGACATTGAGTCGTACTCAATATCATTCCTCTTTGAATAAGTACCGTACCTTTCTTAGAGTTCTCTATCTTGAACCTTTTCAAGATCTTATCAATGTATGCACTTTGATTTAAACCAATCAACCGCCTTGATCTATCCCTATAGATCTTTATTCCCAGAATATAAGCGGCCTCACCAAGATCCTTGATGGAAAAACAACTTCCAAGCCAGGTTTTTACACCTTCCAAGGTTGGAATGTCATTTCCAAATAGTAGTATGTCATCAACATACAGTACTCGGAAAGTGATCATGCTCCCACTAGTTTTCTTATATACACAAGCTTGATCAGCGTTCTTGATGAATCCAAATTTAACGGTGATTCCAACTTCTCGATGCTTGTTTCAATCCATAGATTGATTTCTTTAATTTGCATACTTTGTTAGGATGTTTTCGATTGACAAAACCTTCAGGCTAAACCATAAAGACTCTTTCTCAAATTATACATTAAGGAAAGCCGTTTTGACATCCATTTGCCAAATCTCATAATCATAATGAGCCGCTATGGCAAACAATATCCTAATAGATTTTAGCATCACAACAAGTGAGAAAGTTTCATCATAGTCAACCCCTTGAGTTTGAGTGAAACCCTTTGCTACAAGTCTTGCTTTATAAGTATCCAAGTTTCCATGCATATCGGTTTTCTTCTTGAAAACCCACTTACTTCCAATTACTTTGGAGTTAAGAGGTGGTATAAACAAGTCCCATACTTGATTGTCATACATGGATTGCATCTCAACGTTCATGGCCTCAAGCCATTTGTCACAATCCGAATTGGACAACGCATCATGGTATGTGGTTAGTTCATCAGAATCTATGACATAGCATCCATCAGTGAAAAATCCATATATTTCAGGTGGATTACTAGTTCTACCAGATCTGGGAATGTATTCTGTGTATTGATCAACTATTTGATCACTTTCAACATCCTCATGTTGAGTGCTAGTGTCAACCAAACGTGTAGCGGGTTGCGGTTCTTGATCCTTTTTAAGATCCACAGTTCTACTACCAGTTCCTTCAATAAGGAACTTGGTTTCCAAGAACTCACCCTCTTTAGCAACAAACTCCTTTTGTTGTATTGGATCATAGAAATAGTATCCCATAGAATCTCTTGGATATCCAGTAAAGATACACTTAGTGGAACGGCTTTCTAACTTGTTCGAGGTGGGAGTCTTCACATAAGCTTCACACCCCCAGACCCTCAAATATGAAAATGATGGAAACCTTCCATGCCATATTTCATAAGGTGTCCTTTCCACTTTCTTGGTTGGGTCCATATTCAAAATACGGGCCGCAGAGAGCAGAGCAAAACCCCAAAATGATAGAGGTAATGAGCTTCTAGCCATCATAGATCGAACCATATCCAATAGAGTTTGATTTCTCTGCTCGAACACGCCATTATGTTGTGGTGTTCCCGTGGAGATAGTTCTGAGACAATCCCACAACTTCTAAGATGGTCCCTGAAAGCATCATTCAGGTATTCACTTCCTTTATCAGTGCGGAGAATTTTAATTGACTTATTGAGTTGATTTTGTACTTCATTTTGAAAGATCTTGAACATTTCAAAAGCTTCATCTTTGTATCTTAACAAGTACACATACCCATATCGACTAGAGTCATCAATAAAGGTAATGAAGTATCTTTCATTGTACCTTGTCATAGGTTTAAAAGGACCACATACATCCGAATGTATGATACCTAATAAATCCTTTGCCCTTTCGGCTTTGCCACTAAATGGTTCCATGGTCATTTTAACTTGTAAACAAGACTCGCATACATCAAATGAATCACATTCACTTGTTTTTAAAAGACCATTATTTATAGTGTTTGTATTCTTTTCTTGTTTATATGACCAAGACGACAATGCCAAAGGTAACTGTCACTCAAATCCGATTTGAGTTTCTTGGTACTAGTTTGGTACAACAAGCTATCATTCAATGTATTTTCACGAACAAATTCATGAATACTATTGATGGGAACAACTTTAAAGTAAAACTTGTCATTAAAAGTAACATGGATTTCATTTCCAATAAATGATAATACATATCCAAAATGTTTTAATAGGGCTACGGAAATAATGTTCCTAGTCAAATAAGGAGCATACAAAACATTGTCCAAAATTTCTTCCAAACCATTTGGAAGTTTCAAGATGTAGTAACCACGGGCTTCAACTTGAACTTTAGCGCCATTGCCCATGTAGAGGCTAACATCCCCTTTGTTGAAGTTGCTACTTATTTTGAACCCCTGCAATAAATTGCAAATGTGAGTTCCACATCCGGTATCTAATACCCATGTGTTAGAGGATATTAAGTTTAAATCAATATGGATCATGTATATAGTACCTGGGTCTGCTCGGCATCCCTCTTTGCTTTCAAATCTTGGAGATGGATAGGACAATTTCTTGCCCAATGTCCAATCTCCCCACACTTGAAGCATGGGTCATTAGAAGCAACCTTTTGCTTCTCCTCCTGTGCTTTGGGTGGCACCCTTGCCACCCCTTTCCGTTTTCCCATTACGGGTCCCTTACCCTTGGCAACTCTTGCCTTAGGTGCAGGATGAGGCCTTTTCTTGTTCCCACCTTCATTAATGGTGAGAATGGGTAAAACCCTTTTACCCATGGCCGCTTCGGCCATTTTGAGCATAGAGTGAAGCTCACCAATGCTTTTGTCCCAAGCATTCATGTTGTAGTTCAACACAAAAGTCTCGAACCTTTTGGTAAGGCCATTGAGGATCAAATCCATGGCCAATTCCTTTGAGACGGGACATTTAGCCTTTCGAGGTGGTCAATGTGAGTTTTCATCTTAAGTACATAAGATGAAACTGATTGGTTGTCGTCCATACGACATGCATGGAGCGCTCGAACCGTTTCGAAGCGCTCAACCCTTGCTTGCTGGTGGAACGTTTCCTTCAGTTGGGTTATCATGTAATAAGTTCCGTGATGCTCATACTCCTTCTAGAGATCCGGAGTCATGCTTGCCAACATAAGGCAAGACACTTGGACAGAGTCCTCAGTGTACTTTATCCAATCTTTATAGGCTTCCTCATCATCCTCACTAGGTTGATCGGGGACAGGGTCGTCTAAAACATATGATCGTTTCTCTTGCTTGAGAACCATTCTTAAGTTTCGATACCAATCGATAAAATTGTTTATGATTTAGATGTTCCTTTAGGAATCGCTTTTAAAGATTGGGCGGATGTGGATGAATTATCATGATTATCATAATTATTGGTGGCCATCTACAAAAGTTAACAAAGATCAATTTTAGTATATTCGATATTGTTATTTTAATAATGAATACCTTTTAAGGTCATTTTCATATTAAAATCTAGAACCCAACATTACATTTAAATAGTTGTTAGGTGACGTCTATCCCACGATTTAAATTAATAAGCTGGTCAACAATTGATGATTGCAACCATTTGCAAATTCTAGAGGTATGGGATCGACTAGAAACATCATATTTAAAGTCGGCATGTTAATCCATCAACACCATTTGGAAACCATATCGTAGGTGATCCATTAGACATGGTTTGCAAATCAAGACACCCTACTTATACACACGTGTGAGTTTGCCAAAATAAGCGGTTAGGTGACCTTTATCCCACGAATATGGCATTATCGCCTCAAGTCACAAGTTCCCTCAAAATGGTTAGGTGATCTTTATCCCACTAAGAGTTCCCCGAGTTATTCAAGTGTTGTGTAAAAGGACGGTGTTGATCCTGAGACATTTTGGCAAGCAGCTCTTTGAGTCTGCTCACCTCATTCTCTAGGATGGTATTGTGGGCTAGAACATCGTAGAAAAAGCCCAGGTCATCATCAGTCTATGTTGAATCACCTAACCTCCTGATTGAATCAGAATGTACATGCTCTGAGTGTAGATCAGTAGTAGCATGTGCCCCTTGTTCTTGGTACTGGGGACTTCCTGCCTCAGGACTATGGCCTTCATTGGCAGTTGCCTCTGGTGAGGTCTTATGGATGGTACCAACTTCATCCTGATCATTTGCCAAAGCAGAAGAAGTGGCAGCCTCACCAAAAGTTCGAATATCCTTTTCTGCACTTGGTGATTGAACATTTTAACCCCTGTGCTATGGGGTATGAGAAGCACTTTGGTCCTCCCCCTCAATGGTTGAGGCTATCCCAGTTTTGATTGGTATCTAGGGAGGGGGAGAGGAATGCAACTGAGTCAGCACTTTTGCAACTATTATGGTAGGACTTTGGGGGCGGTTGCAGTGGGAGATGGGGTGAAAGCAGTATGCACCCGGGGAGAGTGGTGTGTTTCAATGGCAACCTCCTAAAACGAGGAAGGTTCCAGATGGATAGGTGCCCAAAATGTGGTTGCTACAGCCTCCTGTTGAGAGGAAGCCTGAGCGGTTGAGGGTGGGTGAGTACGTGTATCTACTGGTGGGTTATGGCCAGTAGATATATCCTGCGTTTGGGTTGCAGGGGCATCCTCAAGGGACTCATCTCCCTGAGCAGCCTTTTTGGGTTTCTTGTGTTTGGGTTTGGTGGGGACTTTGGGTTTGGAGGTGGTGACTGTGGGTTCCAACTGCATGGGTTTTCGCAGCTTGGCAGCCTGTTTGAGTGACTGGTCTGAGTTGTGCCTGGAGTATACTTCAGGCAATACAACCATGGCAGAGACTCTAAGGCCAACAAGTTCCTCAGCTTTCAGCTGGTTCTCTATTATGGCCATTATGAACCGTGGATATAATATCCATCGATTAGCAATGGGTTTTGAGACCATATCCTTAAGTTCAAGAGATAATGTTTCAGAAAAATTTAAGTTTTGTTGCTCAAGGATAGAGAAGAATACCTGCTGCCACCTGGTTGACATTTGATCCCAAGACGAAGTCTTAGGGGCTAAGCAGACATTCACCATATGAAAGATAAGGCGTTCTGCGTCATGGAAATGCCACTTTAGGATGGTAGAAGCGCTGAGGTTACCCTGATATCCATGTTGGGCAAAGGATAGATCAGTGATGCCCTTTGAATATCCAGCGGGGAAGGTGGCATCATCCAGTTGTAGGGTTTGGCGAAGGATTGCCGGAGTGATGACCACCTTACAGCAGTTGACGAACGACTGGAGAGACTAAGTGTCATTCTCCCCAGTGGTAAGGGTAACGTTCGTCCAGAACTATTTTAGGGATTCGGCATAAATGGTAGGATTGGTAAGGAAGGCCGTGTTGTATGGAGAATGGACCATTAGATCAATAGCAGTATCAAACTTCGTCCAGAAAGGTGATTTGGTAAGGTAGGCAACACAGTTGTGTCGTGGTTTAAGCTGCATGTTCGCCATTAATGTGAGAGAAGGTTCTGAGTGTTTAAAAATTAGGTTTGAGATGATGAAGCTCTGTAAGATGAGGTATTTATAGGGTAAGGGTTATAAAGCAACTGAAGGGTTTGGTGTTAATCATCAGTAATTTTAAACGACCGATGACGTGGTATTAACCTTAAGAGGTTGAAACAACTGAAGTCTTGGTTTTAGGCATCAGTAGTTATAAAACTACTAAAAACCATGGTTTTGACTTCAAATGTTGGAAACAACTGAGGACTTGGTGTTAGTCATCAGTAGTTGTGAAACTACTGAAGGCATGTTTTTGTCATCAGTTGTTGTAAAAGACTGAAGACTTGGTGTTAGTCATCAGTAGTTGTGAAACTACTGAAGACATTGGTTTTGCTTCAGTTGCTTAAGATGAAACAGCAGTTTTAGAAACAACTTAAGATAAAATTCCAGCCTGTAGTTTTCGTCAATTCTTAGCTTTTCAGCTGTTTCATACGGTCCTCAACACTTACTCATAAGTCTTTTTTTGGCTATTTTCAGTTGTTTCATAGGACAACAGTACTTATCTGTTTTTACTAACAACAGTAGTTATAACTACATCAGTAGTTTGTAACAGAAATAGTACTTATTTGTGACGTTTACTAATGATCATCAGTACTTGTTTACTGAGATCATCGGTAGTTGTCACTTATTCTAGCTGCAACATACCAAGCCTTAACACAAGGTTTTGGAAAGTTGAACTATCCAAACGCTTAGTAAGAATGTCTGCATGCTCAACAGCACTAGGCACAAACTTTGGATCAATCAGACTTTTTTCAAAACAGTCCCTGATAAAATGGTGTCTGATCTCTCTATGTTTGGTCCTAGAATGCTGGACAGGATTCTTGACAATGCAAAGAGCTGAAGCACTGTCTATTAATAATGGAGTCTTAGTTTTTGTAATGCCATAATCCAAAAGTTGGTTCTGAAGCTAGAGTACCTGAGAAGTACAGCTTGCAGCAACAATGTACTCTGCTTTAGCAGTGGATGTAGCAACAGATGTTTGTTTCTTACTCTGCCAAGAAATCAAACAGTTGCCTAGGAATTGACATCCACCAGAAGTTGACTTTCTGGTTAACTTACACCCTGCATAGTCCTTATCTGAAAAAGCAACTAATTTGCAAGAGTGTCGAGTGGAATACCATAAACCTAGAGATTGTGTACCTTGCAGATATCTAAAGATCCTCTTGATTGAAATCAAATGAGACTCTTTAGGAGCAACATGAAATCTAGCACAAACATAAGTTATAAACATGATATCTGGTCTAGAAGCTGTTAAGTACATCAAGGACCCAATCATACATTTGTAAAGTGTTTCATCAACAGCTTTACCTTTCTGATGTGCATCTAGTTGTGTGGTGTTGCACATGGGAGTAGAACAGGGCTTACAATTTTGTAAATCAAACTTATGCAAAAGATCTTTTGTATATTTTGACTGATGAATAAAGGTTCCATCAACCTTTTGTTTGATTTGCAAGCCTAGAAAGAACTGTAAATCTCCTATTGCACTCATTTCAAACTTTTGTTTCATTAAACATGTAAAATCATCACACAACTGGGGATCAGAGGATTCAAAAATAATATCATCAACATAAATTTGAACAAGTAGCTTATGCTGATCCACCTTCTTAATAAACAAAGTTTTATCTATGGAGCCTCTAGTGAAATTATTTTTAAGAAGAAAATTGGAAAGTGTTTCATACCAGGCTCTAGGAGCTTGCTTCAACCCATAAAGAGCCTTATCAAGTTTATACACCCAATCAGGATGTTTTTTATCCTCAAAACCTGGTGGTTGACACAAATAAACCTCTTCTTTTATTTTACCATATAAAAATGCACTTTTGACATCCATTTGAAAAACTTTATGATTGTGGAATGCAGCATAGGCTAAGAACAATCTAATTGCTTCTAGTCTGGCTACAGGGGCAAAGGTTTCATGATAATCAATACCTTCTTCTTGAGAAAACCCTTGTACAACCAGTCTAGCCTTGTTCTTAACAATAAGCCCATTTTCATCAGTTTTATTCCTAAACACCCATTTAGTGCCTATTGCACACTTACCCGGGGGTAGAGGAAACAATTCCCACACTTGCTGCTTTTTGAACTAAAGTATCTCAAGCTGCATGGCTTCAACCCATCCATCGTCTCTCAAAGCAACATGATAGTTCTTTGGCTCTAGCTGACTGATGAAGAGAGCATAGAAGCAGAAGTTAGACAATTGACTTCTGGTTGAGACACCAGCATTGATATCACCAATGATTTGAGACATGGGGTGATTCTTCAGCTCTTGGTATACTATAAGATCAGTGGTCACTAAACTTGAAGCTACAGGAACATCAAGTTTAGAAGACTCAGGCAGTTGGTCACTAAACTTGAAAAGGTGAGTACTGATATCATCATCATCTTCAGTACCACCAGGTGGAAGACTTGCTGCAGAAGATGATTTATCCGCATGATCTGCAACAGCTGGAGATTGATGAGGAACATATTACAGATGTCCAGATCAAACAACTCAACAGGGTTTTGTGGAATTTTATCCTTAGGAGATTCATTGAATTTCACATGCAAGGTTTCTTCAACTATCTTTGTTCTGCAGTTGAAGACCCTGTAAGCCTTGCATATGGATGAATAACCTACAAAATACATGCATCCACCTTAGGATCAAATTTGTGGAGTTGATCCTTTGTGTTGAGAATGAAACAAGGACACCCAAAGGCTCTAAAAAATGAAATCAAAGGAGCCAAATGATGTAGAACTTCATATGGAGTCTTCATCAACCTCTGATTTACTAACACTCTATTTTGCACATAGCAAGCTGTATTGACAGCTTCAGCCCGAAAGGTCAATGGCAAACCAGAGTCAGCCAACATGGACCTTGCAGCTTCAATTAAGGTCCTGTTCTTTCTCTCCAGTACTCTATTTTGTTCTGGAGTCCTTAGGATGCTAACTGCCTCTTGATTCCCTTTGAGAGATATAAATCATCAAGTGTATGGTTTCTGAATTCTATTTCATTGTCACTCCTTATACACTTGACTGACTGGGAATACTGCTTCTCAACATACAACACAAAGTTTATAATCTTCTGAGCAACCTCATCCTTTGAATGCAGAATGAAAGTCCATACAAATCTGGAGTAATCATCCACAATTACCAGACAGTATTTCTTCTTTGCCATGCTTATCACTCTCGCAGGACCAAATAGATCCATGTGCAGTAACTGTAAGTAGGCAGTGGACTTAGGTTCTTCAATAGGAAGGAATGAGACTTTGTGCTGTTTTCCTTTTAAACAAGCAGTGCAGGTTTCATCACAGTGGAACTCCTTTATTGGTAGACCTCTCACTAAACTATTATGGATCAGTTGATTCATGTTTTTGAGATTAACATGACCCAGCCTTCTATGCCACAGTTTAGATTCCTGAGGAGAGACTTTGGAGAACAGGCATGGATGACCCTTCAAATCAATCTTCTTTGACAAATCCAAGGCATATACTCTTCCAATCCTGTTGGCCTTCAGGAGAGTATGTTCATCCAATACCTTGTCAATCAACCTCAGAACTTGGGAAGACAGAATCCTGCAATTCTGGCTTGTGGAAAATGCAACATGCCCTTTATCACACATCTGACTGACACTCAGCAGATTATACTTGAGATTCTCCACATGGTTAACATCATCAAACCGGATTTGTCCATTAGACACAAATCCTTTCCCAATGATGTAACCCTTGGCATCATTTCCAAATGAAACAAATCCCTTCTTTCCTTAAGAGTAGTCATTAAGAATAGAACTGCTCCCAGTCATATGCATAGATCCTCCACTATTTACATACCAGATGCTCCTTTGGCATGCTGAAGAACCCTGCATTCATCAAAAGTAACTAGTTAGGTTTAGAGACCCAAACCTTTTTGGTTTTGGGTCTGTTTTCATCAACAGATGTAACCATAACTTGTTTCTTATGATTAACAGCTGATGAAGAAGGAGATGGTACTGAAATGGATTCCTTGGATTTGGGCTTGGAATGCCTTTTCAGTGATTTGATCACAGGTGCATCTAGTTGGTTAACTCTCCCCAACAAATGCTAAACCATGATAACAAGTTGTGTCTAATTTATAGCCAAAGCTTTCAGCTCTTGTGACATATCAGTACTTGTGTTTGATGAGTTCCTGTGACCCACCATTTCCTCCTTAAAATTCATAGACTTAGTCTGATGTTTATCATTAGGAGCACTATCAGCTGTTTTGTGATGAACCCTATCCTTCTTTTTGGATTTTGTTGAAGTCTTGGGTTTATCATAATGGGATGATTGTGGTACAAACTTGGTCTCAAACTCAGTTCTCATTTCATCCATCTGGATTTTAATGAGCTTATCTCTGTTGAATTTGGAACCCTTTTTGTACCAACATTCATCAGAAAGATGATTGAATTTACCACATATTTCACATGGCTTATTCTTCATCTTGGATTGATCAACTGCTGATGTGGAAACTACTGAAGGTGTGCTCTTTAGTACTTTCCTCCTTTCAGTCCTTCTGTTTAGTACTAAAGGATTTGTAACAACTGAAGACTTTTTCTTCAGCTGTTCTTTATCAGCAGTTGTTAATCCTTTTATTTCAAATGATTTGAAATGCTTTTTAGTTGTTGTAACTTGCCCTTCAGTACTTGAAGTACTTTGAGGGACAACATCTAAAGTACTCAGCTTCATGTCCTTATCAGTAGCTAACCCATCAGCCAATTGACTTGCTGAGGTATCAACACTGATTTCATCTTGTGATTTTGGGAGATCACATAAGGATGATGCACATGATGATGTGGTTTGGAAATTGCTTTCACCTTGAGATTTTACTATTGGTTTCGGAGTAAAATCTGTTGGTGGTGCAATGTGGTTGTAACCAATTCCAAACATCACATTCGAAGCAGATTGCTTGCTGAGCAGCATTTCAAATCCTTTGCAGGATGACACCCAGCGGTCACACTCAACTTGGGTAACTGCAAGTTTTTCTTTGAGTTCTCTATGGTCCTCAAGAATGACCTCTAGCTTAGCCTTTTCCTCATTTAATTGGCATTTAAGCTTATAAATATCATCATCTTTATCCTTAATAACAGACTCATATTCAGCTTTTCTTTTGGAAAGGTTTTGCTGAAGTTCTAATTTTGATTTATTAAAGCTACATTTGCCTCTCTAATAGAGATAAATGCATCTATGCAAGATTTTGAACAAAGCTTGGCCTTAGCCTCAGAGGATACCTGGGTTACCTGTGAAGAAGATGCATTGGAACATGAACTCTCAGTAGATTCCAGGGCCATGAGAGCTAGATTCACAAAAGGATGTTCACCACCATGTTGGCCATCACCAGCAAATAAGTGCTCATTACCAGAGAAATCATCTGGTAAACTGCTACAGTCAACAATGCCAGGGGTGAAGAAGCTGTGATGAGGTTGTGATTGAGATGATTGAGATGGTAGAGGCTCAGGTAATGCTTGTGGTTGTTGTGCAATAGGAGCTTGAACTGGATTTGGCTGAGGCATGTAATAGCAGGGATAAGGATATGACATTGGACCCTGAGGGACAAATTATGCAGGAGATATAGGTTGTGAATGATGACCAGAACTAGCAGGATGTTGCCCTCTGTTTTGTTGAATATTACTCGGAAAGGTCACAAACGGTGCAGAGGAGTTAGATCCAGATGATCTACACTCTCTTGCAAAGTGCCCAAGCCTGTGGCGTTTGTGACACCTCAACTTTGGTTTTGCCAGAGAGTCCAGGGAATTTCCTACCGGTTCTCTTGTAGAATTTTTGAGATTTGATATTAACCAAGGCCATTTGGCTTAGAATATCCATCTCTTCTAAGTCATCATTAGCAAAACCCTTCAGATCATCCATGATGAAGCACAAGTTGTCACTATTACAGCTAGACTGACTATCAACACCAACAAATGCATGATGAGGACTGTTTGAAGAGAAATCTATATGCTCATCATAATTACTTTCAGATGCGGCATATTCTGACTCATGAACAACCAAGGCAGTGTTCCTGGCACAAAGTCATTAGTGAGCTTTCATGATGATGCCAGTTTCCTTTTCTGCTCTATCTCAATTTCAAATGTAAGTAGTTTCCCATGGAGTTGGGTGAGAGATAGGCTATCCAGATTTGCACTGGAGCGTAGGACAATGGTGTATGTGTCCCATCTCTTAGGCAGTCATCTGAGGAATTTGTTGTTCATCTGGCTATTGGTGTATTCATGTTTGACCATTTTCAGCTCAGAGATCAAAAAGGAAAAACGCTCAAACTGGTGAGTGAGTCAGTGTCTCACCCTTCCTATGAGAGAATGTCTTATATTGTTGGGCAAGGATTTCTTTGTTGTTTGCTAAGACCTCATCAGTTCCACCGAATTGTTCCTTCAATGCATTCCAGAGGTCATGAGCAGTTTCATGATGCATAAGCCCTGAATAGATTTCATTAGGCAGAGCCATTGCCAGAATACCATGCGCTTTAGCATCAATCTCAAACAGTTTCCGATCCTCGTCTGAGTATTGTTCCTTCTTCTTCGGAACCATTTGATTGGTTTCCGGATTGTTCACCATAGGCTTGTGTGGACCATGTACCACAGAAGTCCAACAACCTAAACTATTAACAGATAGGTGATGAAGCATTCTTCGTTGCCATATGTTATACTCAGTCCTAACCAGCATCGGAGGCTTGGTTGAGGAACCGGTCTTGTGAGGGTCATTAAAAGGAGTAGTCATTCTCAGATTCAACCAAATTCAATTATGTTTTTACAGATTTAGAAAAAAACACAACAAACCAAATTGAACCAAGAGAAAACTCAAATCAGATAACGAAAGAAGCAGAGATTCAATTATCTATAACCAATTCTTGCAAATATGCTAATTCAATCAAACATAGATATCGAATAGCAGTTTCAATGATCAATTGTTAGATCAATCAATGATTAACCTGCTCTGATACCATTTGTTAGGATCAGTGATCTAAGTTTGATTGATTAGAGAGTATCGCAGCAGAATTTGAACAATGAATTAGACAATTCACAAGAACACAATTGATATTCAATATAAGAGTAAACGATTATAGAGAGAGAGAATTCTGCAAATAGAATATTTCATTCATATGCTTTCATGGTGGCAAAATGTCACACATACAATTAGGTCAACATCTCCTATATAGGAGATGTGACGTCTACTGATGTCACTTGATAGTGACATCTAACACATTATTCAAACTACTGAAAGTTAACACAACTACTGAAGATGTCAAACAGCTGACATCTTCTTACTAAAATACCAAGTGTTAACTATCACTACAACTACTGAAAAGAAACTACTGAAACAACAACGACTGAAGAACATGCTCTTCAGTCATTTTACAAGTACGGAAATAAATAATAAAACTACTGAACGGAAACCATCACAACAACTAAAGAATGCTTCTTCAGCTGTTGTGACAAACTCTGAAGGCTTCAGTACTTGGACTTCTTGAACTTTAGCTGTTGTCATCAGCTGATGTCTTCAGCTGATGTCTTCAGCTGATGTCTTCAGTCTTTGTACTTCAGCTGTTGATCTTTAGACTTTGGTCTTTAGCAGTTGAACTCTTCAGTACTTTAGTCTTCAGCTGTTGATCTTCAGACTTTGTCAAACAGCTGATCAAGTCTTCAGCAGTTGTTGTGATGTCTTGTGGGACTTAAAGTTTTATCAAATCTGGCTCATTCGTTCTTTTGGTCCAACAAGAAGGCTGGAAATAGAAGAGATTCAGGCAAGATGGGCTGGTTATAGTGTGTTGGAAAGGGAAAAATTAGAGATAATGATCAGATTCATTGCCAAATACCTTGGAAGATCATTGATAGAGATAAATGCCTGGTCCAGAGAAAGTATTTTGGAGATAACGAAGAAAATCTACTCAGCTGGAGGCTATAATAAATGGTTGATAATAGAAGCACTGGATGAAACAGGTGCAGGAAAAAGAACTGAAATGGCAAAGCTCTCCAAAGCCAAACTCACCACCAAAATGCTAAGTCAGTCTTCTCACATTCCCACTCAAACACAACCCTTATCTCTAAAATCTCCCAAATCTATCCCTAAACCAAAGCCACCCACAACTCAACCCTCAAAACCAATCCCTTTACCCCAAAAACCACCTCAAACCTTACCCAGTGATACACCCAGAAGAGGGAGGAGGGTGTTGAGGGTAGAAGAAGATGAAGAAGAGGATGATGATGAAGATTGTCTGCCAATCTCTGCTGTTCTCAACCTTAAAACACCTAAGCACAGAAGTCAACAAGTGATTACACCTGACTTGCAAATGCAGATGGTGAAGATAAAGATTGAAGAAGCAGAACAACAGAAGCAGCAGATGAGCAGTTTCTCAAGATGGTTGAAAAGGATTTCCCTCAGTCCTCATCCATTCAGGAAATGAAGAAACAGGCTCTGAGGCTGCACACTCTTAGACATACTTTTCAACATCAAAAGGAAAGAGTGCGGATTTGGCCGGACCCCAGGGTAAGTTCTAGAATTCATAAGAAGAATATACCAAGTAGATATCATGGGCAAGTGAAGAATACCTTGAATGTTGTAATTACATTGGCCATGGTAGTCTCACCCTGGGAAATCATTGAAGAATTCAAGAGAGCTCACAACTCCAAGGCAACCCCTCAATCTATTCTTGAGAACAAAATGATCAAGAAGGGGTTGTTATACAAAAGACTTGAAGATCTTCAGAAGAGTGAACTCCAGTTGTTGCTTGAAGGCTCTCACCCTAATGAATTTGCTTATAGAGAGATAACAACTATTGAGTTGAAAATGGAAAGACAGTGAGATACCTGTCTGAGTATTATGGCCTAGAGTTCTTCTTCGAAGGAGAAGAAGAAGAACTCACCAAGGAGGAACAAGTTGTTCTCCTTGAGGCCTATGCTAGTGAGTCTTATAGACTCATTCATAGGAATTAGGTTTCATGGTTGGGATAAGACTCTGTGTGCAGTTTCCCCAAAATAGAGTTCCCTTCCATACTTAGCGAATCAAATGATTGGAAACCTTTTCCTGGCCTGTGCTTAACTGATTACCTCTGAAGCTGATGAAGAGGGGGTTTCTGCCAAGAATAAGTGGGATCATCAATAAGTTTAGAGGTTTTGGCTGCATTGGTTCAGGGGGAGTTTGTTGGAGCAAAAGAACCAATGAGCCTGATCAGAAAAACCTCTAAGTCCCACAGACATTACAACTGCTGAAGAAGATCACAACAGCTGAAGACATCAGCTAATTACAAGGTCTGAAGACAAAGTCTGAAGACAAGAACTGAAGACTACTACTAAAGACAAAGTCTGAAAGTAAAGAACTCAAGACAAAGTCTCAAGCTATCAGCTGAAGACAAAGTCTGAAGCTATCAGCTGAAGACATAGTCTGAAAGTAAAAGTCTGAAGAACAAAGTCTGAAGAACAAAGACTCAAGCCAAAGACTGAAGACCAAAGTGATCAGTAGTTGTCACAACAGTTGAAGTTATCAACTTCAATAGTTTTCGTAAGAGTTGAAGTTATCAACTTCAGTAGTTGTGATGGTTTCCTTTCAGTACTTGTAATTTACTTTTCAGTAGTTTAGTTTCAGTAGTTTTATGTTTTTTGTACTTAAACATTCTCTGAGATGTAATCAGTAGTTGAGAACATTCTCAGTAGTTTGCATAGTTTCAGTAGTTTGAATAATTCTGTCAGAAGTCACTATCAAGTGACATCAGCAGACGTCACATATCCTATGTAAGGAATGTTGACCTAATTGTAAAGTGTGACATTTTAGCCACCACATAAGCATTGAATGAAATATTCCTTTTGCAGAATTCTCTCTCTATAACCGTTTACTTTTGCATCGAATATCAATTGTGTTCTTGCGAATTGTCTAATTCATTGTTCGATTTCCGTTGTAATCCACTCTAATTAATCAAACTTAGATAACTGATCCTAACAGCTTCAGCAGTGGATGTAGCAATAGAAGTTTGTTTCTTACTCTGCCAAGAAACTATACAATTGCCTAGAAATTGGCATCCACCAGAGGTTGATTTTCTGGTTAATTTACACCTTGCATAGTCACTATCAGAGAAAGCAACTAATTTGCAAGGGTGCCCAGTGGAATACCAAAGTCCTAGAGATTGAGTTCCTTTCAAATATCTAAAGATCCTTTTGACTGCAATCATATGGGATACTTTAGGTGCAGCCTGAAATCTAGCACAGACACAAGTTGCAAACATAATGTCTGGTCTTGAAGCTGTAAGGTACATCAAGGAACCAATCATACATCTGTAAAGAGTTTCATCAACTGCTTTACCTTTCTGATCAGCATCCAGTTGTCTGGTGCTGCACATGGGAGTAGAACACGGCTTACAATTTTGTAAATTAAACTTTTTCAATAAATCCTTTGTATATTTTGACTAATGAATGAAAGTTCCATCAGCCATTTGTTTGATTCGCATCCCCAGAAAGAACTGTAATTCTCCCATGGCACTCATTTCAAACTTTTGTTGCATCAACTCAGTAAAGGCATCACACAACTATGGATCAGAGGATGCAAAAATGATATCATCTACATAAATTTGAACAAGGAGCTTATGCATGCCTACTTTCTTAATGAACAAAGTTTTATCTATGGAGCCACTAGTGAAATATTTTGAAGAAGAAAGTTAGACAGTGTTTCATACCAGGCTTTGGGTGCTTGTTTTAGCCCATGAAGAGCCTTATCAAGCTTATACACCCAATCTAGATGTTTATGATCTTCAAAACCTCGTGGTTGACACACATAAGCTTCTTCTTTTATTTTACCATATAAGAATGCACTTTTGACATCGATTTGAAAAACTTTAAGATTATGGAAAGCAACATAAGCTAAGAACAATGTGATTGCCTCCAGTCTGGCTACAGGGGCAAAGGTTTCATCATAATCAATACCTTCTTCTTGTGAAAACCCCTGTAGAACCAGTCTGGCCTTGTTCTTGACAATTTGACCTTTTTCATCAGTTTTATTCCTAAACACCCATTTAGTGCCTATTGCACACTTACCTTGGGGTAGAGGAACCAGTTCCGACACTTGCTGCTTTTGAAACTGAAGAAGCTCAAGTTGCATAGCTTCAACCCATCCATTGTCTATTAATGTAATATGATGGTTCTTTGGCTCTTGCTGACTGATGAAGAGAGCATAGAAGTAAAAAGTGGACAATTGACTTCTAGTTGAAACGCCAGCATTGATGTCACCAATGATCTGAGACATGGGGTGATTCTTCAGTTCATGGTACTCAATAAGATTTGTGCAAGTGTTTGTAGGTGATTCAGCAGCAATAGATGGTGATCTACACTCTTGAAACCTAGAATGAGATGGCAATTCAAAAGAAGTAGAGGATCCAGAGATCTCATCAGCATTTGTTGTGGATGGAGCTGATGAAGCTACAGGATCATCAACTTTAGTAAACTCAGGCAGTTGATCACTAAAACTTGCATGTATACCAACAGATGGATAACTAGTGGCTGAAGATGATGGATTCACTGAATCTGCAACAGCTGGAGACTGATAAGGAACATATTGCAGTATGTCCAAATCAAATAACTCCACAGGGTTTTGTGGATTTTCTCCTTTGGAGATTCATTAAACTTTACATGGAAGGTTTCTTCAAAATCTTTGTTATGTAATTAAAAACTATGTATGCTTTGCAAGTAGATGAATACCTAACAAAAAGTACCCTGCAACCACCTTTGATTCAAACTTCTGAAGTGGATCCTTTATGTTAAAATATAACAAGGACACCCAAATGCTCTAAAGAAGGAAATTAGAGGAGCCAAATGATGTAACACTTCATAAGGAGTCTTCATCAACCTCTGATTTACTAACACTCTATTTTGCACATAGCAAGCTGTGTTAACAGCTTTAGCCCAAAAGGTTAGTGGCAAACCAGAATCAGCCAACATTGACCATGCAGCTTCAATATGGGTCATGTTCTTTCTCTCCACCACTCCATTTTGTTCAGGAGTTCTTGGAATGCTAAACTGCCTCTTGATTCCCTTAGAGGAATAGAATTCGTCAAGTGTGTGATTTCTAAATTATGTGCCATTATCACTCCTTACACACTTGACAGAAAGAGAGTACTGCTTTTCCACATGCAACATGAAGTGGATGATGATTTGACCAGCCTCATCTTTTGAATGTAAGAAGAAAGTCCATACAAATCTGGAATAATCATCCACAATTACGAGACAGTATTTTTTATTTGCCATGCTCATCACTCTTACTGAAATAAAAAGATCCATATGCAGTAATTGCAAGCAGGCAGTTGACTTTGGTTCTTCTATTGGAGGGAATGATGCTTTATGTTGCTTTCCTTTTAAACCAGCAGAGCAGTTGTCATCACATTTGACCTCCTTTAAAGGCAGACCTCTCACTAAACCATGATGGATCACCTGGTTCATGTTTTTAAGATTCACATGACCAAGCCTTATGTGCCATAGTTCAGATTCCTGAGGAGAGGCCTTGGGGAACAGACATGATGGCCTTTTAGATTAATTTTATTTGATAAGTCTAAGGCATATACTCTTCCAATCTTGTTGCCTTCAGGAGAGTATATTCATCCAATATCTTGTTAATCATTCTCAAAACATTGGAAGATAGAATCCGACAGTTCTGACTGGTGAAAAGTGCAACATGCCCTTTATCACACGTTTCACTGACACTCAACAAATTGTACTTGAGATTCTCCACATGATTAACATCATCAAACCATATTTCATCATTTGAAACAAACCTTTGCCCATGATGTAACCTTTAGCATCATTACCAAAAGATACAAATCCCTTCTTTCCTTGAGAGTAGTCATGAAGAAGAGAACTGCTCCCTGTCATATGCATAGATCCTCCACTGTCCACATACCAGATGCTTCTATGGCATGCTGAAGAACCCTGCATATCACAACAACTAGTTAGCTTTTGAGACCCAAACCATTTTGTTTTGGGTCTGTTCTCAGCAACAGATTTAATACTAACTGATTTGTCATGATTAATAGCCTTTGAAGATTGAGATGGTGCTGAAAAGGATTCCTTTGATTTTGGCTTAGTTTTCCTTTTTAGTGGTTTAATCACAGGTACATCTATTTGGTTAACTCTGCCTAACAGATGTTGAACCATCATAACAAGTTGTGTCTGATTGGTTGTTAAAGCCTTCAGTTCAGCAGACACATCAGTACTTGTTTTTGATTGGTTTCTGTGACTCACCATGTCCTCCTTTTTGAGAGACACAGACTTAGTCTGGTGTTTTGATATTCCATGAGGATATTTTCAGTTGTTTTATGATAACCCCTTCCTTCTTTTTATATTTTTGTAAGAACTTTGGGTTATCAGATTGAGATGATTGTGGCACAAAATTGGTTTCAAATTCATCTTTCATTTTATTAATTTTCCTTTTAATGATTTTATCTTTGTTGAATTTGGAACCCTTTCTGTACCAACATTCATCAGTGAGATGATTGAATAGACCACATATTTCACATGGCTTTTTCTTCATCTTCTGTTGTTCAACTGCTAAAGAAGATGAAACTACTCAAGGTGTGTTCTTCAGTACTTTCTTCCTCTCAGTACATATGTTAAGTGTTGAAGGATTTGTAACAACTGAAGACTTGTTCCTCAGAAGTTTTCTAATAGTACAGTTGGATTTCCTGATAGACTCTTCAGCAGTTGTCAAACCATGTTTGTTTTCATTTGGTTTGAACTGTTCTTTAGGTGTTGTTACTTGCTCTTCAGTACTTTAATACCTTGTGAGACAACACTTGAAGTGCTCATCTTTTCTTTGATCATGTGTTCATCAGCAGTAAGACCATTAGCACATTGATTAGCTGAGGTACTATTACTGACTTCATCCTCTGATTTTTCATTATCACTTGAGGATGAGACACATGATGATGTGGTTTGGGAATTGATTTCACCTTCAGATTTTACTTCTGTCTTGGGAGTAAAATCTGTAGGAGGTTCAGTGTGATTATATCCAATCCCAAACTTCACATTTAAAGTTGTTTGCTTACTAAGATGCATTTCAAACCCCTTGCAAGATGTTACCCAGCGTTCACACTCAACCTGAGTAGCTGCAAGTGTTTCTTTGAGATTCTTATGTTTTTCTAAAATGACCTCTACCTTTGCCTTTTCATTAGTGATTTGGCATTTTAATTTGTAAATCTCATCATCTTCTTCTTTTAAAACAGACTCAAACTCAGCTTTTCTTTTGGAAATCACTTTCTCTAGGTCAAGATTTTGATTAATTAAAGCTACATTTGCTTCTCTAATTGAGGCAAAAGAAGTTATGCATGACTCAAAACACAACTTGGCCTTAGCCTCAGAAGATACTTGTAGTACCTGTGATGATGAAACATTTGAGCATGAACCACCAGTAGACTCCAGGGCCATAAGAGCAAGATTCCAAAAGGATTTTCACCACCATGTTGACCAGCACAAGAAAACACTTGTTTCGAATAACCAGAAAGATCATCTGGTAAAGTACTCCAGTCAACAACTCTAGGAGTGAAAAAGCTTTGATGTGATTGAGATTGAGATTGAGATTTTTGACTTGATTGAGATGGTTGTGGCTCAGGTAGGGCATGTGGTTGTTGAGCTATGGGTACTGGAACCTGATTGGACTGAGGCATGTAAAAACAGGGATAAGAATATGGCATTTGACCTTGAGGGACAAAATATGCAGGAGATGATTGACTTTGTGAATGATGACCAAAACTGTTAGAATTGTTGATACATATGTACCTAGATCCGGATCGAAATGTAATATGTCTTGTAATGTCTTACGCTTATGTAAGTGTCGGGTACTTAATGAAATGATATGATTGGTTATGTTTATAATGTTTATATATTTCATTAATGAGTTGGTGACTTGATTATATAGGTTGTGAATGTTTGAATTGATTTACATAAGGTTATAATAATCAATACAATTCAAACTTGAGTTGGTGAAGTTCTCATGCGTCCGACAAGTCCATACGTCCTAACAGTACTGATGCGTCCGAATAGCCATGCAACTGAGTGTCCATGCGCCTAAATAGTCCATACGCCTGAACAACTTCATGCGTCTAACTCAGTCGCACGACTGAATGATCTGTCATGCGAATGGATCAAACGTAAGGCTCAATCGCACGAATGAACAATGCTAATGGTTTAGACGCACGAATGAGCAACCGTAACCTATAAATACCACCTAAGTCGTGGAAAAAGATGATGGATTCCTATTCGACTCCAAACACACCCTAGCCGTCCAGAAGGCTCCAAGCTCGTACTCTAAGTTCATAGAATGCAACAGATCGATTGCTAATCGATTGTTAACGTTAGATTCGATACCTTGTTGTTTATACATGCGTTCTCACTGATTGGATCGCTAATCAAATAGGATTCCGCACTATTTGGTTTGGTTTACACGTTAATCAATTTTTATTTCGTTTATATACAAGATCCTAACAAGTGGTATCAGAGCATAGGCTCTTGATTACGTGTGATTCAATCAATTTTGATATAAAGGTTGTGTTTTTTCACTAAAAATGAAATCTTTTTGTGTCAAAAGTTGTCTTGGACGTCCCCTGTTCATAAAGTTTTGGTTCTACGGCATAAGGCGATTAGGGTTGGTGAAAATTCGAAAAAAGCAGCTTCAGTCGCACCATTGATCCAATCGCACGACTGGAATTCAATCGCATTACGAGACATATGATTGAACTTACTCGCATATTCATTCGTATGACTCAGCTTACCGGTTGCATTATTCATGCGCGTCAGTTTTAGTCGCACGACTGGACAAATCGCTTAGTTCAGTCGCACGGGTAGCCCATTCGCATCGCTCCATACGCACCAGTAATCAGATTGTTTAAGAGAATTAAAATTAATCGAGATGGAGGATCAATTGTCAATGTTTACAGCCGGGAAGGACTCACGGATTCAGAACTTACTGCTACTGGAGAGTGAGGTGGGGAATCATAATAAACCCCCGAAGCTTATAACATTAGATGAGTTTCCCCACTAGAAACAACGTTTTGAGATCTACCTCAATGGAGTGGATCCAAATATGTGGGAATCTATTGAGACGGGATACAGTATGCTGGTGGGAGCCGATGGGGTGAAACTTACTTTAGGAGGAATGATTGATACACAGAAAGATAAATATAATGCTGAAAAAAGAGTATATGCATTGCTAACACAGTCTATCCCTAAGGATATTTTTGACCAATTCTCAGAAAATAAGCAAGCCAAGAAGTTATGGGATGAGTTGGAGAAAAGATATGACGGGAATGCTTCGTTGAAGGACTTTAAAGCAAAGGAGTTGAAGAAAGAATTTGAAAACTTTTCATCGATGGGAAATGAGAGTTTAGACAATTCTACCATTTGATGAGCGAGCTGCACACACATGGTGTCAAAACTACCATGGAAGATAAAGTGTCAAATTTTGCAGACGGGTTGCCAGAAATTGGGCTTCTTTTGTTTCAAATCTGAGACAAAATGGACTGCTATCAAAGTTGGACATCAATATTTCTTACTAAAGCTGCGAGAAGAAGCACTAAGGATGAAGTATCAAGCTCAGAAGTCTTCGTATACTTAGAATCTAGCTTTGTACAATGCCACTCCTCAAGTTAAGACGTCTGGAGCACCTCTTCAGATTGCCTTTGTGTCAAACTCATCTGGTCCTTCATAAGTCTCTCCTTCAGGAACAGATACGTTAGGGTCTTCTAGTACCCAATATATTGGATCTGAAGCAAATCCTACACGACTAAAGACTGAGAATCTCGGTAACGTGACAGTAGAAGTAGCTCGAGAGCACATGGATCTCTTGGCAGCAGTGGTCCATTCCTATGATGGACTTGTTGCTGGGAAAATTGGAAACTACCATGTGGCAGATGAAGACTATGAGCAGGTTGATGAGACTGAACTGGAAAGGATGGATATTATGTGGGCCTTAGGAAGTGCTGTACGGAGAGCAAAGAAGTTCGTGAAGAAGACCGGACAAAACTTGGTTGCTACTAAGGACACTACTTTGGGCTTTGACAAGAGCAAGGTGACCTGCTTCAACTGTGGCGAAAAGGGGCACTTCAAAAGAGAATGTGTGAAGCCAAAGAAGACTGGAAATGAGAATGCTTCGGTTCAAAGAACGAAGAGTTATGCAAAATGTGCTCTCGACCAAAGTGATCTGTAATGAAGGCGGAGTTTGAGATGAGTGCCATGGGGGAGATGAAATTCTTTCTCGGGTTACAGGTGGATCAGACACCCAAAGGGATTTTTCTACATTAGACCAAGTATTTGGGAGACATTCTCAACCGGTTTGACATGGAGAATGTTTCTGCAGCAGGAACTCCACTTGCTACAAACCATGACATAGCACCTGATGAAAATGGAGATTTGGTAGATGCAACAATGTACCGAGGAATGATTGGATCTCTCATCTACCTTACTCCCTCTAGACCTGATATCATGTATACTACATGTCTATGTTCTAGATATCAGGCTAAGCCAAAGGTTAACCATCTGATCGGGGTCAAGAGAATATTTTGTTATCTGAAGGGCACACCCACACTTGGGTTGTGGTATCCTCATGATGATGACTTTGAACTCACGGCGTATAGTGACTTGGATTTCGGGGGCTGCAAGATGAAGTACAAGTCTACATGAGCAAGGTGTTAATTCTTTGGGAGGAGATTAGTGATCTGGCAGTGTAAGAAGCAGCCCTCGGTTGCGTTGTCAACCTCTGAAGCCGAATACGTTGCAGCTGCAAGTTGTTGTTCTCAAATTATTGGATTCAACAGCAAATGCGGGACTACGGTTTAAATTTCTCCACTACTCCTATTTTTGTTGATAACTCTACTGCAATTGCAGTAACTAAAAATCCAGTACAACATCCTAAGACCAAACACATCGGTATAAAATATCATTTTATACGGGACTGTTTAGAAAAAAATTTAATCGATGTGGTAAAAATAAATACGGATTTTCAACGCGCTGACCTCTATACAAAAGCTTTTGACAACCCACGTTTTCTATATCTGTTAGAGGTCAACGGCATTAAAAAGAAAAGTGATGTTATTCCTGATGATGATCATGTGTAGTCCGATACAGCTTTGGTCTATTTTCCTTTTTTTTCCTTTTTATTTTCTTTATTTATTTTGTTTGGTTTTAAATTAAATTAATGTTATTTAGCTGTCTATTAAAATCCTAAAATATGTTAATCGGTTATAATTTTAGAATTTTAGGGGGAGAATAGGTCAGCCAGTAACATTTAAAAAAAAGGAGAAGGAGAAGGAGAGGCTAGCTGACAGAAGGTAGATCGTATCTGTGATACCGATTCAAATACTTTGGAAAATGATAGTACACAAGAACAAATCAAGAGGGACTTTAATATTTAATTTAGAAAAGATGCAAAACTCAAAGTCTAAGTCTGTGTAGTCTGAGCAATATAAAAGGATATATGATAGAAAAACTGGTATCTACTAAGGTAGCACAATGAAAGTAGACCTAGAGGTTGCTAGACCACAGATGATATGTCAGTAGATTCAACACAACAGATGATTAGACCTGACTGGTGATCTCAAGATCAAATTAAGTTGTTCAACTGACTGTGCGCTCTAATCTTATCACTGGTTAACACAATCAACAATATTCCAATAAGGGGAAACGAGCATGTAAACGCCACAAATGTGTGCGGATGACCATAAATAGAGCAAAGCACGAAAAAAGCAAATGCTATCAAGCTAATATCTTATGTTGTTGGTGCATTATGTGCTAAAGAAATTAATGATGCTCTAACAAGAAGATAGGTTGTGTGCCTCTCTGCTGTGCGATGGCACTGACCCGAGGATAAGCATAACCTAGATATTCTAGAATTCATTGTTGTTTGCCACCTCTCTGTTGTGCGAAGGCACTAACCTGAGGATTGGCTTCTCTTTGAAAGCTCTAAGAATAGTCTCTTCTTGTCAAAATGCCCGTAGACCGCTCAAAAGCTCCTGTGGAATGTTGATTATCATAAAAGCGTGGGATCCACAAATGTTGGTTGAAATAATAAACCTTAAACTATCACCAATCTGAGTCAAAAGTCTGTGTATGGATTTAAGAGGAAAAATATATTGACAATCATAGTGGATACAAGTTCTTGAAAGTCGAAATCAGTGTGGGAATCTAATAGTACCAGTATGATTTCCTAAATTTGCTAACGACTCTTGATGAAAACCGAGAAGTGAGCATCAAATGGTTTTGATAACAAGTCCTAAATGATTTCACTTGCCTGTATGATTCCAAAATTGATTTGGTCCAGGTATGGTCAAACTAAATAGAAGCTACCTATTCTAGAAACGAATCTAGTAGATTTCTATCTTAGGATCTACCTCTCACAAAAAGTTAAAAACAAGTTTAATTTTTCTACTTTAGTTTAATTTTCTATTTATTTAGTCATTTCAGTTTACTTGTTGTTGGACTACGTCATGGAATTCAGTAAGGGATTAATTCACCTAAAAGGGTCATGTCTGAGATGACCACATGTGTTTTCAAAAGATAAATGGGTCACGTCTGAGGTGACAAAGTGTTTAAAATGATCACGTCTGAGTGATCAAAAGTTTTTCAAGATAAAAAGGATCATGTCTGAGATGATCAAATGTGCATAATGTTAATTCTAAAGCTTAAAGAAGGTTTAAATGGCAAATGGTAAGAAATGCAGAAAATTTCATAAGTATGACCCATTCACACGAATGGACCATGAGTATGGATATATCATGCGAATGGGAGCTATTCGTACGAATGGACCATGAGTATGGACCATTCAACCGAATGGCCCGTACAAATGAACCAGTCAGATGTTTCAGAGCGAACGAATAAGTAAATCGCACGACTGAACTCCAGTCGGACGACTGAAGGTGACCGACTATGGTAGTCGCACGACTGATCTTCAGTCGCATGAATCAACTATGCGACTGGGCTCAGTCGCACGACTGAAAGTAAATCCTAGTATAAATAGAGGGTAAGTCGGTCGCAGTTGGTCATCACTCCCAAATCGTCTTTGAATCGCACGAACATACTGCTACTCTGCTCGATTTTCATTTGAGCCTTCAAAACTATTATTTGTTGTATACTTACTGTTGGACCAAAAGAACCAATGAGCCCGATCAAAAAAATCTCCGAGTCCCACAGACATTACAACTGCTGAAGAAGATCACAACAGCTGAAGACATGAGCTGATTACAAGGTCTGAAGACAAAGTCTGAAAGTAAAGTACTGAAGAACAAAGACTGAAGACAAAGTCTGAAGCCATCAGCTGAAGACAAAGTCTGAAAGTAAAGTACTGAAGAACAAAGACTGAAGACAAAGTCTGAAGCCATCAACTGAAGAAAAAGTCTGAAAGTAAAGTACTGAAGACAAAGACTGAAGACCAAAGTGATCTGTAGTTGTCACAACAGCTGAAGTAATTAACTTCAGTAGTTGTGATGGTTTCCTTTCAGTACTTGTAATTTACTTTTCAGTAGTTATAGTTTCAGTAGTTGTAGTTCAGTAGTTTTATGTTTTTGTACTTAAGCATTCTCTGAGATGTAATCAATAGTTGAGAACATTCTCAGTAGTTTGCATAGTTTCAGTAGTTTGAATAATTCTGTTCGATGTCACTATCAAGTGACGTCAGCAGACGTCACACATCCTATATAAGGAATGTTGACCTAGTTGTAAAGTGTGACATTGAGCCACCACGAAAGCATATGAATGAAATATCTCTTTTGCAGAATTCTCTTTTTCTATAACCATTTACTGTTACATTGAATATCAATTGTGTTCTTGTGAATTGTTTAATTCATTGTTCGAATTCCGCTGCAATATTCTCTAATTAATCAAACTCAGATCACTGATCCTAACAAGTGGTATCAGAGCATGGTTAATCATTGATCGATCTAACAATTGATCATTGAAACTACTATTCGATATCTAAGTTTGATTGACTTAGCATATTTGCACGAATTGGTTATAGATCATTGAATTTCTGCTGCTTTCGTTTATCTGCTTTGAGTTTTCTCTTGGTTCATATTGAGTTTGTTGTGTTTTGCACTAAATTAGTTAAAACTTAATTGAATTTGGTTGAATCTGAGAATGACTACTCCTTCTAAAGACCCTCACAATACCGGTTCCTCAACCAAGCCTCCGATGCTGGTTAGGACTGAGTATAACATATGGCAACGACGAATGCTTCATCACCTGTCTGTTAATAGTTCAGGTTGTTGGACATCTGTGGTACATGGTCCACATAAGCCTATGGTAAACAATCCGGAAACCAACCAATGGTTCCAAAGAAGAAGGAACAATACTCAGATGAGGATCAAAACTGTTTCAGATTGATGCTAAAGCGCATGGATTTCTGGCCATGGCACTGCCGAATGAAATCTATTCTGGGCTTATGCATCATGAAACTGCTTATGACCTCTGGAATGCATTGAAGGAACAATTTGGTGGAAGAGATGAGGTCTTAGCAAACAACAGAGAAATCCTTGCCCAACAATATGAGACATTCTCTCATAGGAAGGGTGAGTCACTGACTCAACAGTTTGAGCGTTTTTCCTGTTTGATCTCTAAGCTGAAAATGGTCAAACATGAATACACTAATAGTCAGATGAACAACAGATTCCTCAGATCACTGCCTGAGGGATGGGAAACATATACCATTGTCCTACGCTCCAGTGCAAATCCGGATAGTCTATCTCTCACCCAACTCCTTGGGAAACTGCTTACATTTGAAAGAGAGATAGAGCAGAAAAGGAAACTGGCATCATCAGGAAAGCTCACTAATGACTTTGTACCAGGGAACACTACCTTGGTTGGTCATGAGTCAGAATATGTTGCATCAGAAAGCAATTATTATGAGCATATAGATTTCTCCTCAAACGGTTCAGATCATGCATTTGTTAGTGTTGACAGTCAGTCAGGCTGTAATAATGACAATTTGTGTTCATTATGGATGATTTAAAGGGTATTGCTCATGATGACTTAGAAGAGATGGATATTCTAAGCCAAATGGCCTTGAATAATATCAGATCTCAAAAGTTCTACAAGAGAACTGGTAGGAAATTTCTAGGACTCTCTGGCAAAACCAAAGTTGGTTTTGATAATAGTAAGTTGAGGTGTCACAAATGCCACAGGCTTGGACATTTTGGAAGAGAGTGTAGATCATCTGGATCTAACTCCTCTGCACCCTTTGTGACTTTTCCAAGCAATAGTCCACAAAACAGAGGGCAACATCTTGCTAGTTCTGGTCATCATTCCCAACCTATATCTCCTGCATATTTTGTCCCTCAGGGTCCAATGTCATATCCATATCCCTGCTATTACATGCCACACCCAAATCCGGTTCAAGTTCCTATTGCACAACAACCTCAATCCTACCTGAGCCTCTACCATCTCAATCATCTCAATCACAACCTCATCACAGCTTCTTCACCCCTAGTGTTGTTGACTGGAGCAGTTTACCAGATGATCTCTCTGGCAATGAGCATTATTTGCTAGTGATGGTCAACATGGTGGTGAACATAATTTTGGGAATCTTGCTCTCATGGCCCTGGAGTCTACTGAGTTCATGCTCCAATGCATCTTCATCATAGGTAACCCAGGTATCCTGTAAGGCTAAGGCCAAGCTATGTTCTGAATCTTGCATAGCTGCATTTATCTCTATTAGAGAGGCAAATGTAGCTTTAATAAATCAAAATCTAGAGCTTGAGCAAACCCTTTCCAAAAGAAAAGCTGAATATGAGTCTGTTATTAAGGATAAATGATGAGATTTATAAGCTTAAATGCCAATTAAATGATGAAAAGGCTAAGCTAGAGGTCATTCTTGAGAACCATAGAGATCTCAAAGAAAAACTTGCAGTTACCCAAGTTGAGTGTGACCGCTGGGTATCATCCTGCAAGGGATTTGAAATGCTGCTCAGCAAGCAATCTGCTTCGAATGTGAAGTTTGGAATAGGTTACAACCACGTTGCACCACCTACATATTTTACTCCAAAACCAATAGTAAAATCTGAAGGTGAAAGAATTTCCAAACCACATCATCATGTGCATCATCCTCAAGTGATCACCCAAAATCACAAGATGAAATCAGTGTTGATACCTCAGCAAATCAATGGCTCATGGGTGAACTACTGAAGGGCAAGTCAAACATCAGATGTTGTCCCTCAAAGTACCTCAACTACTGAAGGATAAGCACATGAAGCTGAGTACTTCAGATGTTGTCCCTCAAAGTACCTCAACTACTGAAGGGAAAGTCAAAACATCTGAAAAGCATTTCAAATGAGCTGAAATAAAAGGATTAACAACTGCTCATAGAGAATAGCAGAAGAACAAGTCTTAGTTGTTACAGATCCTCAGTACTAACAAAAGTACTGAAAGGAGGAAAGTACTGAAGAGCACACCTTCAGTAGTTTCCACATCAGTAGTTGATCAATCCAAGATGAAGAATAAGCCATGTGAAATATGTGGTAAATTCAATCATCTTTCTCATGAATGTTTGTACAGAAAGGGTTCCAAACTCAACAGAGATAAGCTCATTAAAATCCAGATGGATGAAATGAAAAATGAGTTTGAGACTAAGTTTGTACACAGTCATCCCAATGCGATAAACCTAAGCCTTCAACCAAATCCAAAAAGAAGGATAGGGTTTATCATAAAACAGCTGATATTGCTCCTTATGATAAACATCAGACTAAGTCTGTGAATTTTAAGGAGGAAATGGTGGGTCACAGGAACTCATCAAACACAAGTACTGATATGTCTCAAGAGCTGAAAGCTTTAGCTACTAATCAACACAACTTGTTATGATGGTTTAGCATTTGTTGGTTAAATCTACCAGTGATCAAACCACTGAAAAGGAATTCCAAGCCCAAATCCAAGGAATCCATTTCAACACCATCTCCTTCTTCATCAGCTGTTAATCATAACAAACAAGTTATGGTTAAATCTGTTGATGAAAACAACCCAAAACCAAAAAGGTTTGGGTCTCAAAACCTAACTACTTCTTTATGATGAATGCAAGGTTCTTCAGATGCCAAAGGAGCATCTGGTATGTAGACAATGGAGGATCTATGCATATGACTGGGAGCAGTTCTCTTCTTAATGACTACTCTCAAGGAAAGAAGGGATTTGTTTCATTTAGAAATGATGCCAAGGGTTACATCATCAGGAAGGGATATGTGTCTAATGGACAAATCAGGTTTGATGATGTTAACCATGTGGAGAATCTCAAGTATAATCTGCTGAGTGTCAGTCAGATGTGTGACAAAGGGCATGTTGCACTTTTCACAAGCCAGAACCGCAGGATTCTGTCTTCCCAAGTTCTGAGGCTGATTGACAAGGTCTTGGATCAACATACTCTCTGAAGGCCAACAACATTAGGACAGTGTATGCCTTGGATTTGTCAAAGAAGATTGATTTGAAGGGTCATCCTTGCATGTTCTCCAAAGCCTCTCTTGAGGAATCTAAACTGGCATAGAAGGCTGGGTCATGTTAATCTCAAAAACTGAATCAGCTGTTCAACAATAGTTTAGTGAGAGGTCTACCAATAAAGGAGTTCCATTGTGATGAAACCTGCACTGCTTGTTTAAAAGGAAAACAACACAAAGTCGCATTCCCTCTTATTGAAGAAACTAAGTCCACTGCCTGCTTGTAGTTATTGCACATGGATCTATTTGGTCCTGTGAGAGTGATGAGCATGGCAAAGAAGAAATACTATCTGGTAATTGTGGATGATACACCAGATTTGTATGGACTTTCTTTTTGCATTAAAGGTGAGGTTGCTCAGACGATTATGAACTTTGTGTTGTATGTTGAGAAGAAATACTCCCTATCATTCAAGCGTATAAGGAGTGATAATGGAACTGAATTCATAAACCATACACTTGATGATTTTTATCTCTCAAAGGTAATCAAATGGCAGTTTAGCATCCCAAGGACTCCAGAACAAAATGGAGTAGTGGAGAGAAAGAACAGGACCCTAATTGAAGCTGCAAGGTCTATGTTGGCTGACTCTGGTTGCCATTGACCTTTTGGGCTGAAGCTGTTAACACAGCTTGCTATGTGCAAAATAGAGTATTAGTAAATCAGAGGTTGATGAAGACTCCATAAGAAGTTCTACATCATTTGGCTCCTCTAATTTCATTCTTCAAAACCTTTGGGTGTCCTTGTTTCATTCTAAACACAAAGGATCAATTCCACAAATTTGATCGTAACGTTAATGCAGGGTATTTTGTAGGTTATTCATCCACATGCAAGGCTTACAGGGTCTTCAACTGCAGAACAAAGATAGTTGAAGAAACCTTTCATGTGAAATTCAATGAGTCTCCTAAGGATAAAATTCCACAAAACCCTGTGGAGTTGTTTGATCTTGACATACTGCAATATGTTCCTTATCAATCTCCAGCTATTGCAGATCATGTGGATAAATCATCTTCTTCAACAAGTCTTCCACCTGGTGTTACTAAAGATGATGATGATATCAGTACTCACTTTTCAAGTTTAGTGACCAACTGCCTCAGTCTGCTAAACTTGATGTTCCTGTAGCTTCTATAGCTCCATCCACAACAAATGCTGATGAGATTTTTGACTCCTCTACATCATTTCACTTGCCATCTAATACTTGGTTTCAAGAGTTTGGATCACATCTGTTGCTGCTGAACCGGCTACAAACACTTGCACTGATCTTATAGTATACCAAGAGCTGAAGAATCACCCTATGTCTCAAATAATTAGTGATATCAATGCTGGTGTCTCAACCAGAAGTCATTGTCTAACTTCTGCTTCTATGCTATCTTCATCAGTCAGCTAGAGCCGAAGAACTATCATGTTGCTTTGAGAGACAATGGATGGGTTGAAGCCATGCAGCTTGAGCTACTTTAGTTCAAAAGGCAACAAGTGTGGGAATTGGTTCCTCTACCCCCAGGTAAGTGTGCAATAGGCACTAAATGGGTGTTGAGGAATAAAACTGATGAAAAAGGGCTTATTGCAAAGAACAAGGCTAGACTGGTTGTACAAGGGTTTTCACAAGAAGAAGGTATTGATTATGATGAAACCTTTGCCCCTGTAGCCAGACTAGAGGCAATTAGATTGTTCTTAGCATATGCTGCATTCCACAATCTTAAAGTTTTTCAAATGGATGTCAAAAGTGCATTTTTATATGGTAAAATAAAAGAAGAGGTTTATGTGTGTCAACCACCAGGTTTTGAGGACAATAAACATCCTGATTGGGTGTATAAACTTGATAAGGATCTTTATGGATTGAAGCTAGCTCCTAGAGCCTGGTATGAAACACTTTCAAATTTTCTTCTTAAAAATAATTTCACTAGAGGATCCATAGATAAAACTTTGTTTATTAAGCAAGTGGATCAGCATAAGCTACATGTTCAAATTTATGTTGATGATATAATTTTTGCATCCTCTGATCCCTAGTTGTGTGATGATTTTACAAGTTTAATGAAACAAAAGTTTGAAATGAGTGCAATGGGAGAATTACAGTTCTTTCTAGGCTTGCAAATCAAACAAAAGGCTGATGGAACCTTTATTCATCAGTCAAAATATACAAAAGATCTTTTGAATAAGTTTGATTTACAATATTGTAAGCCCTGTTCTACTCCGATGTGCAACACCACACAACTGGATGCAGATTAGAAAGGTAAAGCTGTTGATGAAACACTTACAGATGTATGATTGGGTCCTTGATGTACTTAACAGCTTCTAGACCAGATATCATGTTTGCAACTTGTGTTTGTGCTAGATTTCAGGCTGCTCCTAAAGAACCTCATTTGATTGTAGTCAAGAGAATTTTAGATATTTGCAAGGTACTCAATCTCTAGGTCTATGGTATTCCACTGGACACTCTTGCAAATTAGTTGCTTTTTCAGATAGTGACTATGCAGGATGTAAGTTAACTAGAAAGTGAACTTATGGTGGATGTCAATTCCTAGGTAACTATTTGATTTCATGGCAGAGTAAGAAACAAACATCTATTGCTACATCTAATGCTGAAGCAGAGTACATTGCTGCTGCAAGTTGTACATCTCAGGTACTCTGGCTTCAGAACCAATTATTGGATTATGGCATTACAGAGACTAAGACTCCATTATTAATGGATAGTGCTTCCGCTCTGTGCATTGTCAAGAATCCAGTCCAGCACTCTAGGACCAAACATATAGAGATCACACACCATTTAATTAGGGATTGTTTTGAAAGAGGTCTGACTGATCCAAAGTTTGTGCCTAGTGCTGATAAGCTTGCAGATATATTTACTAAGCCTTTGGATAGTTCAACTTTACAAAACCTTGTGTTAAGGTTGGTATGCTGCAGCTAGAATAAGTGATAACTACTAATGATCTCAGTAAACAAGTACTGATGATCATTAGTAAACATGTCACAAAATGTACTAATTCTGTTAAAAGAAACTGATGCAGTTACAACTACTGATGTTGTTATAAGTCCTGATGTCAGTTAAACATATAAGTACTGATGTCCTATGAAACTACTGAAATCAGCTAAAAAGTCTGATGAGTAAGTGTTGAGGACAGTATGAAACAACTGAAAAGCTTAGAATTGACAAAAACTACTGATGAGAATTTTCACTTCAGTCGTTTCCACAAACTGCTGTTTCACTCTACACAGCTGATGACAAAACCATGTCTTCAGTAGTTCTATCAGTAGTTTCATAACTACTGATGAGTAATACCAAGTCCTCAGTTGTTTACAACAGCCTAAGACAAAACCAAGGTTTTCAGTAGTTTCACAACTACTGATGACTAAAACCAAGTCTTTAGTTGTTTTCAAACATCTGATAGTTAAAACCAAGTGTTCAGTTGTTTTCATAACAACTAATGCCAACACCAACACCTTCAGTCGTTTTCTTTTCAGCCTTTTCTTAACCTATAAATACCTGAACTTATAGCCAAACCTTTCATTAGCCGTTTTGAAACCTTTCTCTCTCAACAATGGCGACCATGAAACTCAAACCCCGACACAATTGTGTTGCCTACCTTTCGAAATTGGCCTTCTGGAACAAGTTTGACACTGCCATCGATATTATGGTGGATTCCCCGTACAGAACAACCTTTCTTCTGAATCATACCATATATCCTGACTTCTTATCCCAGTTCTGGACCAACGTCTCTGTAATAACTGGTGAGCATGATAGACAAATCACTCTACAGTCGTTGGTGAACCAGAAACAGGTGCTCATCACCCCCGACATCATTCGCAAAACCCTAAATCTGCATGATGGCACCTATCCTAAAGAATACCCGAAAAGCACCACTGATATGTCTTTTATCCATAACGGGTATGAAGGCGACTTAAGTGCTACAACCATACTTAAAAAGCACTTCCATGACGCTGAACGACTTATCTTTCATATGGTGAATGACTGCCTTGCATCAAAGACATCCTCTTGGGATCAGATGTCTTCCCGATGGCAACAGGTATTGTACTTTATCCTTGAATGCCAAAATCTAAATAATTTTTCTGAGATAGTGTTCATGGAACTAAAGGATCTGGCTTAGAAACCTGTGGCAAACAGATGGCTACTTTATCCAAGGTTTCTGATGGCCATAATTTTGAATCAATTACAATTTGATGGCCTTGTTGGTCTTGGAGTCCCAGCTCCAGCTGTTTTAGCTGAGGTATACTCCCGACATAACTCAGACCCTACTCTTAAAGGGGTTGCCTGGATGCTAAAACCCAAGCAGAGGGAACCCACAGCCTCCACTTCTAGATCCAATGTCCCCACCAAACCCAAATCCAAAAAGCCCAAAAAGGCTACTCAAGGAGATGAGTCCCCTAAGGATGCCCCTGTACCACAAACACACGACATACATACTGGTTCTAACCCCCCAGTTATGTCCAAGACTTAACCTGCTGAGGCCGCACACGTATCCTCTCAACAGGATCCTGTTGCAACCACAATTAGGAATCCCACATTTCTGGAACCTATCTCACTTGAGAGGGTTACCATTGAAGAGCACGTCTCACCCCGGGTGCAATCTGCTTCGGACTGATCTCCACATGCAACCGCCCCTCAAAGCCCAACACTGATACTTGCTATAGTGCTGAGTCAGTTGCATTCCTCACCCCCTCCCCACAAACCACTTACCACTAGGAATACCTCAAATATTGAGGGGGAGTACCAACATGCTTTTGATAACCCATAGCACAGGGGTTACAATGTTCAATCTCCAGGTGTAGAAACGGAGGTTAGAACATGTGGTAAGGCTGCCACTTCTACTGATTCAGCAAATGATCATGATGATGTTGGTAGCATCCATAAGACCTTACCAGAGGCAACCGCCAATGAAGGACACAATCCTGAGGCAGGAAGTCCCGAGTACCATGAACAAGGGGCACATGCTTCTACTGATCTACACTTAGAGCATGTACATCCTGATTCATTCAGGAGGTCAGGTGATTCAGCACAGACTGATGATGACCTGGACTTTTTCTATGATGTATTAGCCCATAATACCATCCTAGAGAGTGAGGTGACCAGACTCAAAGAGTTGCTAGCCAAAATGTCTCAGGATCAACATCTACCTCGCAAATCCCACTGATGGCACCTTCCATTGAAGGTTCCCCAAACATTGAGCCTACACACTTAACTGAGCCACTAGCCACTACTTTTGGCACCACTTCTTAGGGATAGAACCCCTCTGAGCAGATGGTTGCTATCTTTCAAAACTCCATACCTCTCATCACTCCCATCATCACTGACATAGTGCAAAAAACCATTGATGAGAGGATATCCTCAAATCTACAAACTCTCATTGATGATGCTGTTCATAAATCTCTTTCTGCCTTTCAAGCCCCTGATCCCAATGCAACCAAAAAGGGGGAGACTTCCAAGTCAAAGGCAGTGAAAGAAAAGAAAAGAAAAAGAGTTGATGTGAGAAAGAACCTGCCAAAGAGAAGGAGGTGGAGAAAGAACTGATCTCAAAACCGCTATTCACATATAAAAGAAAGAAAAGTGCTGAGTCCAAAGCTGATGAAGATAAATCCTTAGAAGATCTTGTCAAAGATGCTGATGAAGCTCACAGCAGATCCATGTATAAAATTACAGATCAACTCTTTTGACAAGGTCATGACACAGCCACATTAGACTCTAAGATCAGAAGGCTGGAAATAGAAGAGATTCAGGCAAGATGGGCCGTTATAGTGTGTTGGAAAGGGAAAGATTGGAGATAATGATCAGATTCATTGCCAAATACCTTGGAAGATCATTGAAAGAGATAAAGGCCTGGTCCAGAGAAAGTATTTTGGAGATAATGAAGAAAATCTACTCAGCTGGAGGCCATAATAAAGGGTTGATAATAGAAGCACTAGATGAAATAGGTGCAGGAAAGTGAATTGAAATGGCAAAGCTCTCCAAAGCCAAACTCACCACCATAATCCTAAGTCAGTCTTCCCACATTCCCACTCAAACACAACCCTTATCTGTAAAATCTCCCAAATCTATCCCTAAACCAAAGCCACCCACAACTCAACCCTCAAAACCAATCCCTTTACCCCAAAAACCACCTCAAACCTTACCCAGTGATACACCAGAAGGAGGAGGAGGGTGTTGAGGGTAGAAGAAGATGAAGAAGAGGATGATGATGAAGATTGTCTGCCAATCTCTGCTATTCTCAACCTTAAAAAACCTAAGCACAGAAGTCAAAAATTGATTACACCTGACTTGCAAATGCAGATGGTGAAGATAAAGATTGAAGAAGCAGAACAGCTGAAGCAGCACGATGAGCAGTTTCTCAAGATGGTTGACAAGGATTCCCTCAGTTCTCATCCATTCAAGAAATGAAGAAACAGGCTCTGAGGCTGTACACTCTTAGACATACTTTTTAACATCAAAAGGAAAGAGTGCGGATTTGGCCAGACCCCAGGGTAAGTTCTTGAACTCATAAGAAGAATATACGAAGTAGATATCATGGCCAAGTGAAGAATACCTTGAATGCTGCAATTACATTGGCCATGGTAGTCTCACCCTGGGAAATCATTGAAGAATTCAAGAGCTCACAACTCCAAGGCAACCCCTCAATCTATTCTTGAAAACAAAATGATCAAGAAGGGGTTGTTATACAAAAGACTTGAAGATCTTCAGAATAGTGAACTCCAGTTGTTGCTTGAAGGCTCTCACCTGATGAATTTGCTTACAGAGAGATAACAACTGTGGAGTTGAAAAATGGAAAGACAATGAGATACCTGTCTGAGTATTATGGCCCAGAGTTCTTCTTCGAGGGAGAAGCAGAAGAACTCACCAAGGAGGAACAAGTTCTTCTCCTTAAGGCCTATGCTAGTGAGTCTTATAGACTCATTAATGGAATTAGGTTTCATGGTTGGGACAAGACTCTGTGTCCAGTTTCCCAAGACAGAATTCCCTTCCATACTTAGCCAATCAAAAGATTAGAAACCTTTTCCCGACCTGTGCTTAATTGATTACCTCTGAAGCTGATTAAGAGGGTGTTTCTGCTAAAAATAAGTGGGATCATCAATAAGTTTAGAGGTTTTGGCTGCATTGGTTCAGGGGGAGTTTGTTGGACCAAAAGAACCAATGAGCCTGATTAGAAAAACCTCTAAGTCCCACAGACATTATAACTGCTGAAGAAGATCACAACCGCTGAAGACATCAGTTGATTACAAGGTCTGAAGACAAAGTCTGAAAGTAAAGTACTAAAGAACAAAGACTGAAGGCATCTGAAGCCATCAGCTGAAGACAAAGTCTGAAAGTAAAGTACTGAAAAACAAAGACTAAAGACAAAGTCTGAAGCCATCAGCTGAAGACTAAGTCTGAAAGTAAAGTACTGAAGACAAAGACTGAAGACCAAAGTGATCAGTAGTTGTCACACCAGTTGAAGTAATTAACTTCAGTGTTGTGATGGTTCCTTTCAGTACTGTAATTTACTTTTCAGTACTTATAGTTTTAGTAGTGTAGTTCAGTAGTTTTATGTTTTTGTACTTAAGCATTCTCTGAGATGTAATCAGTAGTTGAGAACATTCTCAGTAGTTTGCATAGTTTCAGTAGTTTGAATAATTCTGTTAGATGTCACTATCAAGTGATGACAGCAGACGTCACATATCTTATATAAGGAATGTTGACCTAGTTGTAAAGTGTGACATTGAGCACACCACGAAAGCATATGAATGAAATATCTCTTTTTGCAGAATTCTCTTTTTCTATAACCATTTACTGTTACATTGAATCTCAATTGTGTTCTTGTGAATTGTTTAATTCATTGTTTGAATTCGGCTGTAATACTCTCTAATTAATCAAACTCAGATCACTGATCCTAACACTTACGATTTCTATTGACTATACAGGTATAATGCGATGCAATCCATGAACATATCCATCAATTTATGACCAAAATTGACGGATATGAACCCTAAAAGAAACTGAGACGTACATTGACAAGTAAATGAATAAAACTAGTCCATTGTGCAATTAAATGTTATAATGTGTTTTGTCAGTGGATTGCGAGTCTAATGAACAAGAGCACGTAGTCTAAGATTCAAAATTGGTGAAAATTTAATTTGAATTGAACAGTCAGAACAACATGCGAATGGACAGGTTGATGAACCTCTGTCGCACGACTGATGTATGCGACTAGCTAAACCGCATGATTGAACCATGCGTATGAGGTCAGTCGCATGACTAGTGTAACTGCATGAGTTTACATAAGCATCATTCTAGTAGCACACTCAGTCGTAAGTATGGGTTAATTCGCGACGACTGGAGTTCAGTCACACTGCTAATTCGCACGACTCGATCTCAGTCGCACAACCTCATTTGCATGACATAAAAGAAGGTTTCATGTCCATGTGATTCAGAAATTCTTAGCCAATGGATATTAATGTTTACTTTCATTGTGTAACAGATGGCAAGTCGATGGACAGTGAGTATGAAGCACAACATATGTGCTCATCTAGATCTGACATCCAGAAATGCTTTTACTTTTTCTGGCATTATCACCTTTCTAAGGAGATTGAGAATTGCACATGCTATATCTGCTCCATGTACTCCATATCGTTCTATACAGCAGGCCTTCTGGGAAGGTGCAGTAGTTGACCGATCTTCTGAGCCTCACTATATCAAGAGTACTATCTTTGGAGAGGCGATGGAGATCACAGAGGAAGATCTCAGGATTCTGCTGTAGTTGGGGGAAGATGCTGACTGCCTACTAGACTACACCCCCTTACTATCAGAGGATGCTTTCTTCGAGCTAAGTACTCTGGGGACATAAATGCTGGGGTGCTCAACAAGAGCAACCTTTGTCCCCAGTTCAAGTACCTTGCTCACATACTGCTGAAGTGCATAGCGTCCAGGAAAGGAGGATTTGATGAGTTGTCAAATCAGATCCAGAACGCCTATGTAGCGTTGGTACTGAACCATCCGTTTAGCTTCTCCAGGATGATTTTCTCCTACTTAGTGGAGAACATTGAGGGGATGTACCCCCGATTCATGCAGATGATTATAGACCAGAAGCTCCCTTCCCTGCCGAAGGAGAAGGAAGATGCAGTAGTTCTTGAGGTGATGGATGATACCACCTTAGGCCGGATAAAGGTGTACAGGGGAAAGCATGTGAAACCCTCTATCAGGAGACTGTTCGGGCATCTGGCCCATGAGAACTATGTGGTGCCAGCTCGGAGGAAGTGGCGCCACGATGATAGTGATTCTGATGTTGAGCAGATTGGTCTACCCTCTGATGACTCTGATGATTATGATTGGGGGGATGCTGGAGATAACATGCCCATTCCACCGAGGGGCACAACGACTATAGTATACCTCCAGTATCTGCCCCAACTGGAGATGTAGAGGAGTCTGCTGGGTTCCACCGGGGGTTTGTACCTGGCGAGGATGAAGAGGAGTCCGATGAGGAGCCGCTTACTAGGACTGTGGGAAGAAGATTCATTCCCACAGAACACGAGCTCAGGGCGGTTGGTGAACCCAGGTGGATCAGGTGAGACTGCTAATGACCCAACATATGTTCCTGATCCGCCACGCGGTAATCTAGGGGGAGCATCCTCCTCGACTGGATCGAGAAGGAAGAGGATGGCTCAGCCCCACGGCTTAAAGACAAAGAAGCGCCGACTTACCTTCGTCACTACCACAACTACCACCAACCCCACCACCACAGACACTCCTACTATCACATCCACCACCACAGCCACCACCACAGCCACCACCACTTTACCTACCACAACCACCTTTTCACCACCCACCACATCATTCATTCCTACACCACCACCACCTTCATCTATACCATCCCTAATCTTCACCACTACCACCACCACCACTAGCTTTCCCGCAGCACCATCATCACACTCCCCTTATCCTACAGGATCACCTTTACCTCCTAGCGGGGTAGAGGAACAGCTCTCAGCACTCAACCATATGGTGCTGAGACTGTTGGCTGCTGATGATGAGAAGACTACACAGATTCGTCAGCTGGAAGATCTCACAGCTGCCCAGTCCCAGCAGATCTCTCAGCAGGATCAGCTAATTGTGCAGCAGGCACAACAAATGGCTGCTCAGAGCAAAGAGATTGCCTAACTCCAAGAGCATAGAGTCAGATCAGCAAAGAAGATTGAGGAGTTGGAGGAAGCTAAAAAGTCTATCATGCTCAAGCTCAAAGGAACTAAAGATGAGCCTCTGAAGATAAGGAAGGAGATGGTGATGAGGGTGACGATGAGAGTGATGATGAGGATGATGATGAGGAAGAAGAGACAGAGGATAGGCAGGATGATGATGATGATGAAAGAGGAGATGCAGCTACATCTGCCTCAGCTCAGGGTCAAGAGAGAAGATCAAAGAGAAATCAAGACCAACAAGCTTCCTCTTCTGCCTCACCAAGTGATGATCCAGCGATTCAAGATAAAAGTAATAATTAGTTGATTATGTAATTGATATCTTTTGTACTTGAATCATGGATTAAACTTATGTATTTGATGCATATATTAAGATTAATGTATTTCTGTCTAGATTATTAACTAATCTTTGATGTGTTACCTGTTTACAACAAGTAGATTCAAACTTTCAAAGGGACGAATTTGATGTTGCTCCCCTTCAGCAGGTCAAGATTATTAACATTTTTAACATCTTTTCCATTTTGTTTACCTGGACTTTGAAATGAAACCATTGATTGGTTATCATTACTAGTCTTTTTAGGTTCAGATTTGACCGTGGTTGACCCAGACTTAACTTAACCTGTTCAAATTGTTTGTCCAGATTAACACAAGGCATTTTACCTTTTGCCTTTGAAGTGGCCTCCTTTTGTTTCGTACCAAATTCATTTGATTTACATGTGGAATCTGGATCACTTACAAGAGGAGTGGACACCATATGATCCTTGATTGGATTGTTTTTATTGGTTTACTTTTTGCATTCATCAAGATCTCATGTGGTGGCAGAACCACTTTATAACCCAATCCCTCCCCGTTGTTACGCTCTCTCACTAAGTGTTGAACAATATGAGATGAACTTGTCCGACAATGCAGTTTTTGCTTTAATGAATTAACTTCTACTTGTAAAACTACCTTTTGTTTATTAGTGTCTTCTAGGGAGTTAAGATAGAACTTAATTTCATTTTATTGGTTAAAAGCTACAACTCTGGTTTCCCTAAGTTGTTTGTTCAGCAGTTCTATATTTTCTTTATAACTGTGCTCATTTTGTTTATGAATTTTGTTAGCTTTAGTACACATTGCAAGTCCTTTACGAAGCTATCATTATGACTAATAACCTAGCAAATTTTAAAACTATGCTTTCCTAATTTATTACAATCAGAACAAACATGATTATTGAAAAGTTGGTCAGTAGTACTTACCTGAGAGAGTTCTGATGAATCAGCCATAAGCAGAGTTTGGTGTTTCTGGTTCTGGTGATTCTGACATTGTTGTAGATTTCCCTTCCGCAAGCATGTAGTTGACCACTGTTACAGTCTCTTTGGTGCTTCACATCGCAAGTTCCACTACAACATCTCCTTCACTAGCTGAATCGTCATCTAAATCTTCAACACTAGCAACGTTGGATCCTCCCAGTGAAACAAAGCGAAAGCTCCAGTCCTGTCCTTCATAATCATGAGCAGTCAGGCTTTAGGATCCTTGCTTGACGAAATAGGACTGCTAGTTGGCTTATCCTGACGATTGAAGGATATGAATTGATTCTCGTTTCTAGTTTTCTTGGGCTTCACACACTCACGTTTGAAGTGCCCCTTTTCGCCACAGTTGAAACAGGTCACCTTGGTCTTGTCGAAACCAAAGGTAGTGTCCTTAGTTGCAACCAAGTTCTGTCCGGTTTTCATGACAAACTTCTTAGCTCTCCGAACAGCACTTGCGAAGGCCCACATTATATCCATCCTCTCCAGCTCTATCTCATCAACCTGCTCGTAGTCCTCCTCTACCAATGAAAGTTCCAATTTTTCCTGCAATTAGTCTATCATAGGCGGGGACTACTGTTGCTATGAGATCCATGTGCTCTTTAGAAACCTCAACTTTCACGTTACCCAAATTCTCGGTCTTAGTTTTGCAGCATTGGCTTCAGGTACTATGTATTGGGTACCAGACGAGCCTGACGTTTCTGACCTGAAGTAGAGGTTTGAGAAGGACCAACTGAACTGACACAAACGCCGTCTGAAGTGGTACTCTAGATGTTTTGTCTTGTGGAGTCGCATTTTAAAGTGCTGGATTTTGATCATAAGAAGACTTTTGGGATCTGTATTTCATCCTTAATTCTTCTTCTCTCAGCATCAGAATGAAATTGTTTATATCTAACTTCCTTAGCATACCATTCTGTCTGAGATTGGAGACAAAGGAAACCTATTTCTCCGGCAACCCATCTACAAAGTTCGACACTTTGTCTTCCATAGACGTCGTTACTCCATGAGTGTGCATCTCACTCATCAAGTGGTAGAATCTGTCAATGACGTCATCCAGGCTTTCTTTACCATCGAAGAAAAGTTGTCAAATTCTTTCTTCAAAGCTTTAGCCTTTATTGCTTTAATGATGCATTTCCGTCATACCTTTTCTCCAATACATCCCAAGCTTCTTTACTTGCGTATACTCAGAAAATTAGTGAAAAATATCCTTGGGGATCGATTGAGTAAGCAGAGCATAGACTTTCTTCTCAGCATTGTATTTGACCTTTTGTCCATCAGTCATGCCACCTAGTGTAAGTTTGACACATCAGCACCTACTGGCATGTTGTACCCCGTCTCTATTGATTCCAATAGAATGGGATCTACTCCATTTAAGTAGATCTCGAAACGTTGCTTCCATTGTGGTTATCATCTAATGTGATTATCTTAGGGGGCTTGTTGTGATTCTCCACTTCATTCTCCAGAAGCAGTAGGTTTGGATCCTTGAGTCTCTCCCTGCTGTAACGCCAAGTATGGTCCTCCATTGCTATCAACTTTAAAATTTTGAACAAACTTTTCACTTTTGTGAATGAAGGTCCGCGATTGGGCTATTCGTGCAATTGAACATGCGGATGGTTCAATCGTGCGACTGAACTAATGCGGATGGCTCAGTCGGCCGAATGAACAAATGCGGTTAGACAATGCGAATAGACTGTTCAGTCATACGAATGAAGGTACGGATGAGTCCAACCATGCGTGAGGGATGTGTATGGATTCAGTCAGCCGATTGAGTCAATCGTGCGACCTAAAGCTACTGAAACTTGAAAATTCATAGGTTTAAGTTATTTTGGACGCAAAAACTCGAATTTTTACTAACCCTGTTTGCCATAGCCAGAATAACTAAACTTTACGATTAGGAGACATGTAAGACACCGTTTTACACAAAAATATTGTGTTTATAGTGAGAAAACGCAATTTTTGTATCAAAAACGATTGAATCACACGTATATCCAGAGCCAAGGCTTTGATACCAATTGTTAACTTGCTAGATCAGTAGACATCCGAGCGTGTCTTGATAGAAGGATAAACAACCAAAACCAAAAGTCAAATCTATAACACGAATATCAAAAATTGGTTTCATTGATAAAATCTAAAGATTTCAAGCTCGTTACAACATAAGAATCAAGACTCTTTGCAAGGGGAGATCGAACATGATCTCCCCTCTCATCCGGTAGCACCTAGGCTCCACGCAGGCTCCTCTCAAAATCCTTATCTCTCTACACATTGAAACTGGTATATATAGGCCTTGGCCCATATTAGATGCGACTGGGCCCATTCGTGCGATTGGACCATTCGTATGGTTCAATCGTACGACTGGACCATACGTATGGTTCAATCGTAAGACTGGACCATCTTATGGTTCAGTCTTAGAATGCCCCAATCGCATCTCTCAGTCGCATGATGGTCCATTAGCATGGCTCAGTCATACGACTGAGTCTCATTCGCATATGCTCCTGCGAATGACCAGTTTCATGTGTATACAACATATCAGGTGTAATACATTAAGCCTAGACTATTCGTCAAGCGACACACTATATATGACAACATATGCTCTAACAAACCACACACAGTTGAGCTTACGATATTTTAGAGCCATGCACCTCCATACATTTGCTTGCAACCCTTCTTTACTTTCTCTTTCATTAATGCATGCATTCTATCATTATGTTCCTCTTTTCATTATCTTCCACTCTACGTTACATAATACTTTATCAATTCTTTCATAACTATATCATGCAAAGCCACAGGAAAGATAAACATACATAGTAGGAACATAAAGATAATCATACAAAACATCACCATATAAGGCTCCATCACACATGACATAACAATCATGCAACATACCATCATGCATAAGCACCAATCAAACATCATCATACATCGCCCATCACATCAAATCATCATCTATGACTTCAAAAAGTCAACATACATAGCCCCTGAGAACCTCCCAAGTCAAAGCCTACTTTACACTTTTTCCCAAAAAAGTCAGAAAATAATCTAAGTGTTTAGGCGCATGGGCACTATGTAGGGCATGAGCACTATGCAGGCGCATGGCCTTTCAAATGCATGAGGAACACTTAGCCGCATAAGAAACTTTCAGGCGCATGAGGACTATTGGGGCACATGGGAACACTTAGTCTATTCTGAGCAATTCTAGGCGAATGGGCACTATGCAGGCTCATGAGTGCATGGGCGTATGGGACACTTAGGCAGTTAGTTCTGTTGGGCTACTGTTTAGGCGCATGAGCAGCCTCATTGTACCTAAACTTCAAATTTTAGTCCCCAATAAATTTTTAACATGTTCTAAGCTTATATCATCCATCCTAAGCCTTAGAAACACATTCACATCATCATGAAACGCATACATAGCCCAAAATAAAACCCCACCGGATCACACAAACACATACATACGGGTGCAATACCCAACATTATAAAAACATGTTCACATGTATTTCATCCCCAAAATTTTTAAATCATGTAAAAGAGGGGTTCTAAAACTCACCTTAGTAGCCTTCTTTGGGTAAGACTTCCGGCAAACCCGTTCGCTACAAGTTCACACCTAGAAACCCCACCAAAACACAACACAACCGAACATACAAACACACACACAAGCATACAACTAAGGCAAGGCCAGTTAAGAACACCATAAACACATGAATTCTTTACTTGAATTTGAACTTCTGCACTTGTTTTTCAAAAACCCAAAAGCTTTCTGCCTTTTCTCCTTTTCTCTCTCTCTAAAACCCAATGAAGGTGTATTTAACTGGGTTTGAGTAAGAGTGATATTTACTGAGAATTGAATATGATAATCAAGTCAATGATTGAGTGGCGAAAACAAACAATTCAAAGAACATTCAAGCAAGAAAATTACTCATAAATGTTGTTTGTATTGATATATGAAAGTTGATAAGTTACAGAGAATAATTACAACAAAAATTCTCTATCTCTCAGCCATCACCTCAGTACGAGGTTAACTATTCTATTTACAGGCAGACAAGATGGCTTTACAAAATGACTAAACTACCCCTGACCTATTACATCAGAAACTAGTCTAAGTCTTGATTCGCATCTCTGCTTGTTCATCCGCATTGACAAATGCGGATGAGTTAATCATGATCAGCATTTCTACTTGATCATCAGCATTAGTAAGTTGGTCATCCGCATTGGTTAATGCGGATGATCAAAGTCTTGTCTGCATCTTCTTTTGTTCTTCTGCATTAGTCAATGCGGAAGATTAACGTGCTCTCAACATTAGGTTATGTCTTCCGCATTAGTCAATGCGGAAGAGTAAGCACTTGTTATTTTCTTCGCAGATCTTCATCCGTATTCATCTTGGACTTGTGGGATTCCAGCTGAACAATCATCAATTCACCCATTGAGTTGGCATGTATGATCCTTTCAGGGTGCAACAATACTCCCCCTAAGGATTATAAAGCCTGGTTTTCCTCAATGTTTAGGAGGTGATTGATGATATGAAGATTTAGCTGGGTCTTCAGGAGGTAGTATGAATGCAGCTTTAATGGGATCCAGGATAGCCTTGATCATGTTTACAAAATCAGTTGGTTCTGACATCCGGTCTCTACTCAGCACATGTATTTTCATTCTGCTCATGTTGTAGATGGCTTCCATTGGTAACCTTTTCAGTGAAATAGGTTCCCATATGGAGATTGTGGAAAGACCATCTCTATGAATCAATAAACTCCCTTCCACATCCACTTCAAGCTTAACAATATTTCCAAGTTCCAGTGGTGTTTTCTTCTTCTTTCTTTTGTCTCTTTCGATATTTATTTTATCATAGGCCAGTTTTAACAACTTGATGCATTTCAAAAAGAAGTGCATGTCTTCTTCACCCAATTTTTTGTTTAATTCCTTGAAGTGCTGCTATAAATGTAGTGGATGTTTGATTCATCAAGTAATCTTACTTCATATCTACTAAATAGTCTTATGTCAGCTCCTTCTTTTCCTCCCCACTCCTTTCTATCACCATCTTATAGTTTTCTCATCATAGTACACATTTGAGATGGGAGTGGAAGAATGAGTACCACATACTACTTTCCTCTTCAATGACTCAGTTGGCTTTACCTTCAACTCAGGGAATACAATTTCCTCTGCTTCCATCTTTTTTCTTATCCAGGGGATTGAAAAAACTTTTATCTTTTCTGAAGCAAATTGTCTAAATGAAATGAAGTTGTTGTTCTTCTAAACATCTTAAGTATGTTCTCAAATTCTTATCCCCTGAACATAGCTACACGATTGATCAGTTCAATTAAGCTAGCTCCTTCAAATCATGAATCTCACGGGCATTTACTAGAGCTGAGTACTCTGTAAAGAATTGTACTAGCCCTGAGATTCTCTTCACTATGAACATGTTCATGTGCTGTCATACTTCCAGGCTATTTCTTCTCATCTACCTTGCCCTTGGGAGTGGACACTTCTCTGATCAGTCTGCAGTAGTCAGTCCTTCTTGCAACTTCAATTGAGATGGTTCTGCAAACCATTCAGGGTATTTGTGGAGCACTAGGGCAAGTAGTTCTTGGTCTTTTTGGTTTAACAGCATGTCATCAGCTAACACTCTGCTTCTGGGTTTGGTCCTTGTCAATTCTTCTTCCAGTTTCTTGAGTTATCTTTCTTTTCATTGATCAATTGAAGAGTTGCAGCCCATAAAGAATTTGTCTTCAAGTTGGCAATCCTTTTCTTATGAATCCCTGACTTGAGAGATATTCCTCATTTCCTTATCACACATGTTATAAGGATCAGGAAATATAATTCATGGGATGAGGGTGATTTCTTCATTTTAGACACTTTTGTTGGGGACCCCTTCTTGGCAGTGGAATTTCATACTTGTAGATTCTTCAAGGATGAGTCTTTATGTTTTGGAGTATCCTTGTCATTATGTTCTCATATCAGTGTCTATTTTTGGATCAAGCAACAATTTCACTTTCTCTTCCTCCATTTTCACTTATCATAAGTCATCCTAAATACTTCATCAGGATCATAGCCTTGACTGATTAAAAACATGGCTTTAATCATCAAGTCATCAGTTTGAGCTTTGGTACCATGTCTTCCACTGACTGTTCTTCTTTAATAGGATTGTCCATGAGAACATTCTTTTTACTTCATATTCATCAGCAATTTCTCCTTCTTCTAAATCAATTGCTCTAGCCAAATTTTCAACTGGGCTTCTACCTGCTCATGTTCTTCTAAAAATTCAACATTGCTGCTAATTTCTTGGGTTATCTTTTTGTTTCTTTGTGGTCTTCTTCAGTTATTGGTCTCTTACTTTAGTTTTTTTCAGCCAAATACTTCCTTTTTCATGAGTAAGTTTGAAGTTGAGGGCTAGAGCTTTTAGTTTGTCTTTTGGTTCAGGGACCTTTTAAGGTGTACTGGCTCTTGATCCTTCATTTTCCTTTTCTCATTTTCTTTCTGTTTAGTTTCAGTTTCTTCTATCCTTTCTTTTTCATATCTTTCATTGAGTTCTTTTGTTCTTCAGTTAATGAAATAGCAGGGACAATTTGCAGAGTTAATTCCTTTCCATAGGCACTAGTGATTTGGGAATAAAGACAATAGGCTTTGCCTCAGTTCTTTGGTTGTTTATGAATTCCCAGAAATCATCAACAATGCGAATTGTTTAGATGCAAACTATCCAAAGCACTGAAGAGTTCTTCAAATTCAACCTTTTTCAGAGTCTAAATAAACTAGGTTTCCATAATACACTACCATGTCTAGGCTTTTTTCTTTGATCTTAGTTGACCTTCATCATCTACTGTTCTCATTCTCTCTATTAAATGGTCTCATCATCAAACTTTTCTTGTTCTTTCTCAATATCATCCTCACTTCAGTTCTTTTGATCATCATTTCAAGCTCGAATATTCTTTGTTCTTGCTCTCAATTTCTTTTTCAAGTTTTGAGATGATATCAGCTTGTTCTTCTATGATGTTTTCTGTTCCTCCATTGCAATAGTTTGTATTTCAAGAGTATCTACATGTCCACTCACGTCTTCTCTTGAGTGTTTCAGTGCAGCTCTTAAATTCTCAATCTCTTTGTCTTGTTCTTTTCGTTCAACTGTCATTTCTCTTTAAGTTCTTTCAATTCACATACTTTCTCATCAAGTTCCAGGATTCTATCATGATGATTCCTGCTCTCCTGTTTAAAGTTCTTTCCATCCTTTCCATTTGAGAGTAACAACTCAAATATTAATTCATCTTTTTCATCAGGCCTGTTGATGTGGATTTAGCATAGCTCTCTGAAGGAGCAGCCTCAGAAGGTTCTTTCATAGCTTTGGTTTGATCATGATGATCCTCCTCATCAGAAGATGATTTGGATGATTTGGATGCACTTGTTGATCCTTCTATTTTAGCAGGGTGATCAAGGGATGATGGTAAAGGTTGGTAAGGAGAAATAAGTGATTGGTGTCGTGATATTGGAGATTGATGATGTGGTGATATAGGTGTAGGTTGACTGGTCATTGGTGGTGTTGGTTGTGGAGTTGAGAGTGATGATGGTTGAGGTAATGTTTGAAGAAATGGTTGTGTAGAAGGTATGGTATTTGTTGTGGTGATGGTATTGGAGATGGTATTGGGGATTGTATGGAGATGGTATTGGGGATGGCATGGCGATAGTATTGGTGATGGTTGTGGAGTTAGTTGTTAGCTATTGGTTGTGGAGGTGGTGAGCTATTGGTGTGTGGAGGTGGTTGTGCTTGACTGCTTGATGTATTTGTTGAAGCATCCAAGGAAGAAGGGGTGAGGGGCACCACTGTAAAAGTTCCTTGGGTCCTTCTTCTTGAGTACTTATAGGATCTTGCATCATAATGAGGAAGTTAGCACAGGTCCTCATTAACAATGTCATGAAATGATCATTGATTAGACATTGAATGAATATGGGGTACCATGTAAAAGTTCCTTGGGTCCTTTCTTCTGATGTACTCATCATCCAATCAAGAGGTGTTAGGATCGGTCTGAGTTTTATTAATTAGAGAGTATTTCAGCGGAATTCGAACAATGAATTAAACAATTCACAAGAACACAATTGATATTCAATGTAACAGTAAATAGTTATAGAAAAAGAGAATTTGCAAAAGAGATATTTCATTCATATGCTTTCGTGGTGGCTCAATGTCACACATACAACTAGGTCAACATCCTTATATAGGAGATGTGACGTCTGCTGATGTCACTTGATAGTGACATCTAACAAAATTATTCAAACAAGGAAACTATACAAACTACTGAGAATGTTCTCAACTACTGATTACATCTCAGAGAAGGCTAAGTACAAGAAACATAAAACTACTGAAACTAAACTACTGAAACTATAACTACTCAAAGTAAATTACAAGTACTGAAAGGAAAACCATCACAATACTGAGGTTGATAACTTAGCTGTTGTGACAACTACTGATCACTTTGGTCTTCAGTCTTTGTCTTCAGTCTTTGTTCTTGGACTTTGTTCTTCAGACTTTTACTGTCAGATTTGTCTTCAGCTGATAACTTCAGACTTTGTCTTCAGCTAATAGCTTGAGACTTTGTCTTCAGTTCTTTACTTTCAGACTTTTTCTTCAGTAGTAGTCTTTAGTTCTTGTCTTCAAACTTTGTCTTCAGACCTTGTAATAAGTTGATGTCTTCAGCTGTTGTGATCTTCTTTAGCAGTTGCAGTGTCTGTGGGACTTAGAGGTTGTTGTATCAGGCTCATTGGTTCTTTTGGTCCAACAAACTCCCCTGAACCAATGCATCCAAAACCTCTAAACTTATTGATGATCCCACTTATTCTTGGCAGAAACACCCTCTTGATCAGCTTCAGAGGTAATCAGTTAAGCATAGGCCGGGAAAAGGTTTCTAATCTTTTGATTGGCTAAGTATGAAGGGAACTCTGTTTTGGGGAACCGAACACAGAGTCTTATCCCAACCATGAAACCTAATTCCATGAATAAGTCTATAAGACTCACTAGCATAGGCCTCAAGGAGAACAACTTGTTCCTCCTTGGTGAGTTCTTCTGCTTCTCCCTCGAAGAAGAACTCTGGGCCATAATACTCAGACAGGTATCTCACTATCTTTCCATTTTTCAACTCCACAGTTGTTATCTCTCTGTAAGCAAATTCATCCGGGTGAGAGCCTTCAAGCAACAACTGGAGTTCACTCTTCTGAAGATCTTCAAATCTTTTGTATAACAACCCCTTCTTGATCATTTTGTTCTCAAGAATAGATTGAGGGGTTGTCTTGGAGTTGTGAGCTCCTTGAATTCTTCAATGATTTCTCAGGGTGAGACTACCATGGCCAATGTAATTGCAGCATTCAAGGTATTCTTCACTTGGCCATGATATCTACTTGGTATATTCTTCTTATGAATTCTAGAACTTACCCTGGGGTCTGGCCAGATCCACACTTTTTCTTTTTGATGTTGAAAGGTATGTCTAAGAGTGTACAGCCTCAGAGCCTGTTTCTTCATTCTTGAATGGATGAGGACTGAGGGAATCCTTATCAACCATCTTGGGAAACTTCTCATCGTGTGTTTCTCTGCTCTTCTGCTTCTTCAATCTTTACCTTCACCATCTGCATTTGCAAGTCAGGAGTAATCACTTGTTGACTTCTGTGCTCAGGTGATTTAGTTTGAGAACAGCAGAGATTAGCAGACTATCATCATCATCATTCCTCTTCATCTTCTTCTACCCTCAACACCCTTCTCCTCCTTTTGGGTGTATCACTAGGTAAGGTTGAGGTGGTTTTTGGGGAAAGGAATTGGTTTTGTGGGTTGAGTTTTGGGTGGCTTTGGTTTAGGGATAGATTTGGGAGATTTTAGAGATAAGGTTGTGTTTGAGTGGGTGTGAGAGATGACTTAGCATTTTGGTGTGAGTTTGGCTTGGAGTGCTTTGCCATTTCAGTTCTCTTCCCTACACCTGTTTCATCTAGTGCTTCGATGATCCACCCTTTATTATAGCCTCCAGCAGAGCAGATTTTCTTGGTTATCTCCAAGATACTGTCTCTAGACTAGGCCTTTATCTCTATCAATGATCTTCCAAGGTATTTGGAAATGAATCTGATCATTATCTCCAATCTTTCCCTTTCCAACACACTATAACCGGCCCATCTAGCTTGAATCTCTTCTATTTCCAGCCTTCTGCTCTCAGTGTCTAGTGTAGCTGTGTCATGACCTTGTTGAAAGAGCTGATCTATATTTTATCCATGGATGTGTTATGAGCTTCATCAGCATCTTTGACAAGATTCTAAGGATTTATCATCATCAGCTTTTGACTCAGCACTTTTCTTCTTTTATATGTGATCAGCTGTTCTGAGATCAGTTCTTTCTCCACCTCCTTCTCTTTTGCAGGTTCTTTCTCATCATCACTCTTTTTCTTTTCTTTTCTTTCACTGCCTTAGACTTGAAGTCTCCCCCTTTTTGGTTGCATTGGGATCAGGGGCTTGAAAGGCAGAAGAGATTTATGAACAGCATCATCAATCAGGGTTTGTAGATTGGATGATATCCTCTCATCATTGGCTTTATGCATTATGTCAGGATGATGGGAGTGATAAGAGGTAAGGAGTTTTGAAAGATAGCAACCATCGGCTCAGAGGTTCTGTCCCTGAGAGGTGGTGCCAAAAGTAGTGGCTGGTGGCTCAGTTAAGTGTGTAGGCTCAGTGTTTGGGGAACCTTCAATGGAAGGTGCAATCTGTGGGGTTTGTGAGGTAGATGGACCTTCATCCTCAGACATTTTGGCTAGCAACTCTTTGAGTCTGCTCACCTCAGTCTCTAGGGTGGTATTATGGGATAATACATCATAGAAAAAGCCCAGGTCATCATCAGTCTATGCTGAATCACCTGACCTCCTGATTGAATCAGGATGTACATGCTCTGAGTGTAGATTAGTAGAAGCATGTGCCCCTTGTTCTTGGGACTCGGGACTTCATGCCTCAGGATTGTGTCCTTCATTGGCATTGCCTGTGGTAAGTCTTATGGATGTTACCAACTTCATCCTGTCATTTGCTGAATCAGTAGAAGTGGCAGCCTTACCAGATGTTCTAATTCTCCGTTTCTACACTTGGAGATTGAACATGTAACCCCTGTGCTGTGGGTTATCAGAAGCATTTTGGTCCTCCCCCTCAATGGTTGAGGTATTCCCAGTGGTAAGTGGTTTCTGGGGAGGGGTGAGGAATGCAACTGACTCAGCACTTTAGCAATTATCAGTGTTGGGCTTTGAGGGGCGGTTGCATGTGAGATTGTCTGAAGCAGATGCACCCGGGTGAGAGGTGCTCTTCAATGGTAACCCTCTCAATTGAGATAGGTTCCAGAAATGTGGGATCCCCAATTGTGGTTGCAACAGGATCCTGTTGAGAGGATACCTGTGCGGCTTCAGCAGGTTGAGTCTGGACATAATTGGGGGGTTATAACCAGTACGTATTTCCTATGTTTGTGGTACAGGGGCATCCTCAGGGAACTCATCTCCCTGAGTAGCCTTTTTGGGCTTTTTGATTGGGTTTGGTGGGGACTTTGGATCTGCAAGTGGAGGCTGTGGTTCCCTCTGCTTGGGTTTTAGCATCCGGGCAGCCCCTTTAAGAGTAGGGTCTGAGTTATGTCAGGAGTATACCTCAGCTAAAACAGCTGGAGTAGGACTCCAAGACCAACAAGGCCATCAGATTGTAATTGATTCAAAATTATGGCCATCAGAAACCTGGGATAAGTATCCATCTGTTTGCCACAGGTTTTTGAGCCAGATCCTTTAGTTCCATGAACACTATCTCATAAAAATTTAGATTTTGGCGTTCAAGGATAGAGTACAATACCTGTTGCCATCGGAAGACATCTGATCCCAAGAAGATGTCTTTGATGCAAGGCAGACATTCACCATATGAAGATAAGTCTTCAGCATCATGAAAGTGCTTTTTAAGTATGGTTGTAGCACTTAAGTCGCCTTCATACCCTTATGGAGAAAAGACATATCAGTGGTGCCTTTCGGGTATTCTTTAGGATAGGTGCCATCATGCAAATTTAGTTTTGCGAATGATGTCGGGGGTGATGAGCACCTGTTTCTGGTTCACCAACGACTGAGAGTGATTTGTCTATCATTCTCACCAGTTATTACAGAGACGTTGGTCCAGAACTGGGATAAGGAGTCAGGATATATGGTAGGATTCAGAAGAAAGTTGTTCTGTATGGGGAATCCACCATAAGATCGATGGCAGTGTCAAACTTGTTCCAGAAGCCGATTTCGAAGGTAGGCAACACAGTTGTGTCGGGGTTAGTTTCATGGTCACCATTGTTGAGAGAGAAAGGTTTGAAAACGGCTAATGAAACGTTTGCTATAAGTGCAGGTATTTATAGGTTTAGAAAAGGATGAAAAGAAAACGACTGAAAGTGTTGGTGTTGGCATCAGTTGTTATGAAAACAACTGAAGACTTGGTTTAACTATGACGTTTGAAAACACTGAAGACTTGGTTTTAGTCATCAGTAGTTGTGAAACTACTGAAAACCTTGGTTTTGTCTTTGGCTGTTGTAAACAACTGGGGACTTGGTATTAGTCATCAGTAGTTGTGAAACTACTGACAGAACTACTGGTGGTTTTGTCATCAGTTGTTTAGAGTGAAACAGCAGTTTGTGGAAACGACTGAAGTGAAAATTCTCATCAGTAGTTTTCGTCAATTCTTAGCTTTTCAGCTGTTTCATCACTGTCCTCAACACTTACTCATCAGACTTTTTAGCTGATTTCAGTTGTTTCATAGGACATCAGTACTTATCTGTTTTTACTGACATCAGGAGTTATAACTACATCAGTAGTTGTAACTGCATCAGTTTCTTTTAACAGAATTAGTACATATTTGTGACATGTTTACTAATAATCATCAGTACTTATTTACTGAGATCATCAGTAGTTATCACTTATTCTAGCTGCAGCATACCAAGCCTTAACACAAGGTTTTGGAAAGTTGAACTATCCAAAGGCTTAGTAAATATATCTGCAAGCTCATCAGCACTAGGCACAAACTTTGGATCAATCAGACCTTTTTCAAAACAATAAAATGGTGTTTGATCTCTATATGTTTGGTCCCAGAGTGCTGGACTGGATTCTTGACAATGCACAGAGCTGAAGCACTATCCATTAATAATGGAGTCTTAGTCTCTGTAATACCATAATCCAATAATTGGTTCTGAAGCCAGAGTACCTGAGATGTACAACTTGCAGCAGCAATGTACTCTGCTTCAGCAGTGGATGTAGCAACAGATGTTTGTTTCTTACTCTGCCAAGAAATCAAACAGTTGCCTAGGAATTGACATCCACCAGAAGTTGACTTTCTAGTTAACTTACATCCTGCATAGTCACTATCTAAAAAAGCAACTAATTTGCAAGAGTGTCCAGTGGAATACCATAGACCTAGAGATTGAGTACCTTGCAGATATCTAAAAATTCTCTTGACTGCAATCAAATGAGATTCTTTAGGAGCAACCTGAAATCTAGCACAAACAAGTTGCAAACATGATATCTGGTCTAGAAGCTGTTAAGTACATCAAGGACCCAATCATACATCTGTAAAGTGTTTCATCAACAGCTTTACCTTTCTGATCTGCATCCAGTTGTGTGGTGTTGCACATGGGAGTAGAACAGGGCTTACAATTTTGTAAATCAAACTTATTCAAAAGATCTTTTGTATATTTTGACTGATGAATAAGGTTCCATCAGCCTTTTGTTTGATTTGCAAGCCTAGAAAGAACTGTAATTCTCCGTTGCACTCATTTCAAACTTTTGTTTCATTAAACTTGTAAAATCATCACACAACTGGGGATCAGAGGATGCAAAAATTATATCATCAACATAAATTTGAACAAGTAGCTTATGCTGATCCACTTTCTTATAAACAAAGTTTTATCTATGGAACCTCTAGTGAAATTATTGTTATAGAAAATTTGAAAGTGTTTCATACTAGGCTCTAGGAGCTTGCTTCACCCATAAAGAGCCTTATCAAGTTGATACACCCAATCAGGATGTTTATTGTCCTCAAAACCTGGTGGTTGACACACATAAACCTCTTCTTTTATTTTACCATATAAAAATGCACTTTTGACATCCATTTGAAAAACTTTAAGATTGTGGAATGCAGCATAGGCTAAGAACAATCTAATTGCCTCTAGTCTGGCTACAGGGGCAAAGGTTTCGTCATAATCAATAGCTTCTTCTTGTGAAAACCCTTGTACAACCAGTCTAGCCTTGTTCTTGACAATACGTCCATTTTCATCAGTTTTATTCCTAAACACCCATTTAGTGCCTATTGCACATTTACCTAGGGGTAGAGGAACACCAGTTCCCACACTTGCTGCTTTTTGAACTAAAGTAGCTCAAGCTGCATGGCTTCAACCCATCCATTGTCTCTCAAAGCAACATAATAGTTCTTTGGCTCTAGCTGACTGATGAAGAGAGCATAGAAGCAGAAGTTAGACAATTGACTTCTGGTTGAGACACCAGCATTGATATCACCAATGATTTGAGACATGGGGTGATCTTCAGCTCTTGGTATACTATAAGATCAGTGCAAGTGTTTGTAGTCGGTTCAGCAACAACATATGGTGATCCAGATTCTTGAAAGAAAGTATTAGATGGCAAGTCAAATGACGTAGAGGAGTGAGAAATCTCATCACATTTGTTGGATGGAGCTACAGAAGCTACAGGAACATCAAGTGTAGCAGACTCAGGCAGTTGGTCACTAAACTTGAAAAGGTGAGTACTGATATCATCATCATCTTCAGTACCACCAGGTGGAAGACTTGCTGCAGAAGATGATTTATCCACATGATCTGCAACAACTGGAGATTGATAAGGAACATATTGCAGTATGTCCAGATCAAACACTCCACAGGGTTTTGTGGAATTTTATCCTTAGGAGATTCATTGAATTTCACATGCAAGGTTTCTTCAACTATCTTTGTTCTGCAGTTGAAGACCTTGTAAGCCTTGCATGTGGATGAATAACCTACAAAATACCCTGCATCCACCTTAGGATCAAATTTGTGGAGTTGATCCTTTGTGTTGAGAATAAACAAGGACACCCAAAGCTTTGAAGAAAGAAATTAGAGGAGCCAAATAATGTAGAACTTCATATGGAGTCTTCATCAACCTCTGATTTACTAAACTCTATTCTGCACATAGCAAGCTGTGTTATAGCTTCAGCCCAAAATGTCAATGGCAAACCAGAGTCAGCCAACATAGACCTTGCAGCTTAATTAGGGTCCTGTTTTTCTCTCACTCATACTCCATTTTGTTCTGGAGTCCTTGGGATGCTAAATTGCCTCCTTTTCTTTTTAGATAAAAATCATCAAGTGTATGGTTTCTGAATTCAGTTCCATTATCATTCCTTATACACTTGACTGATAGGGAATACTACTTCTCAACATACAACACAAAGTTTATAATCGTCTGAGCAACCTCACCCTTTGAATGCAAAAGAAGTCCATAGAAATCTGGAGTAATCATCCACATTTACAGACAGTATTTCTTCTTTGCCATGCTCATCACTCTCACAGGACCAAATAGATCCATGTGCAGTAACTGCAAGCAGGCAGTGGACTTAGTTCTTCAATAGGAGAATGAGACTTTGTGTTGTTTTCCTTTAAACAAGCAGTGCAGGTTTCATCATAGTGGAACTCCTTTATTGGTAGCCCTCTCACTAAACTATTGTGGATCAACTGATTCATGTTTTTGAGATTAACATGACCCAGCCTTTTATTCCACAGTTTAGATTCCTGAGTAGAGGCTTTGGAGAACAGACAAGGATGACCCTCCAAATCAATCTTCTTTGACAAATCCAAGGCATATACTCTTCCAATCCTGTTGGCCTTCAGGAGTATGATATCATCCATTACCTTGTCAATCATCCTCAGAACTTGGGAAGACAGAATCCTGCAGTTCTGGCTTGTGAAAAGTGCAACATGCCCTTTATCACACATCTGACTGACACTCGGTAGATTATACTGAGATTCTCCACATGGTAACATCATCAAATCTGATATCTCCATTAGACACATATCCTTTCCCGATGATGTAACACTGGCATCATTTCCAAATGAAACAAATCCCTTCTTTCCTTTAGAGTAGTCATTAAGAAGAGAACTGCTCCCAATCATATGCATAGATCCTCCACTGTCTACATACTAGATGCTCCTTTGCCATCCTAAAGAACCCTGCATTTATCATAAAGAACTAGTTAGGTTGAGACCTAAACCTTTTTGGTTTTGGTCTCTTTTCATCAACAGATTTAACCATAACTTGTTTCTTATGATTAACAGCTGATGAAAAGGAGATGGTGCTGAATGGATTCCTGGATTTGGGCTTGGAATGCCTTTTGAGTGTTTGATCATAGGTGCATCTAGTTGGTTAACTCTCCCCAACAAATGCTGAACAATTATAACAAGTTGTGTCTGATTTGTAGCTAAAGCTTTCAGCTTTTGTGACATATCAGTTTTTGTGTTTGATGAGTTCCTGTGACCCCCATTTCCTCCTTAATATTCACAGACTTTGTCTAATGTTTAGCATGAGGAGCACTATCAGTTGTTTTATGATAAACCCTATCTTTCTTTTTGGATTTGGATGAAGGCTTGGGTTCATCACATTGGGATGACTGTGGTACAAACTTGGTCTCAAACACATTTTTCATTCATCCATCTAGATTTTAATGAGCTTATCTATGTTGAGTTTGGAACCCTTTCTGTACCAACATTCATCAGAAAGATGATTGAATTTACCACATATTTCACATGGTATATTCTTCATCTTGGATGATCAACTGCTGATGTTGAAACTACTGAAGGTGTGCTCTTCAGTACTTTCCTTCTTTTAGGACTGAAGGATCTATAACAACTGAAGACTTGTTCTTCAGCTGTTCTCTATCAGCAGCTGTTAATCCTTTTATTTCAGCTGATTTGAAATGGTTTTCAGTTGTGTGACTTGCCCTTCAGTACTTGAGGTACATTGAGGGACAACATCTGAAGTACCTAGCTTCATCTGCTTATCAGTAGTTAACCCATCAGCCAATTAATTTGCTGAGGTATCAACACTGATTTCATCTTGTGATTTTGGTGATCACTTGAGGATGATGCACATGATGATGTGGTTTGGAAATTACTTTCACCTTGGGATTTTACTATTGGTTTTGGAGTAAAATCTTGTAGGTGGTGCAATAGGTTGTAACCTATTCAAAACTTCACATTCGAAGCAGATTGCTTGCTGAGCAGCATTTCAAATCCCTTGCAGGATGATACCCAGCGGTCACACTCAACTTGGGTAACTGCAAGTTTTTCTGAGAT